>KK116734.1:44877-92735 GCA_000611955.2 Stegodyphus mimosarum | reverse complement strand
AGAAGGCGTTCTCTGTGGTGCCGGGAACACCGGAATTGGAGAGACAATGAATGGGGACGAGTACTCTTTACAGATGAAAGCAGATTTAGTCTGAGTTGCGATTCTAGACACATACACATCTGGACAGAGCGGGGAACACGCAATAACCCCTTCAACATCATCAAAAGGGACTGTTTTGGAGGTCACGGAGTTCTCGTTCGAGCAGACATAATGCTTGGTAGCCGGACCGACCATCACATCTCCCAAGGAAGTTCGTCCCTTGGAACTGCTATTGTAACAAGGTTCTTCTTCCTTACATGCGTCTTTTCACAAGGGCTATGGGTCTTCAGTTCCTTTTCATGGACGACAATGCTCCACCTCATCGCACAGTTACTGTCGAAGACCTGTTGGAGAGTGAAGATATTGAACACATGGATTGGTCGGCAAGGTCTCTGGATCTAAATCCCGTCAAGCATGTACGGAACTTACTAGGGAGACCCGTGGCAGCACGTAACTTATCGCCAGTAACGATTCCGAAACTGCGATTGGTGCTACAAGAGGAACGAGCAGCAGTGTCTCAACAGCTCATTAACAACCACATATCCAGCATGCACAAATGATGTGAAACCTGCCTAGCAGTCAGGGGAGATCATATCCCCTATTAAAGACCGGATGTTTCTTGCTGGACACCCATCACAGGAATATTTCGGCCTTCAGTCGCATTGCGCTCCATGCTACTTTTTCAATAAAGCTTCTTTTTATCCCTCTGATTTCTCTTTTAGTAAGTGTTGCTTACATTACTCATGTCCTTACGTATTGGGGATCTTACGGTATTAAATGTGTTGATTTGGAAAGCTTTTGTACAAAGTTATATTGAAAAAACCATCTCGTCCTTAATTTTTGCACACCAGTGCATACTACGAACTCAATTATATATACAGAGTATTCAAGTTATTGACTCTGTTGTACGATAACGCATACATTAATGATTAAGTAAAATATTAGACAGAACATTAGAAAAACAAATATCGGCTATTACTGAAATAGACTACATGATATAAAAGCTCCTTTTCAGGAAGGCATAAACCGAATAAGTTTGTAATTGTTACAACCACATGGGAAATACTTGCCCAAGCCCGTTTTTGCTTCCTAACTTTCCTGACACACAAAACATTTTACAGTGTACGAGATGTCAATATTTTCTATACAATAGCGTCGTAGTTTTTAAAAAAAAAAACGGGTATCTGACATCTGACCTGTTGTAATAAAGACAGAGTTTAAATAAATAAAGACAGAGTTCATGAAGAATGTTCAAACCAGTTTTATGTACCATATAAAATGTGGGTTTATTTATTTATTATTATTGTTATTTTACTATTTAAAGAGTTTTTTTTATCAACTATTTGCTTATTTTCCTTGAAAATGTCTCAAGTACTTAAAATAGTTTGCAAGAGTTTGCAATTTGAAATGACTGTTGAAAGGCACATATGACTTGCGACTAACAGGACCATTAGCTAAAAGAACTTCTGTCATTCCCTTGATTCTGTTACTTAGTATCATAAAAACGTAATTTTATCATCTATACTCTTTTCTTAGGGTTAATAAATGTTAGTCCTTGGAGCTGAAAAATAAAATATCGAGAATGAAAAGAAAGAGTAATATCTAAAGAAAAACTAAGGAGGACTAAAAAAGGACAGGATGGAGAAAAACGATAACCCAAATTACTTTAAAAGCAGAATTCTTTTGTTCTCTGTTTTCTGTACCTTCCAAACTTTAACTTTTCTAGATGTCTATAATATGATCATTATTAAGGAAAAGATTTCTTGTGCTGTGCCGAAGTCTGCTGAAGCCTGAAAAACGCGTGTGTCTGCGGTGTTATCGTCATGCGATGTTTCGTAAGTACTTTATTTTTTACCACGATATTTTCGACGACGATGTTTTTAAACTGCGAAGTTTTTGAATCGCTTTATTTTCGATGACGATATTTTATACCACGACGTTTTAGAATTGTGATGTTTTCTCTTTGTTTTATTTTCCCCCAAGATGTTCTGTACAACGACATTTTCGCCTTGGACATTTTCGACATTTTGCTCCGAGACGTTTTCGTCCGCGGTGTTTTTGCCGCGATATTTTCGGCTGTAACCGTATGTATAGATATGAAAACTGACACACATGCTTGAAATGTCATGGGGTGTTATTGAAAGCAAAAGAAAAAGTGTTTAAACGGGCAACAGATGGCGCTTCATATGATAACAAAAGCAACAATTAGCATAAGAACTGATTTTTAGCGAAGACTATGTTCTTTATAACAAATGTTCAACATTACGGCCATCATTCATTAACAGTACCTGTAATCGAGAGGCAATGTTGTGAACAGCATAGTACAGTATATCTATAGGTATGGTGAGAAACTGTCGTCAGATGCTGTCTTTTAGCATCCCCTAATGAGGTCAGACATTTCCCGTAGACTTGTAATTTCAGGTAACCAATAATCACAGAGATTGAAATCTGGGGACCTGAGAGACCAAGCACGACAGAAGTGGTGGCTTTGCACGCGATTCTCACTAAACGATGTGTGCAATAAGTCTTTCACACGTGTAGCAATATGGAATGGAGCGCAATCCTGTGTAGAAGTCATTCTTTCCAATAGGTATTCATCAGCCAGACTAGACATGATGACATTCTGTAACATATCAGCGCACCTCGCACCAGGGGCACTGACAGTTTGAACAGCAACACCGCGCATTTCCTCGAAGAAAAGGAGTCCAATCACAATTGATGTGATAAATCTACATCCTTTATTTCGATGACACGAATACACATTCATTCTATGAACTGCATTTTGCTCTCAGGATCAAAATGAAACAGTCAAGTTTTATCAAACATGATAACTTAATGAAAGCGTTCTGCACAATCCCTAGACAAACTTTGCAGAAGCTCGCCTCACACGTATTCCTGGTTTGCATTATCTCCACTGGAAGAGCTTTGCAACTCAGCAGATAGAAATTTTTCCCGTGTTTTAGTTGCCGAATCAGCGTTAATACAGATTCTTTTTCCATACGTGTATGCTTCATGGTCTGTCTTGTGGTGATGCATCTATGAGTTTCTCAATGACTGATGCTTTTTTTATCAGTTGCGACCGTTAACAGTCTGCCAAACAGCGGCTGGTACCAGATGATGCAGACGCCTCGTCTAAACGTCTGAAGCCATTGGTACATATTTCTTCGATTCATTGTGTTGTCCCCATATACTGGAAGAGTTTAATGTGAATCAATGTAACTGAATTATCCTTCGATTTGTAGAAGAATTTGTTCACTGCATGTTTGCATAGTAGAAAAATTTCGTTGATTCTCAATGGCAGCTTGCTTACAACAAGAGGACGTAAAAATCAGATATAGGTTAGGCAGTAAAGATTTCTATATGCAAAATTTCATTTATCTTGCACTTACCATTGTCAGGTTACAGTAGACTGGGTTATCTTTTGACCGACCTTTATAATATCAGAAATCGATATAATAATTTGAAAATTATCCAAAAAAAGCACGTGTTACCTTTTCTTATTTCGAATAATCTTGAGCGCTACTTGTTGGTCAGTTTTATGATCTAGTGCTCTAATAACTTGCCCAAATGATCCTTTTCCTATCACTTCAAGTATCTCGTACCTATAAGCTAAATGATCGTGCAATACCTGAAAAGAAAAAAAAATAAATAAATGTAACTGCAGAGCTGCGTAGCAAAATATTTTATTTAATAGCTTATGACAATCAAGTATTAACTTAACACTGAAACTTTTTTTATTCAAGAAATTTCACTTCTAGTGCATAATGGAAAAATGGAGAAAATTATTAAAGGGACTACAGTTCTAATATATGATATTTGTAGAAAGAAAATTTGTTAGTTAAAAGTTTCTAAAGCGTGTTAAAGAGATTTTCTTACTTATCATGATAATAAAGCGAGTTTGAATTAAACTGATATTTCTATTACGTTACATATTAAAAATCTAATACATTATGCAATCAACAGTATTTTTTATGAGATCCATTTAGATGAAGAGAGAATTAAATTTCTGTGACTTATTTTTAATCCAAAGGGGCAAATGTCCCTGAAGGACTATTAATTAAAACGACGGTACCTAGAGCCATCAAATTTTGAATAACATAATACTCCATCGCATATGAGCATCTGGAAGCCCAACTTTGTAATTTGTTTTATTATCGATTTCATATTTTGTAAAACTTTAACGAATTTCTGATTAACAAATTCAACGATTTAAAAGCGAGCAATGGGAACACTGTACGGAAAAAAAATATTTTTGTCTCCAGCGCGCGAGACTGTGTATCGGAAACTCTAAAGATATGCTCGTTTTATAATGGTTTTGCAATATGGCTGTTGAACTGAATTTTATGGTGTAAACTGAATTTTATGGTGTATGTGTGAAGAATATGATATTTGATAAATAAAGGTAACACACAAAACGTTAAAAAACGTCCCTTTGGGGGTAATGTAAAATCTGAAAGCTTTCAGATTTTTTTTATGTACGTATTTATTATTTTTTACATTAATTTACCTTTTTTCTTTTATTTATATCTTCGCTAAAAAGTAATAATTTCCTATTTATTATTTAAACGATAAGCATTGTAAGATTTTACTTTAAAATCAATTAACTAGATAAATGTTTGTTTGTCAGATAAAGTGAGTTGCGCTTCAATTTCAGTCTTTCATTTTCGCTAAATTACATAACTTTCTCCAGAAATTTGCAAACAAAGAACAGAATAACCTCGCTTAAAGCGATTTATAAATTATTCATCAGCTGATACGTATAATGTAAAATAATATGTGGACATCTATTTAATTTACTTAACAGTTAATTTTATTTTGAAACAATCTTTCTTTGCCAAAATGTAAATGAGTTAGCGCGCGTAAAATCAAATGAGATAGAAAGAAGTTAGGGTTAAGGGGAAGGTTTTTGGAAGGTAAATTTAAAGCGTCTTCTGCCTGCCTGAAGTTCAGGTTGCTGTATTTGATTTACTAGCCATCAGAGATCTATGGCGTTGAGCGCTTCTCGCCATTCGCTTGTTTACGTCGAATGAGTCCGAACCAGTCTGAGCGTTAAGTAACCTGTAAAGCTGTTAAGCTAACTTAATTCCACTAAATTTTAAGTTACTCGTTACCTTTTTCAGATTAAGCCAAAAGTGTTGGCTTTTGTAAGCACGAGTTGGTTCCATCTGTGAATTTTAATTTGAATTAATAAAAGGTTCTTTACATCCTTCTCCGAACTTTATCGTGTTTAGGGATAATTCCTTACACATTCTTTTGACGTCTATTTAATTTATGCTACCTATGAATACGAGACGTTATAATATAAAGCGAATACAATAAGCAATGAAAGCAATTATAAGTCCTCCATTAATTAGCGCAAATTTGGAAAAAATATAAAAAGTTATATTTGGGAACAAAACAAATGAAAATCATAAATACTTATTTAATGGTTGAACTTCTGATTGAACTACTGTTTCAAAAAATTTATATAATATGTACATACATACATATATATAATTTGTAAAGAAATACAAGGAGAAAATTCTTCAAATTAATGAATTTCAGAAGTTATTTGAAAAAGACATAAAAATAAAATCCTGCGCAATCCCTGCAAAGATTAAAAATTTTAATTGAGAAATTTAATTAAATGAAAGCATGCCTCCTAGGAAGTGTGAAATGAAATTTAGATAATAAATGTGTACTATAGTGGAAATCAAACCGGAATTAGTGATTAAAATGCTTAGTTAATAAAAAGTAAATTTAAATAATTAAAACAAGAACATCATTGTTGATACCATAGAAAAATCCTGACTTTTCAAGGGGAATTAAAACCTTTCCATACAGCCACCAACAATTCATTATTTCACAGTTCTGAACTTCTTTAAAATTTAAATTCAGATTTTATAAATTGATTAAAAAAAGGATTTTGTTCAGAAATGCGAAATAACGAAAAGCGATCCTTATGAATTGTTGGTGGTTGTATGGAGAAATTCCAAATCCCCTTGAAAAGTCAGTATCGTTTTACGGAGTCAACAATGATTCTCCTGCTTTAATTGTTTAAATTTACTTTTTATTAATTAAGCATTTTAATTATCAATTTCAATTTCATTAATTACAAATTTAAATTTTTGATTCTCGCAATAGTACATATTTACTATCTAAATGTCACTTCACATTTCCTATGAGATAATTTTTCGTTTATATATTTTCTCTCTATCTCTCTCTATATATATATATACATAGGTAAGCAGAGACAAATTTAATTAGACTTTTGATTAATTTAAGTTGGTAAAGAATTCTGAGTTCGATAAATACCGTTTGAACTCTCAGTGGATTTACTAGAACGAAACATGTTTGCGTGGTCTAATTAATCAACTAGGTTTGAGGCTTGAAAACACTTTTCCTTTGACAAGTTCTGTTTGAAGCTTTGAACAGAGGAGATTAACAAAAACATTTTTACACTCGAAATTTTCCCATTATTCCTGTTGTTTTTAAAAAAACTTTTTAATACATAATTTATAATTTCCTTAAGTATTTCTTTTACAAGTGTTTCTGGAAAAAAGACAGGTTTCTTCAAATATTTTAACGGCTTTTTCTAGGTTTTAAATTTCTTTCCTATATATATATATATATATATATTATTCAGATATATGTATATATATACTATCTATCTATCTATATATATATATATATATATATATTATTCAGATACATGTATATATATACTATTCACCTCATCAGGCAATTTGGTGTCATATTATGAAGATTTTGGGGTCTTCATAAGTTTGTTCCACAACTGAATCAACATTTTCCTTGACATCTTCTTTGTGAATGAAAAATAGCTTAATTCTTCTGCAACTGCACTTAGCTGCAGTTGCGTTCTTGTTCACAACACATACATTTCAAGCTTGGTTTTCTTATCATCCTTTTCTTCGTAAGCACACTGTTCCGAATGAAGACTGTTTTCGATTAGCAGTTCTGAACGGGAATTGAAAAAGCTTCTTATTACGTAGTTTATTAAAATTATTTCATTTGTGCTAATTTTTCGACTATGTTATCATTTTTAATAATGTTACTAATGAAATTATTTTAACAATGAGTTAATATCCTTCACTTCATCGACTAAAATACTGCTGACTTTCCCAAGGCTAACAAACATTTTCTGTCGCTTATCTGATATTGCATTCCCCCCCTAAAAGTCAGATAGAGAAATTATATTCATGGGTAAAGTATTTACAAAGTCAACACGCTTTAAATGATGATATGACTCTTTAGTCTATCAACAATTATAATAGCTCATTGTAGATTGGGGACAAAAAATTTATTAACCACTCGAAATAGAGAAAAATAGAACAAGTTCATTCAATGTGTTAAATTATTATCAAATATACCAAATATACCTAAATTCCCATTAAAGAAGAGTTTAGATTTCTTTGTAGCATAAAATTAGAATACTTAATATATTCAAGATGTAACAGATAAGAGCCGATTTGTTGCTGCATCTACTATTCGCGCGTCAAACTGGATGCCTTGCCCAGGTATTACAGTATTAATCCATATAATTAATGGATACCATTATATGGATTAATTATATGATTAATCCATATAAATAGATCCAAGTGGGTACATGCCGGATCTATTAAGAGGAGAGATTTCAGTCATTTTCATAGGTTTAATACAAGCCAGTAAAGAAGCCTCCAGTTTAGTTGCTGGATTTAATAATACCATTCTAAATAGGCAGTGTTGCATTTGTAAATAAAATATAATACTCTCCCATTTCATACGGTTAGTCATGCAAAAACTAAATTCGTATCATAATAAAAATAAATTGAAAATAAAGTCAAAGACATGACTATAAAAAAGAAATCATATTCTCTTGCATTTTATAATGAACTTCAAAAGGCTTTGAAGCATTTTAGCCAACAATAAAATTAAAAGAGAAGAAGAGAACTAAGATACTATCCCAAAATTAACTATACGCAATATTATATACATGCATGCGACATATAAATAAATATCAGATATGCATGATTTTTCCAAAATTTTAAGCTGTTTATATTTGTCAGTAACATTAAAAGTTCGATAGCAGATAATTGCATGGTTTTCATCGAATCCTATTTTTTAGCTTTAAGTTACTTGCCTGTTTACACCACTGACAGGGCAACTTACTAGCGTCTAATATTACATATAACATGCATGTTAACTATACTTTCCGACGCAAGTGAATTCTTCTCCACCAGCAGTGGATTTTTTTAAATACAAAACTTAGGTCAAAATGGCAGATCAGACAGGCATTAGAGTTGCGTATGGATGCGTCCAACAACAAATTTTATACAGTATATGTGCACAGGTCAAAACATAATATTATTTAAAGCCACAAAACAGCTTAAAGCAACAATGAATGTACATACAAGCAAAATAAAATGTGCAATAAAATATATGAAGCAATGGTGCTTGAACTAAGCAACGCATTTGAAGTAAGCAAGAAACCAAGAAACAATGGGACCTGAACCAAGTAGCATAATTGAAGTAAACTAGAAACCAATGAAATGTACAAATTAGAATGCAATAGAAAAATTGTGAAATTGAAGTAAATGGCAGTTACTTATATATTATGCATGCTAATAAAAATTGTGGAATCAATAGAATAAAAGAAGGTAAAGAAATATATTATAGAAACAAATCATCTTCTTCCACAATAATTATACAGTAAAGCACTCAATAAGCAATACTGTATGTTGTATAACATTAAATGCATTATATAGATACAGTTGAATATGTTGACAGGACGCTTTACTGTCATATGATTTGAAGTTAAGTTGTATGAGATATACTTGTTTTTGGCAGGAAATTAGTAATAAGCTTGCCGCCTTCTCTTGTTCACGGCTTACAATGGCTATTAATATAAAGATACCATTTTTTTAAAATTGGATCATTGTTCTTCCTCTTTGGCTGAATATACATTTCGTTGGCGAAAGTAAAATATCTTTTAATATTCATTCTTTTAATGTTGTAATGCTCTAATTTCTTTCTTGTTCCCTCTTTTTTTAATATAGTTAAACACATGAATCGCGTTATCCTAAGCAGTTTTAAACAACAATTACGTAATATCTGAAACCGCGTTTTATTGATGTATTACAACTGTGTAACTTAACCTTACATTTAACCGAAGTTTATTTACAATTAAGAGTTTTGTACAACCGAATAGACTTGGGTCGAGATGAAAATTATTTGGTTTCATTTTCTCAGCATTATTAAGTCAGTTGGTAGCATCCTGTGACTACGATAATTAACCAAACCGCTGAAATTCTAACAAAGCTTGGATTATTAAATTACGGCAAAGTGGAAGAGGGTTATATGCATCAGATCTCTCCCAGTTTCCCCCGACTGCACTATGGAGGACAGGATATTTGCTTTCTTAATCTTTGTATGAATTCACTTATGCTCAAAGTTTAAGCAAATAGGAAAACTAGAATAGCGAAAATAGGGGAATGCGCCAAGATAAATATTTGAATTTCTCTATAAATTTCCCACCAAAGTTTACAAAATTTAATATTTAGTCATGACTTGAGCCGTAGAATCGAAATATGGAAAAGAATTCGCATGCCATTTCAGAAAAAAGTCCAATTTTATGCCAAAAATACCTATATTAAAACAGTGCTATATTTAAATCTAATATATATCCTAAGTAGCGCTTTTGAGACATGAAACACGCAATTTGAATTTCGTCACTCTGCCAAGTAAAACTGAAGATATAGAACTGTCTTTTTTTTCCCAGTGTATATTAAAAGTCATAAATATAATAAAACAATTTTATTAAATTCACCAGATTTCGCTGGTACTGATAATATTTACCAGTAAATATGATTATTATGTGTTTTAATATCATTGATTAAAAGGTGCGGTTATTATTAATAACAGCCGGTTGTTGTTTGTTGTTAATGTTAACTAGTTTTATTATACATAAAAAATGATGCTGCTCTCAAGATCATATAATCGCACCAAATCCAGAAATAACCCTAGTTTAATGATCTAATTTTAAGTGTATTTACGCACAACTGTTATACATTAATTTTACGCACGTTTTTAAAAACACTTGTTATGATTTTATTGTTTTGAATTTTTAGAGAAAAAGAAAACTTAAAAAGAGAACATTTAAATTAAAATCATTAATTAACCTTGCCTTTTAGATTTTTTTGTAAACTGAATTGGAATGCCTGCGTTCTGTTAACGAAATATGCATGTATTGAGTAGGAAAAAATAGAAATTGACTTCAAACTAATATTGAAATTAGGTCTGCTTGTTTATGTTCGAAAACCAAATCTTCTTGAAAGAAAAGTAACCCATATTTTAATTTTGGACAGTTTAAACATATTTTTTGTAAATAGAAAGGGAAATTTATAAGAAATTACTTTACACTCAAATTAGCCTAAAACGTGCTTATTAGAAGCCAATCTAATTAAGGAAATGAGCATTAATGGCAGACTTCTATCGATTCTTTTCAATCAAATTTAAAATTACGAATGACGATACTGAATTAACAAATAGGCGATTTATAAACGAAATAAAAATTGTCGCATGAAGGTAGTCGCATGAAGGTATTTGTTGTTCTCTCTCTTTCATTATCTTCAGATTATCAAGATATATTTAACTGATAGTAAAGGACAAAAATGAAACACAACACAGTAGAAGTTTAAATATACGAAATGTGACTAAGCCGCTTCCGATAACCAAAAAGATATTCAGATATTCCGTATAATTTTGTTTTCTATTAAATCTGGTGAAAAACACACGTAATTATGCAAGAGAGGGAATTTTATATTTTCATTCATCGGTTAAACAGTTAAACGAAATCAGTTAGATCAGTTAAACGAAACTAAAATATTTTTACTTCGTTAAAACAAAATACAAAGAATACAAACAGCACGTAATTGTTTTTACTTTAATATTTGTAGAATAATAATTTTTTCAACATCAGTGAATTTTTTAAATTACAGATTAAAAATAAATTTAATAGAAAAATTAAAAAGACTCGTATGTTTCGTTGTGACACAAAGGAAACAAAGAACTGATTAGAGTATATAATTACTTTTTTCTTTAACATTTATAATGTATATATTTTCCAATCAGTATAGGCTTTTATACTTGAATTTATGTAAATGATCTTTAAATCATCGTATAAATACGTACTGTGCTAAAGTCGCTTTTGTATTAAATTAACAAAAAATTAAAACAAAGCAATTAGATTTAAAAACAAGCATAATTTTACTTGGCTTAAATAACGAGAAGAAATCCGGATAGTTGGAATCCAGATAATTAGTTTTTTATCATATCAAAAGGTTATTACTAATTTTAAAATACTTCTTGAAAAATCTATTAAAATAAATAAAAACTACACAGTTTTATGGAAATAATATGCATCAGTGTGCTAAACTCCATGTAAATAATTTCAGTGTAAACCTGGATTAATAAAATGGCGTGACTTTTCTAGAGTAATGATAAGGTATTATCATTTAGAAATTCTTTAACAAAAATAAATATTGCTGTAAAATTTGCTAGAAAATGACAGTAATATAAAGTTGTCTCACTCTTATAAATAAACATTACTATTCGACCACAGGGAACGTGACCTAATTTGTCATTCTTCCAAACTACTTATACCTATTGACTTGGGCTACCAGATAAAAAACAAGAATCACAATAGATTCAGGGAAGCTGCTAGCTGGTTTAGTGAAGTATGCGGTGAAATATTACTATAATAAATCAGTTTCTTGGAACAATTTATGATTCGTTTATTAAGTTATATTGGATTAAAACAGAAATTAAATAATAAAAAACATCCTGACTTACAAAACACACGCACGAATCCATTCGATTTGGTAAAAGCAACACTGTTCATGTAAACGAATGCTATAGTGGCACAGGAGAATATGCAATTAACTACTCAGGCTGTGTCTTTCTGCTCATTAAGTTGCCATTCTACAGAAGAAATTTACTAGTCGAGCTAAACTTGCAGTAAGTCTGAAGATAAATATTTTAAATTACCGAAAAATGTTCCTTATTATCGTTTGCGTTGCAACTGAGTCATATAGAGCTGCGCTGTTTTTGAACATATTAAACTAGATGAGAAATAATTCGTTTTTTAAAGAAAGTGGAACAAACGCAGTTAATATCTAACCTCTTAAATAAGAATAGTTGAAAATTATTTGATCTTTAAGCAGGGATTTAACGTAAGATCTTGGTAATCCTACAATAAATATCATCATTTAGAATTAGTCGCGGATTTAATTAAATGAGTGGTCATCTTCACATGAAATTTGGGAAAACAGGGAAACGCAATTCAAAGTCAAAGGTATATTCATTGTTTATTAAAATTAATTAATGATTTTGGGGACTCTTGAACCTCAAAGGCCACATCGCGAATGCGATTTGTGAGAATCCATTAATCGCTTTCTATTAGAATGCACACATATTTCACCTTGATATAAGATCCATTATCATCGTCGTATCCATGGTTATGTGGTGCTCCCTCCTCTCCTTCAATTTTTGTGGCCTCGAGACCCAGATACCAAATTTCTGGATATTCTCCACTTTGGAGTTCATTTCTTTCGAAGGCATTTAGGCGAGAACCATAATACTTCAGTACTTCTGAAAATTAAATTAAGAAAAGTTGAATTTCAAAAAAAAATTACAATTACGTATGAAAACATCTTTTCTTAGAGTAAGAAACATCTGAAATGAAAATTCACTTGTGTAAATAAAATAAATTGGAATATAATGGAATTATATTGGAATTATATAATATAATGTGATGCATTATGGCTGAAACAAGAGGAAGATTGTGCGTGCACTTTAGTTAATTCCTGTAAACAAAGGACGACTATTTTGTTGTTTTTTCCCTAATTTTTCTCGATCTACCTGTTCTAAACCAAATCTTATAATTCCATTTGTCTTTAGCATTGTACAATATTTGACTGATTGATATTAATTCAAACAATGGACCTCTTTCTTATGTTGAAGTGGTAATATAGTCTAATAGATTAAATAGCATACTTAATCTTAAGCAAGATTCCAAGCAGGAATAGAACGCTCGAGCACATTTTAAGAGCATGTCATTCGTCCTGTGACGGTGTGTTACATTCATTTAGACCTTTCGACTCGAAGTGCTGTAGCAGTTAGAGCTACAACCTTATTCTTAAGAATAACTTTTAAATTAAAACATCGCAAATATTTTGAACGTTTCCAGAATGTATAACATGTATTACTCACGCTGCATTTAAATAATTATCTATCTTACTTATCTAGCAATCACCATTTTAATCACGTTTTGCATCATTTATATCACCTTTACGTATTAACTGAAAGTTCTACAAATACTAGTATTTAACATGCTATTGTACGGTTTAAAACTATAATGTGTAAGTGTAATTCAGACTGCTCTTGTAATACATTGTGCGTATACACAGTATCACGTAGACGTAATTCAAAACCCTTTTCTAGATGATTTTTGTATGTTACAGCACTATAGCATATGCAGGAAATTCAAAAACAAAAAGATTCTTGTTTCATATTTGTGTGTACGTTCTTCACACGCTACATGAGCAAGCCACTAAAATTAGTATTAGAAGTACTATTTCCTTTATGGAATTGTCACAGATGTGATTTAGAATGTTCTTGTAAAACATTACCGGTAATTTCTTCAGTACTCCACGCTTTATATTTTTCTGAGCAAACTATTTCGCAGTGCAAAAGCTTTCTGGATAATATCATATTTCAATAAAATAAAGATAGTATCTTCAGACATTTGAAAGTTAAAGTTTCATAGATACAGTGAACGATTTTATACGAAATAATTTTAGAAACAGTGTGAAAGTCATGAAAATCTTCCGAAATGTAAACGTTATGAGTTAAAAACTGTAGATGTAATATTTTCAAGGATAACCACAACAAGTTTAGTTCATTTGATTACGGCAAAGCATTCTCGGGCTATGGGCCTGTGGGGAGGAGTGACTTCGTAAGGACTTCATAGCGGAAATTGGCTCGTATCCATGTTTTACAGGTGGAAAACCACGACGACTCGCAGTCAGCCAGATAACCAGAGCAAAACTTGCATTAATTTAAAAAATTGTGAGCTTATACACATGCACATAATATATATATATACATAATGTTCTCAGTTAGTTAGGCAAAGTAATGCTTCATATGGCTTTCGAAAAAACATAGTTTCCTCTAAAGAGTATTTTCCTTTTGTAAATGAATTCACCTTTCAGCTTCCATAAAAACAAGAAGACAGGAATCCTTTTTTCCTTGATTTCTGTTGAAAAAAAGGGGAGGGGTGAGGAAAGAAAAAAAATATGACTCACCGTTTGGAAGAAGGGGCAGTCTTCTTCCATAGGGATCGTATCTCGCTGCCGGATGACTATTCTCCCCGAAGGAAGCCGGTGGGGATATCCACCTCTTAGGAAATATCGTTGGGTCTTCATCCAATCGAGAATTTCCATCTTCAGTGTCACTACTGTCCCCGGAGTCCAGTGGAGGAGGCAAACGGTGGTGGTCCAGAAGGGGAAGTGGCTCCTCTGTTTCTCTAGGGACTGGAACCCTCTGAACTGGCAATCTCTGTTGCTGCACGGTTAGGATGCTGGGGAGACTCGTAGATTTATCAGAACCTAGTCGGCTATAGCCCGTGTGCTCTGCCGCACGGAGGTGAATCCTAGGAAACAATGAACTGCTGGAATCAGAAGGGTCTGGACTTCTTCTTCTAAATATTAAAAATAACAGTTAATAATCAGAACTACATTATTCTTAAAGTTAGAGTATACATATAAGCGGAAGAAAAGCTAAGAATACTAACTTTCTAGATATTTGTTTTACATACTAAATGGCAAAAGTATCAAGATTTCACTTCTTTTTTTCAGTTTAAGCGCTGGAGCAAAACGTGCAAAAAAAGGTATAAATTTAAATAAATCTATACTAGCACATACACAAGGAAGAATGAAAAAATATAATTCCGCAATAACAAATTAAAATCACTTAGTAATGCTTATTTAAAAGTATGCTGTGCTGAGTTATTCATGCTTGCCATCTCGTCGGTCTTAGTAAAGATATGATTTCACTAATTAACGCCAAGTCATGCTTAATTGGCAGCATGCATGAGGAATAATGAAGAGTAGTTATCTATGTATAATTACTGAAAATTTGAAATAATCGAATATTCATCAAAGGACGAAAAGGCGATACTTATGCAAAGCTTCAGTAGGTATATGAGTTGAACTCTAAAGAGGCCATTTATGGCAAGAAGTCTATTTCGGTAATGAAATAAAAGAGAAATGCATTATTAGCTACCTATGCATTCGGCCAGAGAAGGTTTTTCTCATTACTTCGTGCTGAAATGATGACGACACTGGACATCACACATGCAACTGAACATCGGGTATTATGCTAAAAATTAACAAGCGTTTGATCTCAGTCCTATTTAAGCGTATTCTACTAATATAAATACTAAAACTGTTCTATTTTTTATTGTTCTCCGTATAAATGATAAAAATTAAAAAGTTACTGGCAAAATTGTTTATAAGAATACCATAAGTTGCTGAAACATTAATGGACAGGAACGTATAAATAAAAAAAAGCAGCACACAGCAGAACCGTGGAAAATGCAGTAATATTCAGTAAAATTATATACCTAATATAGTAAACAGCTGAATAACAAACTTGAAACAAATATAAGTATAGCATAGATACACAACAAATTGAATTAAACATAATTACTATTTATAATTCAGTTTTCCAAGTATATTCTGGGTTTCATCACTGTTCCAAAATTGCCGCATGATCAAGTTTCATAATATAATAGAGAATAGATTACAGAAGCCTTAAAGTTTTCTACAAACTAAATCTAGAACTTTCAGATTAGATAATAAAGTCCTAAACACTGGTAGTTCGGTCTGGGGTTCGAATTCCGTAACGAACGGGCGGGCCATGGGCGCTTCGATGGTGTTTCGCCTGTGTAACGTGTATTCGAGCCAGTTTCCTGTAACAAGTCCTCCACGAAGGCATCTATCACTCTAAAGGCAGATAGCTCTCAAGTGCTTTACAAAAATCAAATAAATCAAACCAAAACCTTAAATAGTTCTGCCACAAAGATTTTGGCATGTGAGAAAATAAGCTTTATTACCTTTAATCTTATTTAGAAATAAGAACTTATAATAATATAAAAATAAGAAACGGTACACACACTGATAGCATAACAATACTGACAGGATCATTGCATTAGCATATACAGTGCATTACTGCAAATATTGAAAAATATCAGAGCATAATATTCAGAAAAATTCACTGGATCGCAAACAGCACTCATGATTTATGATCGTTATCAAAAGTGGGACATGCTTCGAAGGAGAGACATTGTTCATTTTAAACTGGCATCCGGAAGATTAATAAATGAAACCCGACGAAAGTTTAGAAATGGGGTGTAAGTGCATATATTATTTAATTATTGATTACGAAAGAAGAGTCTTTTCGTATAAATCTCTTTCCAAAAATTATAATGACCTATATATCTTTCTAAAAATATAATGGCACATCTCATACCTTTCCTATACATTCCTATAGATAAAATTTTAAAACCATGTTAGGTTGAAGCATAAAAATAACGTTCCTTCCTAAACTTTTGTGATGTTATGCTTAAAGCATTTTTTATGTAGAAGTTGTTTCTAACATAGAAATTGCATTTCCCTGTACATCTAGGAAAATTTTATTTATTTTTTATACTCTAAAGCACTGCTTCTGTCTTTATATTTTGCTAGCAAAATCAAGATACTATTACCGTATAAATTTTAATTTTGTTTTCCGATATATAATAATAATATTTAGCTAATATAACCAGTAAAACGGAAAATTTAAAGTCTTTTAAATGTTTTGATCACCGGTAATTTTGGCCCGAAAATTAATGTGTTTTTAAACACTTAAAACGTACAAAATGGCATCAAACAGCAAAATGAATATTATTTTAATAACAAAATTTGCTCAAAGAAGTTTCAAGACTTCATCGTATTTTAACATAACTCCACCATGTTCAATTGATATAGGAATTTCGGTATTCCAGTAATTTCTAGACTTCTCAATAAAATATATTTTGATAACTACTTGTAGAGCTTTTTGATGTACCAACTTCGTATATCATTGCTTTTACTTATCTTTTTGGTAGTTAAGGCTCTTTGAATGTTAAGTTCTAAATCTGCTTAAGAGATGCAAAAACTCTCGTATGCATATATGATGGTTTAATCTTTAATACCGAAAATTCAGGTAAGAACTCGTTCCTCTACTTCGTGCATTATTCCTTGAAATGGGCTATAACTTTAGTTGCCTGTTTGTTTTAACATCATGTTTCCTCTAAAGCAGATGAGCCTACATGCACTGATGCTTCAAATTAAACAGCTTAGCGCAGACATCTACAATTGATTTTAAATTTCGTCACAATTTTTAAATTAACTTTGTTTACACACATAACTCTGTTTACACTTTTCATCACAATTTTTAAATTGATCTGTTTACGTGTTTATAGATAGGTCTACTTCCTCTCGGTCTGAAATTAATAAGACCACATGTTAGGAAGTAACAATTAAAAATTTAAAACCTGCGTCATAATAAAGTTAACAAGTTTGAAGAAAAATATTTTGGATTCTGTAATTTCGCAATAAAATAGAGAATTACACCTTACGTGACTGTAATATATCCAGTTGCGAACATAAAAAAATTTTCTACTGCAATTTGAATTGAGCTGGAAAATATTTTCATCTGTCTGAGTTAGATGTTCCTCTAATCTTATTTTCCCAAGTTATCTCTGAAGCTACATATTTAAAACACAGCTATATGGAAAAATCTCGCGCTGCGATTTCGTGAGAATCACTTCGAAGCTAAACTGTTTCACTGCAGCTCAGAACTAACGAGAACAATATTTTTAAGAATAGTCTGTCCTTGATTGTTAGCTTGATCTGACATAAAAAGCTGAAAATTCACTACCACTTCAGTTATTTATTTGGTAAAATAATATAGTAACGTTTTCTAAAACATTTCAGTGAAAGCATTGCCATTATAAATGCCAAAACTGGAAACCTACATGCCGTCGTTTATAAAAATTAAATAATTTCGTGCGCTTTGCATATTGTTAAGACTAAGTAAAGCAGAACAAGAGTTTTGCGTTGTTGATAAACGCCTTCGTTTAATCTTTAAATCTCACCTAGTATGTATCTCTTCAGGCTGACAGAAGAGCTGGAAATACAAGGCAGAAATGATAAACAAAAATATAATTTTTTAATTAAAATAAAGCTTTCATAGCTACCTGTGGTTTAGAGAAGCAAGTGTAGAGGAACCAGTTGTCAAGTGGAGCTGACTACTGAAAGCGCACCCAAGGCGTCCAATTGGATCCCTGTGCACTCCGGGACTCTGCAAAAACGACTTTATAAAGCACAGTGCTGACAAGAGCTTAAAAAACTCCTTTCGATGAATATCTGCGTTACTAAAATCACATTAATTATTAGTTTTACAACTACAAAAGGCATATAACTCAAAAGAACCATATTTTGATAGCTAAAATTTTGTCTGAATATAAATAAGATTTAAAGTCGTTGTTTAACTCTCTATATACGTAACATGCATATAATGTTTTTAATATCATTTTATTATATTAGTAACAGTTGTAAAATAATGTGATAGCTATTTTAAAGCAATAATCAATATATTTAATTAATGATTGTCCTTGTGATTACAAATTTAAAATAAAAAGTTCCTGCCTTCTTTCTGCAATTATGTGGAATGACTAATAAATATCATACATTATTAGTTGTTCTTCAGCAAACAAAATGAAAACCACTACTCTGAATAAGAAGTATATATAGAATGTGAAGATGTTCATTTATAAATAAATAATAATGTCAGAAGTCAAAATAATAAAACTTAATATTTAATTTTAAATTTACTTTGCAAATTTAGCGCCTTCAGATGAAATTAGCAGATGGGATTACCACTAAAAAGGTGGGAGATGTAATTATTTTACATAATGTTTAAACATTTCTAGTTCGAAAATTAACGTTGATTTCGAACGAAACATTTTATTATCCGTTTTATATCATATGTTATCATGCGGTTCATAAAATGTGTTCAGTATCCCTTCATCTACAAATCTGTGATTAAATATTTGAAAATATAATATTTTAATTACTCATGTGAGCTATTATATGAAATTTCGGTCTAACAAAAGTGAATACGAAGAAAGCTATATATTATTTCTAAATATCTGAAGTACTATATTAATTTATTTGAGAATTTTAAGAAAATTTCCTTGCTTTCTCAAACATGTCACATATTTATCCGAGTCGTTTTAAACATTTATTTGAACTTTTATATTTTGCAATACAACGCACATCTCTCTCTGTTTATAAGAATCTAAAGATTGTCAAAAAGGACAGGTGTCACAAGGAACTAGACGGAACATTAATACATATATATATATATACAGTTACATTGTAGAGACATTAGGTTACTTTGAAGCAGGAGACATGAAAAATGAGCAACGCCTTTGCCGGGAATCGAACCACGGACCTCTCGGTTACGCATCGAGCGTGCTGACCGCTATACCGCGAAGGCATGCGAAGAAGGCGGGAGAAATACCTTATACTTCCCCTTTTAAAGAGCGACTGGGGGTTTTAGGCACCCAAATGCCAAATCCCGGTGATGGAGAATCATCATCCACCACTTTTTTAGTTCGGGCGCCAGTGTAGAATTATAAGGTTATTTTCGAGGTCAGGAAGCTGAAGAAATGAGTAACGCCTTTGCTGGGAATGAAACCACGGACCTCTCGGTTACGCCTCTAGCGTGCTGACCGCTACTCAACGAAGGCATGCGAAGAAAGCAGGATAAATACCTTATAACATATATTACACTGTACAATTAATCCTCAGCTATGTATATCACACAATACAGTTAACATACATCACATATACAAAGAATTAAGTGCAGATACCTTCCTCAAAGTATTTATGGTAATTAATGCTGCACTTAATTATTTCAGCAGTTGCTAATGAGTATTCTTTTTGTATCAATATTTACGCTTAAATCTATAATCAGTCCCCCAGGAGTTTTACACTGTCAGAAAAATTCAGCAATATCGATATCGAAGGAAAATGAAATAAAGCAGAAATTTTTTAATAGAATATAAATTTCGTAGCTATTTTCCACCCAATCTTATGCATCTTATGCATTACATACAGGGACTGAATGACATACAGGTGATTTAAAATTCGAAATATAATAAATCTTTGACTCCAGGTAAAATTTTTGTAAAATGATTTCTTATGTTACACGGCATTAGAAGCCGGCATTAGAAGGTTAACAATAATTTTGTTTAACTCTCATAACAGCTTTCAAATTAAATGACTAAAATTAATCACGGCTCTAACCAATGCAATTTCTTATGAGTGCTCAACGATTTTATTTTTAGTCGTATGTGAATGAGAATGTTGTGATAACTAAAGAAGGTATTTTTTATTTCCAGTGCATTTAATTTTTATTTCCAGTGCAAGCCGGATAACTTAATCTCTTTTATATATACTTTAAATAGTAATATCATAGTTTTTTCTCACCAGATGGCCGGACACTTGCCTTTTAAACATTGGATGAGAATAGCCGCATTCATCGATTTAGCCTTCTTATCGCTAACAACATTGCCTAATTTCACTATAGGGAGTACACATACATTATATTTGCAAGAAAGCTAGTACAGGAAGGCGTAAATGGAACATCAACAGGTATAACCTCACCTCTCTGACTTTATATTTACGTTCCAGGTTTGATGAAACAGGATCCATAGGTATCCCACCTTTATCCCTTGCCACCATAAAGCTCGAGAGAACCTTCCGCTCGTCAGTATTTTAAGTGCCTACATTATACACAGGCACTATACACTTACAACCATACAAGCCTGCGACTTCACAGTTGCCAACCAGCATCGCTAATCACTATACTGATCAAAACAGCAACAGAAAGACAGTAGAAACTTTCATGCCTTCTCCGGGATTCGAACTTGGATCAAGAGCATAGCAGCCACCTCTTCCACCAATACAAGGCGGTTGTAAATTACTGTTGGTTAATAAATATCGTTTATAACTTTTAATTTATATTAGAATCCCATATTTAAATATAGAGAGAATAATTAAAGAAACTGCATTTTACTTGCTAAAAAGTATTTTTGAGCATGTATTTAACGAATAAAATTCGTTAAATTTTGAGCATGTATTTAACGAATAAATATTTTATTCGTTAAATACATGCTCAAAAATATTTTATTCGTACATAAATATATACTCGAATTATCGGTAAAATTGACGGAAATTTTATTGTGATGCCTACGCACACTTAAATGAAAAAGTTGATAAATTATTTACATCCAGTGGTCTAACGCAGTTTATCTGAATGCTTTTATAAAAGCAATATAATAATAAAATTCGTTCATTCTTTAGAAACTTAAACGTATTCTTAATTAGTTCCTATGAGAATTGTGACGCAAGAGAAAAACACTAAAATTTAATTAAAATAAACTAATACAAATAGGCGACATAAAACGAAAAACAAGATGCAACTGAAATATTTAAATTCGCGAATTTATAAATGGCACCAGCACTATTAATGAGATCTAGTTCTTAAGTAACTTTTTCAATTTTACAAAATTAAAAAATAGTCGAAAAAGAAATAAGCCTCGTAATCTAAGACTTAATTAAAATAATCTCAGTAATCGTTTTTTCTAATTAATGAATTAACTATTAATTCCAACTTAAATAATGTCAACAAGATACATATAACCTTTGATGCAATAAAAAGGAGGGTGATAAAACTTGGAAGATATCACTCAAGCGAAAAAATCCTAATTAGCCCCTCAGTTTGCTTAATTATTAGAGGTATTAAGTTACACATAAAATCTTCGAATGAATTTATATTCAGCAAAATTACAAATTAAATCAAAAAATCAAAATTTAGTAACTTTTTCATGCATGAAAGTAGAGAAATTAATGAGTTTGAACATAGAATTAAATCTGTAATACAGTAGAACTTAATTTCAAGAAACAGGAACCAGTTCTTTACCTAATATCAGTTTCCTGATAAGCCAAAATACTGTTAAATTAGCAAGTAATTTAAAATTCACGATAATTTAATTTAATAAAATTTCTACCGAAAGCAAATCGAAAATGAAAGAACATAAACTGGATTAAGCACGATTTAATTTGCAATAATAAAAGAAGGCGTTATCTCTGTTGTTGCGAAACTTATTTCTCTAGATTTGTCAACAAATCCACTATTCTCCTAAGCTTCAAATGTAAAGAAATATGCCCGCCATGAGAAAAAGGATTAGACTTAGCAAAACTAAACAACTTTTAAATTGTCGATAATTCCCTAAATCTTGCATGCAGATTTACTAAAGGCACAAAAACCTTAACCAGAAGACAAGAACAACATAATTCAATAATTTTTAAAGCAAAAAATGCACAATTAAGCAACATATAAGCATAAAAACTGAGCTCACTGAGCTGAGTAATATAGTGGGTATATATGTACATAAATTTATATACTATTGGTGAAGGCGATTGCAACCAGAATAGGAGGTGCACATCTGCATGTTATAGCAGTTCTATATACAAAATTTCAACGTTCTGAGGCTACTTGTTTTTGAGTTATGCGAGATACATACATACATACGTACGCACGTACGTATGAACGCACAGACGCCATGAAAAAAATCTCGTCAGAATCCATTTTATATCAGTTTTATAATTTTTTGAGGAGGAAAAGAGTTCTTTACTCTGTTCTTACGTACGAATGTCACTCAAAAACATCGTTAAATTGCATTCGATAGCGGTCAAAATAGATATTTTCGTCGAAATAGGATACCCGAAATTTTTCGCGATCACAATACTTCCTTTTTACTTCGTATAAGGAAACAGCAATAAAAGAAAACGTAATTATTTAGGTAAATAAACTTTATAATTAATGGTTATAATCTAAAATCGCTATTATAACCCTAATTCGAAAAAGTAAATACAGAGATGATTTGCTGGTAAAATAAATAGTAGTATTATGTTCCTTAAACTAAGTAACTAATTCATAAACAAAATGCAGTTTAATGTTCTCTGACATAAAGCAAATTAACTAGAGAACTTAAAAATGTATTAAATGAATTAATGTATAAGTTACAAGTCAATGAGGTAAAAAAAATAAAAAGGAGAAAGAAAACTATTAGAAAGAATAGTAAATTCCTGTGAATAGACATTAGAAATCCTGTAAATATGTAACAAGAGATTTTATATAAATATCTATATACGTATGTGTGTGCGTGTGAATTCTTATATTTTTATTTAATAACAGCAAGTTATTGATTGAATTAAAAAAATCAAACTATGCATTGCGTACAAAATCCCTAAGCCCTTTCTTTCTTTGGTTAAGATATAACACATCTATACAAAGCAGGCATTTTTTTATATCGTTCATGATTTCTTTTACAAATTACCATATAATCAAGCAGCGCATTTCCATCTATAACTGGCACAGGAAATTAATTATACGTAATGCACAGTAAGGTTCTACAAATTGATCACTAAAATTGTACTTCTTGCAAACACTTTTCAGCTATTCGTAGAAATTACTACAAATTTTATTTTAAAATAAATCAATCTCAATATTTGCATTAAAAATTTTGAGGCTTGCTGAAATGCATTATTCGCCAGACCAATTATAATGAAGAATTAAAAAATAAATGAGAATTTTGGATCCTTGGAAAAGATATTATACTAATCAAAAATTAGAGCAAAATTATAATTTATTAATAAAGGCCTTAAAATTTAATTTAGTAAACAATTATTCACATATTTTATCTAAACTTACTGAGCTTATATAAGTGCGAAGGAAAACTCAATTTGATAATAAGGCAAAAAATGAACTAATATCTCAGAATTAAAGAAATCGAAGAGGTAAAAATGCAAGTATCGCGAACTTTTAGAGTTTCTAGATATATTTCATAAAAATGTATAATATATACGCTTTTTTAAGCTTAAAAGAAGTATTCGATATTATAAGTTTCCTTCATCCGTAACCAGTACGCAACTAAAAATTATGTAAACACATGAACAAAAGCAGTCAAAAATACAAACATGTGAACAAACCTGAAAACCATGACTCAATGAAAACATTTTAAGAGCAAAGTACAAGGCAGAATAAAATATTTAATATGAAATTGCAAAAGCTGGAATGCTGAAGTAAACAGGAATAGCGCAAAATTATTTCATGCGTTGTGTTTTTCGTTTAAAATTTTAAAATATTTTCTTTTTTATTAGCGTGTTTATAAGTTTTATTGTTATCACTTTCATTGCTAGTACATTTTTTTAACTGTCAGACTGGATCTAGGTGAGGAAAATGCTCATTATTAAATACTTCCTCTTTATCAAAAATATAAATTAAATTATTTATTAACTACTTTATATTACTTCAGCTTTATGCATTAGTTAAATATTGGCTTCTGATTTGATTTTTAGTTTTGTTTATATGTACCTAATTATACATATTTTAAATTTCGTTTTATCAACGAATTGGTTCGCTTACTCTTTAATAACCAAAAGAAATGACATATAGGCACTAAAGTAAAGGAAGTTAATGTAACGGAGAGTTCTATCCTGATATTAATCGGAAATTTCATTTACCAAAGATTGTCGCTTGTGTCGCGTCTTCTTCTTTCTTTTTTTTCTCTTTCTTTCAATGATGAGCCTCTCCTCTTCCGGAAGGAGAGGGGCGCATCCGTAGGGGCTGACAACGAAGTGACGACCACCGCAGCTGCATCCAAGGAGACGACACCGTCGTCCTTGCAAGAAAGGTGGGACGAATAATCCTGAAGATACGTGCAGGATCTGCAACGTAGGGTGGAGGGTGTTAGTAGGATAAGCTGTCACCGAGAACCACATTGCGTGACACTTTACCGCAAATGAGCCCCTTCCTTACGTTTTTATTATTCTTCCCATCAGAAATATCCTATGTGATGACGTTTCTTGATGAAGTTAAGAAATGGATAAAGAAGACTGTTTTCTTGAGATGTATTTAAACTACTTTTAGGCTAAATAGCTCGTATTTAACTACCTTTAGGCTAAATAAGAGTCTTGTTTGTAGCACGTCTTAGAGTACATAATATCTTAAAACAATTGTTTCCTTAAAATTTCAGTCAATAAGCTAAAGATTCAGTCATCAGGGAAGCATTTTTTTAGAGTTAGTGTTATATTTTCTTCAAGTATTTTCTCTATTTTTTGCGGTGCATGTTTCAGAGGAGCAATTTTCTTTATCATCAAAATCCTATTTCTTACCCTTCCAGTTAACAGAATTCTAGTTATAGCAACTATTTAAAACTAGCATTTTTTACCAATTTTAAGCCGCACTTCACAGAATATTCTTAAGTTATTTGCATTACAAATCATTAACAACAGTTTCCTAGAATTAATGATAATTTGTAACGGCTTTACCATCAATTAATTCACCATGAATGGTTACTTTAGAAGATACCTAAGTTTTCAGAAGGGCCTTTCTCTATCCTGCATAGTTCAAATGCTTGGAACTTGTACATTAACGTATTAGTCATCGTAATATTCATTTCGAAGATTAATTTAGATGATGTTTAAAAGGTTACTGGACGCATGCGTATTTAATGAAGTAATATAAATGTTCTCCAATAATTCATTTATCTCATAGTAATTGATTTAAAAAAATCAGCTGAGACTTACTGAAAAGAACTTTCATCGAAGATTTCTGCTATATTTCTAGTACATATATTCATAATCAAACATATATATTCAGTTACAATATTTGCATGCGAAGTATCAAGTCAAACGTTAAGAATAACACTTTACAAGGAAAATGACTAGCATTCATCAATAATAAATTTCATACGCATTAATTACAAGAAATTATGAGGTAAAACTTGTACCCTGTATTCAGCACTTTTCGAATAGATTTAATTTTATGAGAAACTTAAGAGGTAAAAAATCTTCGTTTTGTTGACTATAAAAGTTTAACTTCATCACAACTGACCCTAATAAGGAGATATGTATTATCCATCAGCACACCAAAGTTTTATCCAATTTTTAGAACTCCGTTTGAATTCAGAAATTTTTAAACACTTTTATGTAATAACCAGCAAACCACTATTCACAACAAAATAATTGAGTAAATCTAGGTATAACATTCGACTCAATTTTTAATTAAAATTATTAAGTGAAAGGATGCGTTGGCCACTCCAAATAGAAATTGATATACTGATGTTCTCTGCTATGTCAATGTTCAAATGTTTTCACGCCATCCAACTACATACACTATCATTTGGTATCTGCAGATTTTAGTCCTCATTTAATAGTTTTACCATGTATCACATCACATTGCAATAAGTAATTCGACATATTTTGCTTCCGTGTTGTCTTCAACTGACTATTCAGACACATACTGACATTAAGCACAAAGTTTGGTTGTGGAGATGCAGTCTGGTGGTAAGGACGCAACGGTCAAAGAGAATACAAAAAGTCGCGTGTTTGAGGGAAAAGTGTATACATAAAAGGTTTTGGGTTCTTCTCAGGTGAAAAAGCATTGAGAATTAAAAATGAGTCCAGTAGGGTTACAAAGATAATGAGATAGCAATTTTCGTCGCCAAACTCGCTGAAGCGGCGACGAGGAGAAAAAAGAGAAAATAAAACTATTTTCCTTCCTATTATTTTGCAATCTTAATGAAATCTATGCTGTTTTCTCGTAATTATTGTTTTCCAGCTATGATTCAAATTATATGAGTGCTCATTATTGCTAACATAAATTTGGATAATATCAGAGTTACGATAATCTTTATCGATTTAATAATTTCAATAATAGTCTTTATTGAGTTACTAAATTATCGATTACTTACAAAAGTCTTTATTGGTTTAATAGTCTTTGTTAATAATAGTTAATTTAATGATTATTAATTCAGATTGATATTTGATTATAATGAACTGATGATTTTACTGATTGCTGGCTACGATCGATGCGTTTTATGCACAGAAAATCTTCTTCGAATCTTCAGAAATCTGTTAGCAATCAATCGAAAGGTAGAATAAAATACATCTGATATCCTAGCTACATCTCAATCAAATTCGTGAGAGCATAATATGTTTTGATATATAATTCATGATTTTCAGCAGAAGTTCAAAACTACTAATCACACAATACGAGTATTGTATACTACAGACATTATTTTCCAACTAATTTAATTTTATAGCAATCTAAAAGGTTAATAAAGAGTTCACTAAGAATTGCTTACATGAATACGACAAAGCACACGAGGGCTACCTGTCAAAGGGAAAAAAGAATTATCGTGGAGAATTTTCCAATACCATTTGTATTTCGCAAAGGAAACACACAGCGAAAACAGTGAAGAATCCGGCTTATTTAATGGATTTGAATCTAGTTAGAATTATGAACGTTCGATGGTTTTAACTACTCTGCAGCTGGTGGGATAGATATTGACATAAGAATGGCGTAATAATGTAGTAACAGTTCCTCAAATAATTGTACCTACACATCGTAATCGAAATTCAATTATCTAGAAGTCAACTACCCGGCTTGCTTGTTCTTATTTCTAGGCTTGGCTATCAATTTAAGTTAAATGTAGAAGTTAAGTAAATTTGTTAATTTATTCACGGTTTAGAGTCTTTTTTTTTAATGCAGGAGAGCTGAAAAATGTGGAATTTCCTCTCTGATTCGAACCCTGGACCTCTCGAATTTACGCCCAGCATGCTTCCAACTACATCAATTGCGGAAAAGAGGGAGAAAAATGCCTTATATTCTTTCCCTTTTAAAGGGCGACTGGATATTAGAGGACTCAATCGCAAATCCTGGTGGTGATGAGTTATCATTCAGAATCCTTTAATTCGGGAACCACTTCTAGAGTCATTAGATTTTTTTGATGCAGGCGAAATGAAACACTTGAATATGCGCCCAGTATGCCGTCAGTGACACCAAGAAGGCATGCGGAAAGGAGGGAGAAAATAACTTAAAACATTTTTTAAGCTTTCTGTAATTTAAGTAACATAATAAAATAATGCAGTAGTGCGCATGCTGATTAAAGACGTGATTTAATTAATTTACAAGAACATCTTCGACATTTAGATTTGTCTGAAATATTCGATTAATACGTTGCATACAAATACTAATGCTAAAGCAATTATCTACTGTATGCGGGCATGTTAACTGTTGTTTACTCAGTAAAATATTGATTATCCGTAACAAATATTGCGTTTTTAAAAATAGATTAAACAAACGAAGGGAATATTGAATCAGTTCCCTCTTCGAGCAAGGAATTCTTTTATTATAATATGCAGGTTAGAAGTTTGGTATAGTGAAATTACAAACCATGATTTTTTTTGTTTTTAGGACGTACTGCCCACCAGCGGCCTAGACATTGCTGAATCGGTGAATAACGATAGTAAGATCGCTGAATAAAAATAGCTCAAGCTAGATTTATGTTCTGGCCAATGGCTGGCTGCATGGGAGTTTTCATAGCTTTGATCAAGCGTAACGTGTATACAAGCCTAAAGATCTCCATAAAGGCATCCTTCTTCTCAAGGGAGGTAGCCCTGGCGTACTTGGACATAACTCAACTTAATTTAAGGCGTATGTAAATAAACATTAATTCTGTTTTTTGTTTCAAGTGAAGTAGATATTTGACTCATATTTAAGAAAAGAAAAATGATTTCTTTACCCCATTTTGTTGAAAAATGGTTATTTCGCATTTTATTTTATGAAAATAATTTTTTTTCTAACTACAAATCTTCGTTGAAATAAATTAGTGTAAATGAAAATATAAAATTCATTCATTCCTATTACAGAGCAAATGTAGATGCCCATCAGAAAAAATAAAATTTATCCTACATTCAGTAATTCAGACCTTCTGAATAACTGGACAGGCTGTGGCACTATTTATTCCTTTGTTTTTTGAGTTCCAATGCATTATTTAATATATGATTGTTTCATGCGGTAGTTTATTGCTTAAATTTCAATAGCTAATTCTTGCACTAATTAATTATTACTAATTGTACAAATTAAAGTACATAATACATTTGTTATTAATATTTATGCTTAATCAACCACTATACATTAGGTATTTTTGCTATTTAAATATCATTTTGACATCATATTAACAAAATGACGTCAGTGTAATGTAAGAACATATTAATCATCCGCGAACTAAACTTAAAAAAACCTCAAAATGGTAGGCATTAAAAACTTTAAAGAGCTTCCTTCTGTAAAACATTCAGCACAAAATTGTAAATTCCAAGATTTGTCCGTGGGTGTGATATTTAAGTGTATTATTTAGTTCTGTATGTGAAGTTTATCTACTTAGTTAATTTCTCTTATCCTGAGAATGTCACAGTATTCATATGAATCTCATACATTTGATGAACAGATATCTACAATTCTCCCAGTATTCCAAACCATTTTCACTAATACTATGAGCTTCGATTATCCGTGTATGAATTATTAATATGTTTTGGAAATTATTTTTTCATCATCTGAAAAAGACTAAATTTTTAAGATTATTTCTTGGAGAACATTTTCGAAGAAACCAACAATCTGTTGATGCAGTAAATTTCAATTCTAAGATTTTGAATAATGTTGAAAGCTAAACTTCAATTCATATTTGAAAACAGGGAGAAGAATCCTTAATATCATAAGAAACGAAGGTTCTTCCAATCGAGTAAAATCGAAATCAAACCTTATTTAAAATGCGTTTGAAAATTTGAGGTTTAGAAACTACACAATCAGAGAAATCTTCTGCTTCTGCTTCAGCCAACTCCTGTCTTTGGCAGGTCAGCCATTTGACGCTGCGCTATCCAGTACAGCCATGCCCATCCTTCCATTGTATCTTCTCGGGTTTCTACCTCTAAGGAGCGTTGCAGATGCGGAGATAATCAGCGTTGCCTTCTCCTGAGTTACATAGGAGACAGATTTGCGGGAGTTGATGATGCCGATTTTATGGAGATGGCTGTGGAGTTAATCCTGGCCTTTGGTCAATCTGAAAATGGCCACAGAGACGTCTCGGGGTAGATTGCTGGGGATGGATCTTGTTATAATCGAGAATCAGAGAAAAGTTACGAGCATCCACAAAACTCAGAAATCATTACCGAAAGTCAAGAATGATGAAGAGATGTAAGACCGAGTTAAACAGATATCTAGATGTAAGTACTGAAATTACGCAACTGCAAAGCGAGACAAAAATATTAAGCAAAACAGCAGTGAGAAAATGCAGTGAGATGCTAAAACCTGTAAGATTAAGTAGTCAACAAAGCGAATTTGAATTTAATTAAGTCATATTGGTAGGTTTTCTTGATTCACCAGGTAACTTCTTTATTACTAATAAGTATACTATATTGTCTAAAAAGAACGCTATCATGGAACAAATAAAATATGAAACACTCTTCCAGAACAAATACTGGAAAAATCTAACTAAATTTTATTAATATTTTAATTAAATACTGTCTTAAATAATACATATCGTATACATTTCCTTTAAAATCCTGAAATTTTATTTTTACAGTATACAGCATGTTTTCATGTTACCTGGAGTCCTCTATTATCAGTGGATTAATGGAAAAGTTACTGAGAAATTCTCAGTAATGTTAAACCTAGGTATATAAGTAAATGCTTCCTCAAATGAGGAGAATGGTTATACTTCTCTCTTTTTACATTAAAGCTGTATGGAAATATATGGAAGCTATTTATGGAAAAACATATCGAATACCAATTAAGGCCAAACCTTTCATCAAGTGGTTGCGTAAAGTTTTTGAACTAAATTAATGTTTTCACTCAAGTGCATAAATGATTAGAAGATAAAGAATTTTTGCAGCTTCGTCGATTATAGTATAACATAAATACCAATTTTATTTTTTTTCTCAAAATGACAGGGCACAAAACTAATTTTATATGCGCCGCGAAATAAAGATCCTTATTCATTTTGTTGTGGTAGGGTAGAAATGAACCTTCAGTATCTTGAAGTATATCTACATTTTGCCAGACTGTAGTTTGAGAAAACTGGTTTTAAAATTTATTATAGTTGTGACCAATAAAACGAAGCTTTAATTTTTTGTAGGAAACATGCGAAGCTTTACAAATGTTATCAGACTGCGATGCTGTAAGATGTACTTTAATTTTCGTTTTTATTTTCAATATGTAATTCAACTTAGATTGGATTCAATTTATTAAATCAGAGATTCCAAAGCCTGCTTGGAGGAGGATCTCAAAGGATGGAGCTTTATAATTAATGGATCCAACCTTGTGCTTTTCACGCCTTGTGAGAAGTGACAAATATATCTTACGGTGAAACTTCAGAGACGCCTAGTATAAAAGACGCTAAAAAAGTAAAAGAAAGGAAAGTCAACCATTATTATTCATGAATAATGTAGCATATTAATGTCTGTAAGTACTTCTTGTTACAGCTCCTCAAGATAATAAAAGAAAAAAGTACTAAGTTGAATTTGTTTTACTGTATTTTGTTTCATCAAAATGATTAAATCATGAGGGGGAAAGTTCACACCATTGATTAAGTAGGGTTGCTGAATAATGTATATTTTTAAATGACTTTATTTAGGCTAAAGTTCTGAAGACAGATTATTTAATACTTGTTTTTCGCATTTCGCAAAAGGCAAATGCATTCCATTTACACTAAATAATTTTAAGTTTTCTAGAAAAGCTTTGAAAAAATTCTTCCTGCTTCGTTCCAACAGAAAAAGAATCATTAAGAAAGTTTAGGTACCTTTCTTACTGTTAATATTTCCATCTGTTCCAAGGTTAATTTCAAAAATTATATTTTTCATATTTCTTTATGTATAAAACAAAATGAAGTTTATTTCTAATCGAATGCTAGAAAGATATTTTTTCTCATCAATTACCAAAGTAATAACTAACAAACAGATATTCAGCAACACTCATAGTCCTGAATGCACTAAAAGTTGAACCTGGATTGAATTTTACGTTAAACAATTAATTCCTCTTAAATTATTGCCGCTTTATGCATATCTTATGCAATTTGTCTCAGTAAGATTGTTAGAAATAATCACATTCTCCAGAGTTTTCATACAGTAAGAGGTTAGTACGTTTAACTAGCAATTGAAAGATCCCTGGCTTGAATCCTGTAGAAAGCGCAGTTGGTTTTGTTAAACGTCTTGCTCCGAAAATCCTAACAGTTTTTATAAAAGTAGTTAATAATTACGGTAGTAAGATGTAATGATTGTATTAAAGCAAATATATTAACACAATAAATATAATAGTATTATAATTAACTGTTAAAGCGCTAACAACCCAAATACAGGGTAAAGAAATCATTTTAAAACTAAAATTTCAATATATAGATCGTATATTTCTTCTAAAGTTCAGGCCCTGTGATTTTACGTTTACTACATTCTGCGCTCTAAAATGTACGCTGAAGTAAAACAAACGGCAATTTATTATTGTGGAGCAACAAGTGTGGTCTGTAGGTCGAATTGTATCTAAAATGCTGTATAAAATTAATTGCAAGGTGTTCAGTAATCATGTAAATACAATAAATAACTAAATAAATAAACTTTAGATAGGTATTACAATTGTTTTGTGTTGCCATGACATAAAACATTAACCAGTTTTATGAATACACGCATATATTTATGCAAAATCAAATCAAGACTGGTTCACGTATGTCTTTTGAAAAAGCGGGCTAGAAAATATTCAAATTAAAGTTCAGGTAAATCATGTATGGCTACAACTCCTGATAGAGGACCATCTCTGAAAATTTTCAATATTTTCTAGAAGTTTAAAAACATAATATTTAAAACAAGCTCTATAAAGCTACCACCTCCACAGAAAACCAAATGGCTTGGAACTGTCAGTTGGGTTGTCGTCTTATCTGGGTATTATTACATTAATATTGAAAAATGTTTGAAATATTAACTAAAACTGAAAATATCGACTTATGAGATACAACATGTTTATAAGAATTTAGATTGATTTCAACCAAAAAAGGATTTACAATAGCTGCAAGAATTTGATTTCCATTACAACCAAGTGTTAAAATGCAATTCGTAACTACCAAACGATATGGTTTTTCACGTCCCGTAAACAGGCGAGAGGTACAGTGGCAGAAGCATTGTGACACACATTAAGTAAATTATTATAAAATGCTGTTTTATAAAAAGCAAAACATATGCAAACATATACAATGCTGTTTTATAGAAAGCAACACATGCTGTCTATAAAAAGCAAAACATATGCTTAGATAGAAAAACATATGCAAACATATATAGTGCTATTTTATAAAAAGCAAAACATATCGACGAAAAATTATCTGATCTTCTTTCACTTATAAATAATTAATTTTCTCATAAAAAGATTGTTAACAGAAATAATAATTTAATGCGTTCTTTTTGCTTTAATACATGTGACAAATCTGTAAAGATTGTACTGTACAGCATGTTCACTAAAGTTCTTATTGTTTGCATATGTTTTGCTTTCATAGCCATGGGTCGTAAACGTATACTTCACTTGATTTTTTGACGTCATATTCAATTTGCAATGAGGAGTCCATTTATAAATAAATTTGAATAATTCGAGGTTGGTTATTTCCCTTAAATGCAATTCAATGATATTTTTGCGATTTACTAGTGTCTTTAATCAATAATTTTATTACTGCATGTGATATGCTACGATTTATAACATATATATAATGTGCTGAAAGAATTTGCACACAAGTAATTTATAAGTTTCCAAAGTCTAAAAATACGTTATTAATATTTTTATGAAATTTTTTACTTTAGAATCATGGCCAGAAAATCGTGCAAAAGTTTACAATAGCTGCAGAATCGTGCAAAAGCAATTAAAGAATAAAAGGTTTTCCTTTTTAAATACTGTGAATAATATTGCAAGTTGGCTGAATACCAACATTGGAGCCTGCCAGTGTTTCCTATAATAATAATTCTATAAAATTCTGGGAATAAAATTTCCATTTCGTAAACATTTATACTGATCAGTACTTTTCACAATAATCTGTCAAGATACGTTCGTCATTTAATCTCTTAAACATCAGAAACGTTTTTCTAAACTGATTTCCTTTAATTATATAACAATAAAAAAATTTCGCTCTTCCATTTGCGTACGGCACTTGAATATGTTTTCCAACTTTAATACCAATTATCGCACTCAGTTTTTTTTAAATACGTAAAAACGTTTTTTAAATACAAGGATAGGGACAGGAAACCGTATAAAACTTAGATTTCGTGTTTTATACAAAATTATATCTTAAAAATAGGAAATATGAACCTTTGCTTTGGTTTTCTAGAATCAAATTTTTAAATAGTCTTTTTGAACTTCGATCAGAAATTCAAACCTTCCTCTGTGATTCAAAATTTGAATTGCAAAAATGTTTATTTAGTGCGTTATGGTTGGCGCTTTTAGCATATTTAGCTGATATTTTTGAAATGTTAAATGAATTAAATTTAGGATTACAAGAGCAAAGTTTTAATTTGTTTACTATTAGCGATAAAATAAATGCAATGACAAAAAACTCGAGCTAATAATCAAAGAATTGGATAATGATACTTCTTAACTGAAGTTCTTTACCACTTTTCTAAAGTTTTCTAGCCAAAAATAATTTAAAAATAAAAGAAGAATTTGCATCTGACATTAAAAATCATTATTTTTCATTGATAAATAATTTCAACATGTATTTTTCTGAGAATTATGAAAATTGGCTCAGAAATCCGTTTTTTTTTTTTTCAAAAGTACCTGAAATTTTATCTCGTGAAGAAAAGAAAATTGAAAGCAATTTCCTGTGATCAAACTCTAACTGAAGATTTCAAAAATAACACACTTGTTAGTTTTTGGCCGAACAGAAAAAAAAAAGAATTTAAAGGCATGTTAAATAAAGCTAAATAATTTTTATTTCCTTTTTTGCACAACCTATTTCTGCGAACAAGGATTTTCTTCCATGTTATATTTGAAAAATAAATACAGAACAAAATTAAAAGTGAATCCTAAGTTACGGTTAAAACTAAGTGAAATAAGACCAGACATAAAGAAATTGATCGCTCTTGAATAGGCCCAAATTTCGCATTAAATTTTAGAATTAAAGTATTATGACATAAATTCTGATAATTTAAAATGGTAACCAGTTATTAATCTAATATTTTTATGTGTGCATATTTAATACAAATAGCCAATAGGTTGCGCAAAAAACAAAATTTATTTTTTTTTAATATTTCTATTGAGAAACTAAAACATAATCACTGTAAAATGGAGTGATGGTTCTAATGTTTTTCAGTTTTTGTTTAGATGATACGCGTTAGTCAAAAGGTTAGAACTGACGCTCTGTAGCAGTGCTTTTAATAATTCACCATCTTGGAAGTTGACATTCTTGTGAAGATCAATTTTTGTTAAACATTTACTTTAAGGTAGCCAAAGCAGCAATAAAGCGCCAAAGTATGGAAATCTCTGATGCTTAGATTCGATATGTGACGGATATCCTCGGATCGGTGGAAACACGGTCCGCGGGTTTTAAGGTCGTTCGCGTGACACGACATTGGCTGCCTTCCGCTCAACTCACGCCTTGTCCACACTGCAGAATCCCTGAAACTTCATCCCTCATTAATATTCCTTTCAACGTTTTCATCAAATTCCCAATTCTTCGCACGCCAGTTCTGTGCATCCCCTAGCAAAGAGAGAGAAAACGTTTGCTAAACTTTAGATTCCTGCTTTGGATCAAATGTGCAATATTGAGGACAGGACATCTGCAGGGATTAAAGTTGCTCATTTAAAATAATTTCGCATGTGGAAAATTTATGGTGCGAACATGTGGGCTGAAAGTAACAGAAGGAAATATGTGACAGAGAAGTAAATATATAGGGACATGTAAAAATATATTTTTCCGCTGTTTTCAATGCACCATTAAAGGCAATTTTTTTCATTCAAAAGGGGATCCGTTTATTTATCCATTCTAGATGGATTTTGTATAATATTCTTTTGAAGCACTTTTGTATTATGTACAGGGTGGCCAAAAATATTATACACTGAAACATTCTATAATATTTTAAAATATTAAGGAAAAGTTAGTTCCAAAATATTTATTGAAACTTGCACCATTAGCCGGTATGAAAGAAGTTTTCAATTTGTACACCTTCTTGGCTGTATCCACAGATTATAATGTAATTGTTATGATCTTGGAGGATCCCTAGATTTGTAACAAATTTACACCCAGAAGAAAATCTTCCCAATCGCTAACATAGTTATACTGTCTTTATTAATTTCTGTTTATACACTTTCTCTTTTAGATATGCACCTATAAGAGAAAATTGTAGAGATTTATGCAAAGAATTTGATGTGACCACATTTAAACCTACTGAAAATTTTCTGGTTTTTGACGGATTCGAAATTATATCAATGCGGCAACATACAAAGCTTAAAACATTCGTGCAGAATATACGGATGTGATATTCACCGATACTGAAAGTCTTTTCAGGAATCCAGCTATGGAAACGTTCTTTATATTTTCCAAATTCTTTATTATTAAATAGCCTTTCAAAATGAGAACATGCTTAGATCATGAGCAATGTGATAAGATAATTAAATTACTGTTTTAACTTATTAGTATTTTAAGGTTTCAAAAATCAACTTTAACTGCAACTTTTCTTTTCTACATAATGCAGATAAAGCTGCTAACTACTCTGGAATGCGCCATCAATGGCCAAATGGATAAGATAGATAAATACTGTAGTTATCTGAGGGTCGAATCCCGGTGAACAGCTAGTTGCTCTCATTTGTCCTACGTATAAGATAAAAAAAATAGAAAACAGTTTCTATACAGTTCTCATATAAAAAGGGAAAGGAAAATACGTTGCCATATATTAAGAAGTTTGTCAAGTGAACTATTCTTGGCGCAAACTGAAAAAAAATGCTCTAAGTTAAAATTTTGAATTTCTCCGTAAATTTTGCACCAAATTTTACAAAATGTAATATCTAGGCATAATTTGAGTCGTAGAATTGAAATATGTAAAAAAAGTGGTATGTTATTTCAGAAAAAGTCCGATTTTGTGTCAAAATACCTATGTTAGAACAGTGCTATACATATATCTAATATATATCCTAAGTCGCACTTTCGAGACATGAAGAACGCAATTTGAATTTTGTCAATCGGTCCAATAAAACCGGAGCTGTCCCTTTTTTTTCGCAGTGTACATTTAGTTACATGGTAGATATCATTACCTCACGAAATCCTGCTATTAGCAACAGAAATGCTGCAAATGTACTTGAGCATAAACTTTCTGGCATTATATGAATATGTTTAGGTATAGTTTTTAATCTAGGAATATATTTAAAATTGCAAGCATTAACTCGTATTTTTTATGAAAAGCTTTAAAAGTACAAATTTTTATCTGAAATTCTCTTTTAGAATAAAACAAAGTCAAAAAATTCTGAAACTTTTATCAGCGTCTTCTCTTTTTCTAGGATTCAATATAATTCTAATCAATCCTTCCGAATGTCGCTCGAGGTAAAGAACTAGGAGATCGTTTCTTCCCAGTATTTCTTTTTTTTCTCCTTTACATTTCGCAATAAGGAATAAAATCATGCATCATCATTTTACACTCCAAGTTAGATGTGATATTATCAAACTTCTGACATTTCCATTGGAAAAAAAATCTTTGTCAGTGGATTCTGTAGCTCAGCTTTAAAGGAATACCTATGTTTTCTAGCTGAAAAAGAATTAAATTGTAAAATAATTGATAAAATTTCGAACTTAAAAAATACTTCAGAAAATTTAAGTATAATTTCTGTAAGATAGAGGTTTAAGAAAATAAAATGAAGTTCATAGAAAGATTCAAAAATCAAATTCATTTTTAAACGGTTAATCGCTTGGAAGGATGCTTAGATTACTTTCAAGCTTTCTGAAATTTTCTTTATATGAAATATAACGTAATACATCATAATTTCATAAAGCACTGCATGTTCAAAATTAGTCAAAAAAACCTCCTTGGATTTTGATAAAATTTGAGTTTTAGTTTTATTTTATTCAAAATATAATATACGCTAATAAAAGATTGCTTCCCCCCTCCCGCCTAATTTTAAATTTGTATGTTTCTCTTTCAGTTTCAGTGCACATCTTTTTTCCAGAATAAAATGATTAGGCCCAAAATATTTGAAACTTCAAGCCTGAAGAATTAAATGCATTTCCTCTAATTTTATTAAAAATGCTTTTAAAATTTATCTTTACTGAAAATTTAGAAAACTGTTTACCATATCTATTATTAGTTGTAACGAGAATTATAAACATTTAAATACTACTATAACGGTAGTTATAAGAGAAGAAATTTTCTATACTAAAAATTACATAAGTAATCCGTAGACAAAAGAACAACTTTATGAACGTTGATCTTAAAATTTAGTGATATAACAAATGTTCAATGCGAAACCACATAAATACCAAAATTTCAAACTCAGAATACTTATTTAGCTTTACATAATCTTGAAAGTGATGAGAGTGACTTTCTACATTTTAATCAGAAAATTTTGAATTTTAGAAGAGAAATTATTTTAATTAAGATTGAGTTTTTCTAAAAATTTTCACTGTTAGGCAGTTATATTTTCCAGGCCTTTTTGCTTTTTTTTTCGATCTTGCGATTTAGTATCTTCGCGTATTCACGACTACCCGAAAGGCTGGCACCGCAGAACACTGGTATTAGTCTTGGCTTAAATTCAAAAGAAATAAACATGCTGAATGATAAGGCTTCCAGATATAACTTAAATAAGACCAGTTTCTGGGAGAAGGCTACCGATAAAAGCATCTAGTTCAATGATGTTCTACCTATTCTGTCACATGTACCCATTTCACTTTGTTAAAGGATAATGTAGAGTCTTTAGGGTTTTTAAGCAGGAAACGTGAAAAATGTTCAATGCCCTCGCCGGGTCTCGAAACTTGAACCTCTCGAATACGCGTCGAGTAAGCTTCCGATTACACCACGAAGGCATGCCACGGAGGCAGAAAATACCTTATAATCATTTCTCCCCTTCCTTCCAAAACTTGAAAAATACACGTATACATTTATTTAGATTTAGATTATTTCCTAACGTATTTTATAAATTTATAGAGTCTCATATGCTTTGGTAACATAAACTCACGAGCATTAGAAAGACTGTAGAGAAATTATCCTCACTTTAACAGCTGGCCGGCAAATCCAGAAGAAGAGTGTAAATAGCTCTTTTATTCGATCATACAAATTGACAGTCGATCGCACTTGGATTTACATAAGCCAACATGTCTGGCTTAACTTAAAACAAATAATGTTGAACTTAAATGTAATTTACAATAGCCTAACGGCTCATAAGGAAACGTAAACGCACAGGCAGGCTCTGGTTCGTAGAAGCCGGCAGGACAAGCCTAATGGCTAGAAGCACTAAACACCACTGAATCAAGTCGCTGTTAAGTCACGGTAACAACAAGGTCTCAAATAGGCAGAACAAACTCTAAAATCAACTTCCGAAACCTTCGCTTAAATAGTACTTCTTTCTCCCTTAATCTGAATAAACTCGCACTATCTAATTTACATTATCTAATTCAAGCGTGGGTGAAAAGAAAGTAGCTTTAACTAAAAATTAACTATTAGTTAAAATAATTAAATAAATCCTCTCAAATTAAGCATTACAAAATATTGTTAAATACCAAAACTTGAATAAAAGTACTTTTTATATACATAAACTAAAACTAAATACTTAACAGGTAAATAACAGGCTGACCACATTCTCACTCTGAAATTATGAAATTCCCCCCGGTTGATAACCCCTGATCTAGCTTCAGGCAAGTGGCATTCGACACCTTTATCGTAATTAATTAATTAATCAAATATTGTTCATAAAATTTCTCGGCCATCAAATGAGAAGAACATACTAACTTAAAAAAGCTGTTTTTTGTTCGTTTGTTTATTTTGTTTTTATCTACTAAAGAAGCTCTTTGGCAGTGACTTTCAGCTGAATTTTCCTTAAAGCGAGTTGTTGAAACTCTCGCGGTTAAAACTGTTACCAAACACCACGTGATTTGCGCATGCGCGCAGCCAAAATGAAACAGAACTGTAACTGAACTTTAGACTCGTAATTGACGTTTCAGTTAAAGATGTAACCAGTATCTTCTGTCTGTATCTTGTATGAAATTTAGTAATGTAAATTAAACTTATCTTATTATCTTAGAAGCCTCTCTTATCAGTAGTGCCTTTGATGTGTTAAGCAAAATACTCCCGGATATACCTTTGGAGAAGAACGAGAAAGAAGATCGTCAGAAAACGTAAGCCTTTTTTACCTTTATTAAGAATGATTATCTTGTTAATCATAACAATATTTTTTGGCATCCCTGCCGAGACGAAAGCGAATTAATTGAAGATTGATTGATGTTGTTGATGTTATGTATTTTGAATTTGAAAGGCACTTTGAACTCTTAAGATATTATATGTCATATATTTGATTCTGTAAACATGTCGCTAGAAGATAATACTAAACTAAAGAAAGAGAGAGGTGGTTTGAGAACGTCCATTACCAGAATTCTTAAGAAAATAGAATTAGAAGAAGATAAGTCTTCTGTTGATATAAATTTGCTAGAAGAAGACTTAAAACTGTTAAATGATAAGTTTGAATCGCTTAAGATAGCTGATTCTGAAATCGAAAATGTTTTAAAACCAGAAGAATTAGATGAAGAGATTCAAACTACAGTATTATCGGGAAAGAATTCTGTTGTGGAAATTTAGAGCGAAAAAAAGGATTCAGTTGTCAAACCCAAACTCTGCTGTTAATGATACAAATCTATCTAATTCTCAATTACCTTCTCAAACACTAGAAAGTAACAGACGAGAACGTATTAAATTGCCGAAAATATCTATTCCGAAATTTTATGGTGATGTCAGCCAATGGCTTTCATTTTGGAACTGTTTTGAACTGGCTATTCACAAAAACGAATCCTTAGAAAAGGTAGACAAGTTTATTTATTTTCGTGCACATTTAGGAGGAACTGCATTAGGTACAATAGAAGGATTTTCACTTTCTTCCTAAAATTATGATTCAGCTATTAATTTACTACAAGGTAGATTCGGAAGTAAAGATGTGTTAATTAATACACACTTAGATAATTTACTGAAAATCAATCCATTGAGAAATTCTAACGATATTAAAGCGTTTAGAAAACTATTCGATTACTGTCAGACACACATACGCAGTTTAAAAGCATTAAATGTTGCATCTGACACTTTTGGAAGTATTCTATGTCCAATTATGTCCCTTCTTTCTGATTTAATTCTTGAATACAATAAACAAGAAAGGAAAAGTTTAAAATATGATTTACGCAATCTAATGGGGTTTATTTCTCAGCAATTAATTGCACGAGAAAAAACAGCTTTGCAATCGAAACAAGCGGCGTCAATATTTTCTTCCCCCCGACAACCAAAACATAAAAGCAAGCTGTAAACTTGGCATGATAAACGCGTACCAGATGTAGCATCTGCCTCGCAGTTACTGGCTACAGATGAGAATCGTAATTATAAACATTCGAACTGCATATTTTGTGATTCAGATCATCAAAGTTCAGAATGTCCGAATGCAATTCGTTTAACCTTAGAGGATAGAAAGTAAAAATTAATAAGGAACGGAGTTTGTTTTAAATGCTTGAAACCTAAACATATTTCTCGTTATGCAAAGCTAAATATTCCATATGCGGTAAAGGTCATTTTTCAATAATGTGTTATACAGTTAAGGGTGATTCTCACGGAAATAATTCGACAGACGTTAATGGGGATGAAAATGATAAAAAAGATTGTGTTCTGACGAATAAATCTTGCATGCAGTTAGTTAATTTGCAAACTTTAGTAGTAAAACTTCGCGCGGATGGGATTGAAAAGTATGTGAGAATTTTAATAGATAGTGGTTCCCAGCGATCGTACATCTCGAAGTATGCAGTTAGTGTAATGAATTATAAAACAAGTGGTAAAGAAGAATTAATCCATGGTTTTGTTCGGAGGAATTGAAAAGAAAGAAACTCATAGTAAATATTTAATTCGATTGAGTAGTCTTAAAGGTGATTATCACTGTAACTTTCAAGCTTTGGATCAGGATAAAATATGTACTGACATTCCTAAAATTGGTAGATACACATATCTTACGGAACTGCGAAAACATGGAATTTATTTAACTGACATGCAAAATAAATCTGTGGATTTGATGTATGAAAAATCGCCTTTAGAAGTTCATGTTCTTATAGGCGTAGATGTAGCGGGAAAACTTCTAACAGGAAAGGTTAGACAACTAACATGTAGGTTATCATGTGTATACACCAGATTAGGCTGGGCAATGATGGGGAAAACTGAAAAGCATGAATTCTCTAACAGTACGAAAACTGTACTGTCACTTCATGTTAATGATGCTAAAATTTCGGATTTATGGTGTCTTGACTCGTTAGGAATAACGGATCCTGCCACATTCCAAACATGAAAGGAAATGGATGAAATCGCTAAAGATTATTTTCGTCAGTCATTAAGAAGAAATAGTGAGGGTAGATATTAGGTGTCTCTTCCTTGGTTAGAAGGGTATGCGATCTTATCTGATAACAGATTAATAGCCGAGAAAAGGTTAAAATCGTGAGTAAAAAGTATTCAGTCAAAGCACTGTCTGAAAGAATATGAAAACATATTTAACGAATGGTATTATAGAAGGTATTATAGAATCTGTGGAAGATGAGAAAACCGAAAATTGTCATTACCTACCACATAGGGCTGTAATTAAAGAAAATTCAACCACAAAGATAAGACTCGTATCCGATGCCTCAGCGAAGGAAAGGAATGGTGTGTCCTTAAATGACTGTTTAAAAAAGGGCCCAAATTATTTGGAACTAATACCAAGTATTTTAAACAGATTTCGCCTAGGTAAATATGGGGTTATCTCAGATATACGTAAGGCGTTTTTGCAAATAGGTGTCTGTCCTCGATATAGAGACTAACTTAGATTTCTGTGGTGGGAAGAAGGAGATTATGAAAAATTGAAAATATATAGACATAAGCGCGTTGTGTTTGGCGTTAATGCCAGTCATTTTTTTCTAGCCACAACACTGAATTATCATATCAAGAATGTTCCGCAATACCAACAAGAGGTAGCTAAGAAATTAAGTGAATCAATGTATGTTGACAACTGTGTGACCAGCGCTGATACTATTGAAGAACTAAACACTTTCATTAACGTATCAAAAGAGATTATGTCGACTGCTAAATTTGATTTAAGGGGATGGTGTTACAGTGAACCTAGCGGTAAAACTTTGAAAGGAAATCCTTACAGTGAAGACTCCGATAAAACAGTATCAGTTCTGGGGGTTGAAATGGAATTTATTAGATGACACGTTGTCCTGTGACTCCAAAGACAGTTCTGTAAAACAGCCTCTGTCAGCAAAAGGAATATATTGTCAATAGTACACAAGATTTTTGATCCGATTGGGTTGACAGCTCCTTTTACTCTGATTCCAAAGCTAATGCTTCAAGAATGCTGGAAACAAAAGATTTCATGGGATAGCAATTTACCTAAAAGCATTTCAGACAAATTCGAAAGTTGGAGAAATAAATTACATAATTTGGAAAAAGTAGCTATACCCAGAAGAATTTTTGCTGATTTGGAAAGAATCTCCGATTTATCCTTACACGTGTTTTGTGACGCGAGTAAATTTGCTTATGCCACATGCATATTTATGGGAAGCTGTAGCGAAAATTCCGTTACATGTCAGCTCTTCTCAGCTCGATACAGAGTGGCACCTATCAAGCCGATCTCCATACCACGATTAGAACTCTTAGCTTAAACGATTGGCGCTAGACTGGCACATCGTGTTAGGGAAGATTTGAGACTGGAGACCGTGTCTATTTATTATTGGAGCGATTCCATGGACGCATTATTTTGGATCAAAAAGAACGAAAACTGGGCCATTTTCGTCTACAACAGAGTGAAAGAAATTCGTACTCTAAGTGATCCAAACTACTGGAATTATGTTCCTGGAACGCAAAATCCAGCGGACCTCCCGTCCCGAGGATGCAATCCTGAAACCTTGGTGAAATCGAAATGGTGGGAAGGTCCCGACTGGTTGAGAAATGATCCAGAAAAATGGCCTACCTCTGAAATTTTACCGAACTTTGATATTATAAATGCTGAAAGAAAGAAGACAACAATTTCTACAGTTAATTCGGAAAAGAAGACGAAATTATGACGAAAGTTAAGTTTGATACGATTTCTTCGTACAATACCATCTTAAAGGTTGTAGAGACATTAGGTATTTTGAAGCAGGAGACATGAAAAATATGCAATTCCTTCGCCGGGAATCGAACCACGGACCTCTGAAATACCGGCTCAGTGTGCTGACCATTACACCACGAAGGCACGCTAAGAATGTGGGAGATATACCTCATATACTCCCCTTTTTAAAGGGCGACTAGGGTTTTAGGGGACCTAGTCGCCAAATCCTGGGTGTGGGAGTCATCATTCGAACCACGGACCTCTGAAATACCGGCTCAGTGTGCTGACCATTACACCACGAAGGCACGCTAAGAATGTGGGAGATATACCTTATATACTCCCCTTTTTAAAGGGCGACTAGGGTTTTAGGGGACCTAGTCGCCAAATCCTGGGTGTGGAGAGTCATCATCCACAACCCTTTTAGTTCGGGCGCCAATGTAGAGACATTAGGTTATTTAGAAGCAGGAGACATGAAAAATATGCAATTCCTTCGCCGGGAATCGAACCACGGACCTCTGAAATACCGGCTCAGTGTGCTGACCATTACACCACGAAGGCACGCTAAGAATGTGGGAGATATACCTCATAAGGTGATATCCTGGATTTTCCGTTTTGTTAAAAATGTCAGACTAAGTCCTAATGAAAGAACTTTTGGAAAAATTACAGCGGATGAAATTAAAGGAGCCGAATTAATTCTTCTGAGATTAGTGCAGAGTGAATCATTTTCTGGATTAGATGACAAAAGATTACGTGTACTTCAACCAATGATTGATTCTAACGGAATCATTCGAGTTAAAACCAGAATTCTGAGAAGAGATGACACAGAAAATTGTCGATTTCCTATTATTCTTCCTTCTGATCATCCTATTGTAATGAAATTAATAAGAGCTAAACATGAAATGACCAATCATGCAGGAGTACAATTTTTGATATCCACTTTACGAGAAGAATATTGGATTTTGAAAACACGAAAGACTGTCAAGAAAGTCATAAGAAGCTGTGCTGTATGTGAAAGGTTCGATGCTAGTTCTTCGAAAACACCCATTGCTCCTCTCCCAGAAGACCGAGTAAGAGAAGCAGCAGTGTTTGATATTGTAGGTGTTGACTTGACTGGACCATTGATACTGAAGGGAAATCAAAAATCGTGGATAGTAATTTTTACCTGTGCTGTTTTTCGCGTAGTACATTTGGGAATTGATTTTCTCCCTATCGACTGAAAGTTTTCTTCAAGCGCTGAGACGTTTCATTGCTAGACGTGGAAGACCCCACACCATCTATTACGACAATGGAACGAATTTCAAATGTAGTGACAGATTGTTCAAAAGCTTAAATTGGGATAAAATCTTAGAACATGCTAGTATCTACAAGATCATATGGAAATTTCTTCCGCCATCAGCTCCTTGGTGGGGAGGATTGTGGGAGCGTTTAATAGGAGTCCTGAAAAGAATCCTTCGTAAAGTTTTAGGACGATCATCTCTCAATCATGAAGAAATGATAACAATTTTGTGCGACTTGTGAAACAATAATGAATAGTCGTCCATTGACGTATGTCTCGGAAGATGTTGAAGATTTATCTCCGATCACACCTTCCCATGTTTCTTCATGAAATTCGACAAATCGGAGTTCCTGATTTGGATAATATAGATGCAAAATCTTTGAACAAAAGGCTTATTTACCGACAAAAACTTTTACAAGATTTACGTAAAAGATTTCGAATCGAATATCTCGGACAGTTACGGCAAAATTATGAACATATAAAAATCTCACAACCTTTGAAAATAGGATATATACTTTTAGTGTCTGATGATAATAAGAAACGAACAGATTGGTTATTGGCCAAAGTAACCGAGATTTTCACGTCTTGGGATGGACATGTTGCGTTTAGTTAAGGTCAAGACTAAGCTTGAAGAAGTTTTGCGACCAACCAAGCGTTTGTATCCTTTAGAGATAATATCCTCAGATGAACAGTCTGAGTTTAGAAACATGACAAGCAGCTCTTCGTATAAGACGGAGACTTACTCCAATCCTGAAGTTCGTAATGATTCACCTCAAGACCTTGAAAGCGAAAAGATTCCATCGATAACTACAAGAAACGGTCGAAAGGTAAAGCCTGTCCAAAAGTTTCAGTTTTAAATTTGACTTATCAGCAAATTTAAAGGTGGGAGTGTGTTGAAACTCTCGCGGTTAAAACTGTTACCAAACACCACGTGATTTGCGCATGCGCGCAGCCAAAGTAAAACAGAACTATAACTGAACTTTAGAACTCGTAATGGACGTTTCAGTTAAATCTGTAAAATTCTGTTGAATGATGTTCTTATTGGCGACTATTATAAATCAAAACAAGGCAGTCATAAAAGGAAGATTTGCAAGGGTGTAATCGTTTATAAAAATCATACGTAACAAATGTAGAATAGATGTATTATAAAATAGAGATTTAGTTATACCCTAAATTTCATTAATTAAGGTCTTTGAATAGCATCCGTGAATTGACAATTAGTGGATAATAAATCAAAGTCAGCACAGAATAAGGTTCTTATAATTTTCTGTATAATTTTCTCCAAATAATAACAAAATGCTATGACATTGAATGTCATATATAAGTCCAACAGGGGTCTCAGTTATTTGAAATAATGATTTCGCTTGGTTATATTCATAAATAAATTCCTTTCCAGTTCGACGATTACTCGTCATCCAAAGTCAGTTCTCCTCCCTACAAAAAAGACATCTTCAAGAAATTGCAGTGTGCGTCTAGACATCATACAGACATAATCCGATGGATTTCTCAGGATTGGTCAATAAGTGCTGATGCAGTTTTTCTGCAGAGTATAACAAGAAAGGGAAAATAGTCGTAAACTCGTGGTCATTAAGGAAACTAGTGGATGCTTAGGTTTCTGAATTTCTAGTGAATGAATACGGTAAAAAAGACTGCTGGTAGATTACACTAACGAAATTACTCGCTGATGTTCAGCAAGGTGAATAAATTAAAGGGTTTCCAAATACGTACAGAAATTTATGTGCCTCATAGAGTTTTATGAAATTTGGCTTTTGCAAATAGGGCTATGACAAGGACATAATTCCTGGTAAATCTTCCTTTTATGATTACCTTCGTTTGCTTTATAATAGTCTTCAATAAGAACATCATTAAACAGAATTTTACAGATTTAGTATTTATTATCTATCTTAATGGGCAATTTATATTCACTTTTTTTAAGCATTTGGAAGTAAAACTACTTCGAAACGTTTATTGTTTCCACCTGGTGGTAAAGTTGCGTTAGCAATAAATATCTGTTCTTTTCTGGCGATGATGCATTAGATCTTACATTTATCTTGACTACTATAAAAGTGAGTAACTCAGTAGTGTATATGTTAATCATTTAAAAACTTATTTTACCAAAACCTCTGCTGTAAATTTCCCGAGTCTCATAAGTAAAATAGGTTTCTAATACACTGTAATTGGTCGTTCCCAAAATATTTGAAATAGT
>KK116734.1:0-44830 GCA_000611955.2 Stegodyphus mimosarum | reverse complement strand
TGGGATTTCGATCCGGGTTCGAGCACAGGTGTAAGCAGATAACCTACGTGCTTTGCCATCTTCAAAGAGCCTTATCGAAACCAGATGAACGGATTTTGACTGCATGAATGGTTTTTGTCGTATTAAAATCAGTTCACAGAATGTCGTGAAAAGTATTAATCAAGGGAGTTTTCTCTTCGAAAAGAAAATCTTTTTCAGAGAATTTTGTGAAACTCACTTTCTAGAAAACAGTGGCAGGCTTATGTATTATTTATTACATAGCCAACTCGTAATATTATTAACATAAAAGAAAAATGAATTTTTCGTATGATTATTAACTTTTAATACTTAAGTAACTAAACTGAATCAGAATATTAATTAATTATAAACTTAAAAATCACTTGCGTGAAATTACTTTTGGCCTACCAGTTGTCTCACAATTATAAATTAAAGAATGTTGCACACTAAAATCGTGAAAGTAATAATAGTAAATATCATAGTAAATCGCGAAAATAATAATCAAAATAAATCATGAAAATGATAATTTATAGTAAGCCATGAATGGCCTTAAAGGAACACATAAACGTAAAACTAAATTATATTTTAACCGAATCGTAAAGTCAAGCTGAAAAAGATCGCAAAAACTGCAAATTTCGAAATTAAATAGCTCGATCAACTGTTATGGTATCGGAGTCAAATATTTTGTGTTTTATTTTTTATGAAATGTATAAGCTTTTGCTGAACATACTGCTAAAGAACGGGAAACAGCATAAAAAGATAGTTTCATATTTTTGCAAAAACGATTTTTTAAATTTAAATCTGCCAAATTATGAATATTTAAAATATTTTTGCAATTCGAAGTATATGTCTACGACTAATAGTTGGAGACTATTATAAAGCAAAAGAAAGACATGTAACTAAAGGCCATGTAAGAGCTTTTGCGGACATGGTGTACATATAAGTAATTTAGTCAACACCATGAATATTATGTCTATGACTTTTCAGAATGATTTCACGTATTTCAGGATGATTCACGCCTAGAAATGCAGACAAACATACTGAGTTGGTATTCAGTTTCTGAAATAATTAAACAACTGGCAGGTTTCTAGCAAAAAGCATTTGCGAGAAAAACGTCTAAAAATATTTTATATTCGTATATTCTTATGTCACTGGACTATTTCCGAGCATAAAACACTTTATGATTATTTTATTATTTTTCAAAACTTGAGGAATTTCAGTATCATTTTTATCAAATTTGAATAAACTTTAATGCACGTATGCTGTTTTCATATCTTCCGATTTCACATGTGGTAAAATCGCAAAATATACCAAACACGGCGTTAGAAAAACATTCGCAGAAAAAACGTATTTTCTAAGATGGATTTGACACCGCAGTCAAACTTTTGAGTGTGCGCAGCGTCTTCTGGTTGAGTAAATAAGACATAAAAGTAGCTGGAGAGTCTTTTCATAATTTTGGAAGTTTTGTATAGCATTTCTACATATGTAAGATCACTACGCATTTATTTTTTTTTTTTGTATCATCTACTGCATTTTAAGCATCATGATTTTGTTTTCTGTTACTTTTATTTAGATATTTTGTTGCTCATATACAGATAATTTCCGATGTTAACGATAACATAAACAATCACATAATTTTTATACTACATAAATTTTCAATTTTCTTTTCAACGAAAAGCTCTTTATTTACAATATAATTCAGATGGCTTTGTAAGATAATTTAATTTGGTCCAAACCCTCCATTTTATCAAAAGTTTATAAATTGCCATAATTACACAATTTATAAACTGGACTACGTTTATAAGTTGTAAAGAAAAACTGCTATCTGAAAACTTCAAATTACAGAGCAGTACCTGAAAAGTTTATCATTATGTTTAAAAAAGTTAACATATTTTAAATGAAAATTGTAATACGAATATCTCATATTATAATTGAATATATCAAAGAGCTTATCATTAAAGTTACAAAATGTTACGAAATTTGAAAAATGTTAAAATATGTAAAAACAGCAATATTGAAATGCTGATTTTGACATGTAAATTTCAGTTTAACACATGAAATACTTTTATACTGAGGAATTATGACAGGCCTATCAATCAGGAACTATACCCACAAAAATTAGAGACACAGAGCATAAAATCTTTTGTCTGAAATCAGCTATTCAAAATGTCAGAATCACACAAACTATAGAAAACTGTTGCTATGATATTTCTTCACCTCAAAGTAATGCAACAGGGAGATTTCTGAGTTTATTTAACAAGGAGACTTAATTTTTCGAGACGCATTTGTGTGTTATTTCATTGGATAGCTTACGGAAGAGGCCTGCAATAAATATTTTCCTCTAATGGCAATACTTTCTATTTCACTTCTTCATCAAATCTGCGAATTGAAAATTGTAAACACTTTAGATCCACGAAAAGAAACAATAAACACTTCCAAAATGTTTATTGTTATCAGTTTGAGGTATTTTTGTTTCCAGCATATTATTAAACACCTCTTCGGGATATCTAACAAAATATTATGCAATTTACCGTGAAAATGACTTTATGGTACATCACTTATTCACACATTATTTAGAACAGTACAGTCCTATTCAGTTTGTTTTGTTACCCCAAAAATACAGCAGTAAAATAAATGAATTCTCTCAATCTCCTAACCCGCCACAGATGACATTAATTATTTACAGTTTTAAACTAAAGAGACGGAACTGATGTGTTTCCAGTTCAAGCAACATAGAGATCTCGCTTCTAGGGTGGATTTTCTCAGTTATCGACAACTAAAGCTATTTTCGGCCTGGGCGATAAGAACATTTGTATCCAGAAATGTCGATTTTTCACAAACGAAACCAGTCCAAATTTAGCGAGTCTGTGGAAAGATGAAAAACCTCTTACTACATAGAGGGAAAAGAAAGAAAGGGAGATAAAAAAATGTGAAAGGAAAATGGCGGCTTTCTGGCAGAAGTTTGCCCGTTCGAAAAGAGAAGCATTTCCGTTTTGAGTGGAAATAATGATTTTCTTCTGCTGAACGTTGTTCTAAAATTAGAAAAGAAGTATCCTCGCGGTGGGCCCGAGCGAACAACTACGGAGCTGGTAGCTCTTTGTGTAGGTTGTTTTCTTTCTTTTTCTTTTATTTACTTTTTAGGGGGGGAGGGCAGAGGCAGTTTATTCAGAAGAAATTGACTACTAAGCCTCGAAGAAGTGATGAGAAAATAAGGAAATTATTTAAAACAATATAAGAACTAATAAAGTAGATTTAACTTTTGATTTTTTTTTAATTTGCATTATGTAAGAAATTATTATTTAACAAAAAATAATTATAAAAATATTTTTGATTTTTTTTATTTCAAAAAGTAAATTTATATTTTCAAATTTAAAAATCTTACACCAAATAAATTTTTCAAATTTGTAAAATAGAATTTTAAATTACAGTAAAATTTCAGTTATCAAAAACTCAAATATCCGAAACAAATTATCGAAACATTTGGTTATCTTAAGCTAAACAAGAAAATGATTTTTATATGTTTTTAATTTTCATTAAATTTTAATTAGCACTGTAATTTAATTAATGAGTTTTTTTTAATTTTTTCTTTAATAATATATATTACATATGTTCATGAATCGAGCACTTAATGCCATTTGTATTTTTCAGCACCAATAAACACATAATTTCAATTTCATATAAATGTATATTTATTGAGAATGCAATATCTATAGTTAAAGATATTAACAAAAAGTACTTAGTAGCTAAACTTCTCACATTACAAACTTCACAAAATTAGCTACCTAAACTGAATAATAACAATAATAGGAGGAAAAGTCAGCCATTTTACCTTTCTTCACACAGTTACGTGGCATTCTCTTACGGGCAGCTTGGCTACCACAAACATTATGCATTTCAAAATAATACTAGATGAATATCAAATAGTAAAATTTAATTTAATTATTTTATGTAAATAGAAAAAATAATTGAATAGGAATGTATTTTGCATTAAGTTTTATTCAAATAATTTCTTTATTACTTTTAGAATAATAAGAATGGAAATAAGATTCTATGATTAGTATTAATGCCTACGTAAATAAATACTTTCTCTCCATTTTAGTTGAAATGGAATTTGTAGATTTATGTTACGGCAAATAAAAAGCAATTTCCCTTTTTCATTTTGTCCGAGAAAGAATGTTTTGTATTTTCTCTTATGAAAATAAAACCATGTTAATTTTTTTAAACTGTACAAGACTAGACATATAACTAGAATAAGTTTTGATCAGTCAAATACCTTTTTTACTAAAGAACTATTCGATTATATAACGTATAGTGGATTCTTTTAGTATGAGAAGATTTATTTGGATATGTATCTTTTATAGATGAAAAATTAGGTGTTAAGAATAATCTATGAAGTTTACCTCTTATAACAATGGTAATTTATATAAATACATAAATTCAAAATTTAAAAAAATTAAAAGTAAATTAAAAAGCCCATGACGCGCTAAAGCAGCAAAGTAATAAACCAATAATTCACAATAAATTATAATAAGAAAACTTTCCATATACCATCTCAAAAGAACAGAAATTTAATTTAAAACCATCATCGAAAAACATTTTTTTGTCAGAATCTTAATAAGAATTTTAAAAATTTGAAAAAGAATTTTCCAATCCTCCTTTGCTTCTAAAACATAAAAATCTGCTAAGGGAAAACTTAAATCGCAAAAATGGCAAAATAAAAAGTAAAGTTTTTTAAGTATTGGAAAATTAGCTGTTGTTACTGGTAGCAGATTAATCGACTTATCAAGGGGATAAACCAATCTACCATCAATTAACAACAACTAAATTAAAAGAGAGTGTTCCTTCTTACTTCCAAGTAAGCATCAAATTATTTGCTTAATCCAAATCATAAGTCACAATTGACACTCAATCAAAATAAAAACATTGGTCCACTTAAACCAAAAGAATCCTGTTGAACAGCAAATAATCTTCAAAATTATGTTTAAGTTATGTTTAAGTTTCTCACTAAGAACACAATTATGTTAAGTTTTGTTTAAAATTATGTTTAAGTTTCTCACTAAGAACACAATTAAACTGAATGAGATGCTTACTTCCAAAGACATGTCCCCTACACTCTCATTTCCATCTCAAATACAAAAGTAAAAACAAAAGTATATATTTTAGAACAAACATTAGGAAAGTTTTCTTATTATAATTTATTGTGAATTATTAGTTTACATATATATATTATTTATAGAAAGTAGTATAAGAACTAAGAGACCTTTTGGTCAAGAATTTTGCGCATTGAGCTGCAAAATTAAAATTAAAGGTAAGCAAATATCTCTCTCTATATAAAATATATATATATATATATAAAACCTTTATTTTTTTAAAGTTCGCCTTATGGTTCTCATTATAAACCTGAATTTAAAAAAAATTCAGAATAACTAGATATTTTCTTAAGGGTTAGTACACTTTTAAAATGTTCAAAAAATCTCTGCCTTGGCAGTTTGTTTATAATTAGAAATCACGTCATACTCAGCATAATTTTAAGGTTGTGCTCAAAACCTTATTCATTACTTTTTCTAACCTAATTTTAAATATTTTTAAAGACTTATCAGAACCCAATTTACATTAAAATTGCTCAACAAATCTTTTAAATCTAGTTCAGGAAAATTTTCTTCCAAAACAGGCAGCTTACGTAAAATAATTGGGGATATAACTGCAAATGAAGTTGTTGTGACGTTTAATGACAGAAGAAATGGAATACTGAAAATCATATAAATTTGGATTTTAGGGTAGGATAGCATTGTTTAGAAAATAATGTGAAATTTACAGCTAGGAATCGAAGCTGAAAAAAAAAATGCTACAGATTTTGATTTGGCTATTCGAAGAAGTAGACATTTACACCATATTCCAAAACTAGAAAAAATAAAACAGTTGTAGTATATGAAAGTAGAAAAATTTTAAACTCTAATAAAAATTAATTATATTTTCACGCAAATGTTTTATAGAAGTTTATATAAATCTTATTATATTGCTTAAAATTTCAATAATTTATTTGAGGATTTTCTCATAAGTATTATGATAAGCTAAGTTTTGTAATATGGCGAACAAGGCAAAGGAGTCAAAGGCGTCTGTCGTTCACATAAGCCTTGAGCACCAAATAGCTGTCAGCCCGACCTTTAGCTTACATTCTCTCCTTCCCCACTTTTGAGGGACAGACTCCGGAGGGATTAGTCCGAAGGTCTCCCACTCCTCTTTTCCTAACACCAACCTCTCGAGAAAACTTTCGTCTTGCCGCATATTTAAAGCGCGCCCATGCCGAACAGACACTATTTACAAACATCCATGCATTTTACGGAATTTGACCGGGCCCATGAGAGTCATTAACCACTATCTCGGTTAGGTGTCAGTCATCTGTGTTGTTGGGTAGAAAGTGTTATTTTACATTAACAACCCTAAGTATAATCAGATATTGTTTTTAAGAGTTGAATTATCACGCAGAAATTGATTGTTTTGTTATTAAATTGAAATTATTATTTCAAAAGGGAAACTTACTTGAACTAGGTTTCTCTGAAAATATTGTTTTTCAGATATGTGCAAAAAATTAAGGCTTAGTTATTTTAAAAATACTGAACTACTTAAAAGGCTATACTTCAAATAAATAATGAGATTAATGTGTTTAATTTTACATCAAACTTTTATACATCATGTTAAACTGACATAAAGTATTTTATGCGCAAAGTAGTAAAATAATTTGAAACTTGCACTATTTAAATTTTAATATTTTTTATTAAATCTACTTAACATTTTCTCATGTATATCAATGCCACTAATAACCCTGAATTTTTTAATCTATGTGCAATAAGTTTTATTAAAAAATTCTGCAATTTACGTTATATGTTTCGCACTTTGATTTATCCTCTTGTTTCGGTGGATTTAAGTTATAAACTGATGTATCATTTCTTTGAATTTAAACGGAAACTTATTTCAGAGAGATAAATATTGATTACCTGATTAGCAGCATCAATTAATTAAATCCAATGATAGTTTGTATCTGCTGCCAGAAGTGTCCATCCATCTTTTTCGTGCTGTGCTGCGATCCTTATTCGTCTCGGGAAAGTGGTAAAGAGCTTGCTTTATCTTGGAAGTCTCCCAGATTCCATTTGTTCCGCACGTGACTTCAAGCTACTTCTATAGGTGTTTATTTCTCTCACTTAAATATTTAAAGTATTTAGTTCGTACTCGATGTCTTCCTCATCTGCTTTATGATCTAGTTTTACGCAGCCTTTGACTGCTTTAAAAATTTCATTTCTTTGATTTAAATTTTAGTTTGGCATTTAAATTTGAGTTTTTTAAATAAATTTTGAATAAGTTTTTATTTCTAATTTGTTTAAATGAGGTAAAAAGAAGAAAAATTTAAGATTTTTCAAGATTAGCGCTCTAAGTTACTGAAAAATCATTGTGAAGATTTTATTGAATAACTTCTTTTTCAATATGAAGACTTAAATTGCTGCAAAAATTACATTTTGATTTTTTTAGAAGCTTAACTGTGACTTTCTTTAGGAATTGACTTTGAAGACTCTCGAGCTGAATCAAAGTTTTAAGGTCTATTTTTTTTATAAGTACACAGTGGTTACAATTAAAGTGATATTATTCAGACCCCTCTAGAACCCGTTCTACTTATTCGAGTTTGAGGAAATTTGGTATATATGTTATATAGACCTTGGGGAAACGATTTCTGCAATAATAACATCTTTCAAATTTTGACCATCAGGGGGAATTGTGGCACCTAAAGAAGGACAAAAAATCTGTCAGAATCATTAAAATTTATTCAATTTCATAATGTTCTTAGTGTGTGCTCCATTGACATCAATTACGTGTTGAAAGCGCATTATAGCGTGTTCAATGGTAGCGCGAAGTAACTCTCGAGAGATTTCAGCAAAATGGCGTGTAACGCTGACTTTCAATTCAGGTAAAGTCCTAATTTCTCCTCCATAAACACTTGCTTTTAGGAATCCCCACAACCAGAAATCACAGGGATTTAAGTCGGGTGAACGAGGAGGCCAGGCATCCGGAAAACCTCTGAATATTACACGAGTCTCGCCAAAGTTCGTACGAAGCAGTTCTTTGATTTGAAGCTCATTCTGGGGCGTTGCTCCATCTTGCATGAAGACAGTGGTCTGATAAAACAATTTTACTAATAAAGCTCGATCTTTCTTCTGTAAGGGCATGATTAACGATAACAAAGGCACGCAGAATGATTTTCTGGCTCTGGCTGCAAGTCTCTTTATAGGTTTGACTAATTTCAATTAATCTGCAATTTTTTGAATTTTTGAAAATTGCCATCTGGTGGTCAAAATTTGAACTATTTTTTTATTGCAGAAATCTTTTTCCCATAGTCCATATAACATATATCCCAAGTTTCATCAAAATTTTATAAGCAGAACGGATTCTACAGGGATCTGAATAGGGTCACTTTTATTATAACCAACCACCCTGTGCTTGCATAATGCATAAAAAATTTTCAGTACCTCTAGCTTCGAGTATATTGTAGGAATAAGTTCTTATTTAGATGCAAAATTTATTTCCTCTTGGTCATTTAGTTAATAATGTCTTTTATGAACCGTAAATAAACCCGGTCGAAGCCTAATGTCTTCATTTTTTAACGATTTACTTTAGCGAAAGGAATCAGACTTTTTAATATACTAATTTAAAATATCACCCCATGACTTCGTTGTACAGCTTATTAAATTATACACATTTTTTGCCGCATTTCACTTAAACCTATTTCCTCCAATTTCATTAGAGATATATTTCTCATTCAGTAATTCAGTTCTTACTTTTCGGCAAGGCAAAGTGCATAAAAACTCAAAAAAACCTTCATTAAAAACTGTAAAATATAGAAAAATAAAAAAACACCAAATGCAGCTTAAAAAAACAATTTTTAAATTAAATGTATAGTTTTTACGAAAGATAAGCAAATTCGGCCAGCGAACAAGAAGACAGATATTTCGGTGCAAAAACATTGAAAGTACTTTCGGTCCCACTTGGCAAAATAGGCATTAAGTTGGTGCACAAACTGATTTAACTCACTATTCTACTAAGAGTTCCAAATGCAGACAAATGGCCACCTCATTAGGCTTAGCACCACTTTTAAATTGTTGATAATTCTACAACTACTGCATGCAGATTAATTAAAGGCATAAAACATTAACTGGAAAATAAGAACAATATAATTCAATCACTTTCAAAGCAAAAAAAATTCACGATTTACCAATAAGTAAGATTAAAAAAAACTGAGATTACTGAGCCGGGTAACAGAGATATTTATATATATGTTTTTCGTATATTTATATATATATATGTGATGGTGTATATATATGCGTTTCATTGCAACCAAAACGGGAGGTGCACAATTACATATTATAACAGCCCCATATACAAAATGTCAGCTTTCTGCCCTATTCGATTTTGAGTTATGCGAGATACATAAACACGTACGTACAAACGTTGCGAAAACAAAATCTCTTCTGAATCCATTGTAAGTTCATTTCACAATCCGTGTTAAAAAAAAGAGTCCTTTATTCTGCCCCGTACGTACAGATGTCACGCAGAAGCATCGTTCAAATGGATTCGAGAATGCTCAAAATGGATATTCTCGTTGAAATATGATGCCCGAAACTTTTCGCGATAACAATACTCCCTTTACTTCATATAAAAAGTAAAAAGAATAGTTTTAAAACACGGTTTTTTTTTGGTCTATGGCTTTCAACTTGCGTTTTTTCACGTCTCGAAGACGCGACTTAGGATATGTATTAGATTTATATACAGAATTGTTCTAATATAGATACATCAATGGTTTATCGTAATGCGACCCTAAGTAATAGAGGATTCATATCTTCGGAAAGTATTCGGATAACACATTCTTCAGAAATTTAGAAAAAAAATTAGTTAACTAGATGCATAGGCACAAAGAACATCCTATCAGTTTTTTTTTTAATTAAAAGAATTAGCTAAGCTAGACATATGGAAGGTTAGGCGCTTTAAATCTTCAAATCAGAAACTTACACGCAAGGCTCGTAACCATTCTCAGGCATCCATTCCAAAAGAAAAACTTAGCATTATACTTTCTAAACCCAAAATCATTGATAGCCTTCACACCATAACGAAGTTTTGATTCCTTTACACTTCTTCCTGCAGTGCTATTATTTGGCGACAACGTTACGCTCCACTTGGCGCTCTCTATCTTTTTCAGTTATGGAGGCTCAACCTTGCCCCACTTAAGTAAACCTCTGTGACCTTCCTTCATTCAATTGCCTTGATAGGATCTCTCACACACGCTTGCGCCCACCTCAAGCGGCACTTCTTACCCAACTCCTTTTTAACTCCGAGTTAAAAAGGAGATGAAAGTAAGAGTTCTTACTTAAACGAAGGAGGAAGTCTTCGAATAAAATAAAGTAGAACTGAGCTGCATGCCATCTCATTCCTTTTCCAGAAACTAATTTAAGAATTCTTTTCCATACTTTCAGATAATGTAGCAATAACTGATAAGACGCAAACTGATTAATCGGAACTCTCAAGCTATAAATGGGCCTTTCTATTTAGATTTTTATTCGGTGGATTTTCTCTTTATTTCAGGTAACTGACTAGTCGTCGCGTCCGATTTGACTCCCGGAGATTCAGCACTGACTTTTAGCAAAAGTTAATTTTAGAATGCAGGCTATGAGAAGAACCTCAATGTCAAATGCACGAGTTCTTCCTTTCCCGCCTACTAGAATATAGGTGATATATAGTAGAGTAGTGCTTGTTAAATATAATTACTACTATTTTTTTAATTCAGGTATACGTTACATAATTTTCAATTATTGAAGCAAATATATTGATATATTTTGTCCAAGCAATCCTACTATTAAGATTACTTTTATTTCCAGTCTGCAACTGTCGAAGATGCTATTCAAAAAATAGTTATTTTATATTTCGTAATATTTTTCTCAAAAATATTTTAATAGTTTTATTAAACCTTCATTTAGTTATAGATTTCTGTTTCGAAATATCCATTCAGTAGCAAGGGAAATTTAATTCTTATACAGGTATTCATTAAAATCGTTCTTGAAGATGGAATTTTAGACTTTTCTAAGATATCTCTGTTATAGTTTCCAAGGTTGTGCCAAAAGGTGGCCAAAGAAATGGAGTAAAATTTTAAATATAATAAATTTATATGATTGTGAAAGTGATTAAATTATTGAGGCGGTTAAACTTTGAAATCTGCTTCGGGGATTAAAACTAGTGGACGTGATAAATATTCAGAAAGTGAAGGACAGGCAAAAGACATGGATATATAGGAGTAGTCATACTGAGCTTTAAAAAAGAATGTAAGGAAATCAGAATTTTACTGTTGTTCTGCAATTAAGTTTCCGACAGAAACATGTAAAAATACAATGCATATTGAAAAAACAGGTAGTTTATTCTAGACGTGAAAGCCCAGTAAGGAAACAAAAATAAAATCACTAATCATGTTTCTATAATACAGTCAAAACTAGCTAAATAAACTTTTTTTTAGTCAAAATTCCAATAGATAGACTTTTCGGAAGGCATTTCATTTCTTTAATGTACTGCGATACATTCACAGTTTCTAACACTTGTTAATGATCTTGCCGTTGTAGGAAAGTAAATGAAAGAGAAATTCCAAGCATAGTACAGCCTTTTCAGTATACTAAGTAAGTATACTAAACGGAATAGAACGCTGAAAATAATTATCGTATTCTATGGAAGAAAATAGTAAAAGGTATATCAAACTTGAAATTCATCTTTTTATTTCAAGTAAGAATCACGTGCGCCATCTTAAATCATTAGCAAAGATGGCGTTGAACATGCAGGAGAAAGTTACATTTGCAGACTAGGAAACTGTTAGACAGAATGAACGCTATGCTGAGTCAATATATGTGATAATTTAATAACTTAAATGATAATTTCAGAATGGATTGAGCATAATTTAATTCGAAATAATAAAAAAAGGCGTTACTTTGTTGTTGCGAAGTTTAGTTTCTCTAGATTGGCAACAAATCCACTATACTGATGAGTTTCAAATGTAAATAAATATGGCTTCTATGATAAACAAATTAAGCTTAGCCGCACTTCACAATTTACAAAAAGAATAAAAGAAACTGAGCTCACTGAGCCGAGTAACAGAGTGGATGCGTCCGATTGCAGCCAAAAAAGGAGGTGCACAATTACATGTCATAGCAGTCCTATATATAAAGTTTCAAAGTTCTGAGGCTCCTCGTTTTTGAGTTATGCGAGATACATAGATACATACATACATACGCCCAGACGCCACGAAAAAACCTCTTCAGAATCCATTTTAACTCGGTTTTGTAATTCGTTGGGGGAAAACACCTGTCCTTACGTCAGATGTCACGCAAAAACATCGTTAAATTGCATACGAAAGCGGTCAAAATGGATGTTTTCCTTGAAATATGGTACCCAGAATTTTTCGTGATTACAATAAGGTAGTAAAAAGCAAAAGTTTTGAATCTATTACAGCAATAGTTTAACCAAGAATTTAATAATCATACAAAAAATTCTTTAAATAGAAATTGTTTCATTTCTAATTTTTGAAAGTAATGTTATATTGATCAATACTTTCTATTATAATCTGCATTGATTATTAATGACGTGTGAAGAAAATAAATTAATCTGCGTAAATCTAATTAATCAGAGCATAAAATGCTCTGATTAATAGATTAATATCAGAGCTTTTTTTCCGAACGCATATTTTATTTTTACTTGCATAAAAATGCAAACATCTTTAATTTATATATAGTCCATACATATGACCTCAAAATTAAAAATGAAATAGCTCTGTAATTTTTCTAGTAAGGGGATCATACTTTTTGAATTTTATTTTTTATAATTAGAGTAAAATTTTCCCGAATATATACGTAGGGATCGGAAAATCTTGCATAAAGTTACATTTCGTAATTTTTCTGCAACTGATTTCCGCTTCCTTGTACAAAATAAAAAGTAAGTATTGTAATCCTGAAAAATTCCGGATATCATATTTCCACGAAAATATCCATTTTGACCGCTATCGAGTGCAATTTAACTATGTTTTTGCATGATATCTGAACATAAGGATAGAATAAAGGAGTCTTTTTCCCCAAAAAAATTATAAAACTGATTTAAAATGGATTCTGAAAAGATCTTTTCGTTGCGTCTGTGCGTACGTACAATATGTATGTATCTCGTGTAACTCAAAAACGATTAGCCTCAGAGCGTTGAAATTTAGTATATAGGGCTGCTAGAACATGTAGATGTGCACCTCGAATTTTGGTTGCAATCGGACGCAACAAATGTATATATATGTATGTATACGTATATATATATATATATCCACTCTGTTACTCGGCTTAGTTAACTCAGTTTTTTTTTATTCTTATATGTTGGTAAATTGTGCACTTTTTTTCGGTTAAGGTTTTTATGCCTTTAGTAGCAAGATTGCTACTAAAGTATGCAAGCAAGAAGTATAGAACAAAAGAAGAAAGCAAGAAGTATGCAAGATTTATAGAACTATCAACAATTTAAAAGTGCGACTAAGCCTAATCATTTTTCTCATGGCAGCCTTATTTGTTTACATTTGAAACTTAGGAGAATAATGGATTTGTTGCCAATCTAGAGAAACTAAGCTTAGCAACAAAGAAACATAAAGCCTTCTTTTATTATTGCGAATTAAATCATGCTTAATCCATTTTGGAATTTATTCGAGGAAATAAGTCTTTAAGACTTACTTTATAACTTTTTATTTGGAATAGATATTTTGAGTTTTTATGCATTTTTGCCTTGTCGCGAAGTGAGAACTGAATTAATTGAATGAGAGATACTGGATCGTCTGTGACAAACTGTTTTTTTGTGTGTGTGTGTGTGTTTGTTTAATTTCTTTTATATCGTTGTAGATTTATCATAGTATTTGAATAGAACATATAGCAATGATTAGATAATTCTTCAAATGATATACATAATTTTTGCGCATACTGAGTTATAAAATGAATGAGATGTAACGCTGTGAAGTGAACCTAGCGCTAGAGTGTCTCTGTGGTAAATAAATGTAGTGAATTTTAAAGAGTACATTTATTCTGTGGTTTATGCACTATCGACGAAGTAAATTAAATTCAGTCCAATAAGTTTAAATGAAATGCTAAATGCGTATAATTTAATATTCCGTACAAGGAAATCATGTGGTGTACGCATCATATTTTTAAAATCGTAAAATAATCAAAACATGAGAATACTTGAGTGATTCAAAACACTTTTGTAAATATATTTCTACGACTAACGGTCGCGAAAATAATGGTAAGAATTTTAACGGGAATTTTAATTTTAATTTGTATATGTACAAAGACAAATAAATCTTTTACTAGGAAAACAGTGAGAAAAAGTTTCAGTTTCATGTATAATTAAACACATATTTTTAATTCATTACCTCTTTTTAAAAGATAGCCACACGAAAAAAAATGTAATTTATCCAAATTTAGTCTGTTAACTTAGAACTCAGTGTTGTACAAATTAAGCTAGCCTCTGAAAAATCTATCCCAATTTATACATTTGTTAGTCCGTTAATCTTTAGGTATAATGGCTATCTTCAAATCAAATAATAAATATATATCGAATGAGATTAGCCACATCTTATTCTACATCGAATGTTTGGTAATTTATTTAAATAAAAATGAAGATTTAAAGCAAATTTAAATAAAAATTAAGATTTATAAGGATTAAATACATATTACCAGGCAACGAATTTAATCGAGAAAATCTAATGCCCAACACATTAATTTACAAAACACAAATCAAAAGAATATTCTTACCTAGTAGCCACTTGCTAATGCTGGATTTTATTAAAATAGAATAAGCTTTCATTATTTCATGCTTTGCGTTGCCAGATATAAAAAATATTTATTCAAATCGAAACAATTACTGTAATAAGTTTATTTGTTTTTATATGCAATTATCTTAAATACAAATATTTTATCAAAAATTCAAAGTAATTTTTAATCCTTTTTTTTAATAATATTTAATTTTTCATATTTTTCTCTAAAAACGAAAGAAAAGCTAGCTTTCCAAAGAAACAAACGATTGAGAATATGTTACTGAAAACATTACTATAATCAAACAGCCTTCTGATTTATTTACTCCTGTTATTTATTCACTACGTTTTCTGTGCATAAAGAAAGCTCAGATTAATGCGGAAGTAAACAGCAACGTGTTGCAGTCATAAAATGCGGAAGTATTAGAACATTGTGTACAGCCGTAAAACATTTTTTTACACGATGGTAAAAAATATATAAAAATAACATATCGCATTTAGTTAAAAAGAAAATTTTCGGGTCGATAGTTCTAGTGACGAACAAATGAAAAGCCCGGTTTGAAAACTCAAAGAATCTTTTATCTCCTCCTCGCATAGAAAAATATGATGACTGTAAAAAAGAAAATGCAATTTATGAAAAAAATAAACATGGCAGTCCAGTGTTGGAGAGAAAGTCTGTAAAATGCAGCTGCGGACGGCGTAAACGTTCTACAAATATACCTCGTGGCAGTCAATGTTTGTGCACTACTAGCGAAATAGTTAAGAAAAGCAAATGGTTTTGTGCTTGTAAGGGAAAGTTGTTTAATAAACAAAGTATTACACTTCAGCCACAGCTTACAAGAAAATTCAATATAAACGTTGTAACATGCATCTCCATGCTATGTCTGGAAGGAGAAATATTCCCTCCGAAATTTGGAAACTATATTTTTTTTATTTCATAAAAGTTTCTTGAAACTTGTTCAGTTAATTCTTGACCACATTGCGTTTCGGCGCGTTTTCCTGACGAATGCTTTACTCGTTTGGATTATGTTGAGATTCGACAAATTCAAGATCCACTCTAAGGCCGGAACCACATCAGGCAAAGCTACATAAAGCTGTCGTGCATAAAATGCGATTTGTAGGTAGATCACGTTGAAATACCTTTCAGGATACGAATACGGATGATAGAAGATTGAAAATGTTATTTCAGAATAACTTGTTAACTGGTAAATATTCAGAGTATCAACAAATAGAACCAAATCACCTATACCAATTCGCCTAAAGTTTACCTGAGCTTGAATACTTGAATATTTGAATTCGTGTTTGAAGAAATATGGATAAAATATATTCAAAATATAATTTGCATGTAAAACTTTTGAAGTTCAGAAAAATACTCACAGCGATTTCTTTTTTTTAAATTTCAGAAACATATTTCTTAGTTGAAATACTAATAGAGGAAACAAAAACATATTCTAATCATCACATATAACGGATATATTTAACAATTCTGCTTTTGAAAAGATTAACACCGATTTAAAAAATTACAAAAAAAGCTTAATTTCTGCTCAAAGCTGACTAAGATAAAAATATTAATAATAATGCACACATTCTAATTGCTTGTTTACATGACAATTAAATATTAACCACTGTCAATTAAAGTCACTGTGAGACCATTTTGTTTACGCAACTGGAATTAGTGTGTTCTCATTTCTTGTAATTCAGTTATACAAAATAAGCTAAAGAAATATATTACCTCCTTTCAGAGGAGATTATATGGGATTTTAGATATTATTTTTTACAGAATGATTTGATAAAAAAATTCGTTTTAATGTTTAGGCTTTTGTTTGTGTGTGAGTGAAGAAATGATAAGATGGCCGCTCTTGGCAACAGCGATTTTAACAAGTTAGTCAGTACTATTCCTTTTTTACTTCCTTGTACGAAGTAAAAAAGAAGTATTGTAATCGCAAAACTTTTCGAGTACCAAATTTCAACGAAAATACCTATTTTCACCGCTATCGAATGCAATTAAATTATGTTTTTGAGCGACATCCGTACGTAAGGACAGAGGACAGAATAAAAGACTCTTTTTACCCCCAAAAGTCATAACACTGATTTAAAACGGATTCCAAAGAAAATGTTTCGTGGCGTCTGTGCGTACGTACGTATGTATGTATATATCTCGCATAATTCAAAAACGAGTATCCTCAGAACGTTAAAATTTTGTATATAAAGCTGCTATGACTTGTAGATGTGCACCTCGCATTTTGATTTCAATCGGCTGCATCAAAAGTATATATATATATATATATCCACTCTGTTACTCGGCTCAGTGATCTGTTTCTTTATTCTTATAAGTTTGTAAATTGTGCATTTTCTGTTTTAAAAATGATTGAATTATGTTGTTCGTATCTTTTTTATGCCTTCGATTTATGGTTCCTATCGATTTTATGCCTTTAGTTAACCTGCATGCAATAATTGTGAAATTATCAACAATTCAAAAGTTTTTTAATTGCGGCTAAGCCTAATTTTTGGTTATGATGGCGGACATGTTTGTTTACATTTGATACTTAGCAAAATAGTATATTTGTTGCCAATCTAGAGAAACTAAGCTTCGCAACAACAAAGTAACGTCTTTTTTTATTATTCCGAATCAATTCTTTCTGGAATTATCATTTAAGTTATTAGCTGGTTTTGCGTACAACTTGTAATTTTAATTGTAAAAATTGTTTTTTTAATTGTTTGAACTGTACTTGGTGTTTTATGTTTTTCTATATCTTTCAATGTTTAATGAAAATATTTAAAATTTTTATGTATTTTTGCCTTATCGCGAAGTGAGAACTGAATTAATTAGTAACGCATGTGCATTAGGTAAGCGGCGCTGAATCGTCTGTGAAAAACGGTTTCTTTTTTTTATTTCTTTAATTTCTTTTATGCATCGTTTTATATTTACTATAGTATCTGAATAGAGCTTGCTGTATTTCTTCAGATGCTATAATTTTTACGCGCTCTGAGTTATAAAATGAATGAGATGTAACGCTGTTAAGTGAACGTAAGGCCGAAGTGTGGCTATGGTAAAATATAGTGAACTTTAAAGAGTGCATTTATTCTATTGTGGGTTATGCGCTATCGACGAAATAGATTTAATTCAAAATTCGTTAATTCAATATGTTTAAATAAAATGCAGGAAAATTGCGTATAATTTAATATTTCGTACAAGGCAGTCATGTAGTGTATATATCAGATTTTTTATTTTTATATTTAAATGACGACTTTTTCCTCAAAAAAATAAATCAGAAAAAATTTTAGGCTTTCTTTTTAAGGAATAGATAATTATCTGAGTTTGCTATAAGTTCAAGTAACTGATTGCGGCCTCTGAAAACTAGGTTCTACAACAAAGCTTCGTTATTCTTGTATCCTAATGACTGCCCTAGTAAAGAAGAAAGTAGAGCTTTTTGCCAACACTTTCGCACACTGTAACAGCCATGCTATAAACACTAAATTTAGTTCAGAATATAAGATCGTTCGCGTTTTGCAAATTTATTTTCCAGAAACTGAAACTTCCACTCTTCTGAAAATATTGCAAAATATTGTGAAAACAGATTCATACCTGTATTTTTAATAGCAGTTTCCTAACCCTAAAAATTCTTGGCGTAAAAAATGACATAACAGTGTAGCAGAATATTTAAAAAAATATATTTTTCGTGATATCCCATACGTAACGAAACGATGAAGCAAGCAACTTGCCCCCCCCCAAAAAAAACCCAGTGCCTGTCACAAGCAATTAAATTTCAATAGTTTCAAAGTGTTTATAGTTTAGTTTAGTCACCGTGCGTAATTAACTTTGGGCAGAGTTTCACAAGACAGAAGAAAAAAATATACTAGTTCAACTCGCAGCCGACAAAGGCCATCGCTGTCAACTTCACACCTCCACACGTCGATCCTTGCTCTTTCTGAAACCTGAAGGGTTACAAGACTCCAAAGTGAACAAACTCCGTTTTTCCTTCAATAAAAAAATTGGAAGAGAACCAGAAGACAGCTAAATTATTTACCACTTTTTGCAAACTAAGAATGCATGTGGGTTAACGCACTTCAGTTTTCTGAGCATAAGCACAGCAGAATAAAGTTACACGTACTCTTACAAAAGCTTGTGAAAAATATCGAGATTCATGAAAATCTCAATAAGGTCCAGCTGCAGCATTTTTAGCGCCTTAGGCGATCAGTACAAGTTACACTTCATGTAAATTAAAAGTATTAATGACTAAGAGAAATACATAATTATTAATTTCTAGGCTAAATCTTCTAGAAATAGGTTAGATTAACTTACTTAAATTATGGTAAATAAAATGAAGATATTTAAGGGAAGGGATGTCATCGTGGAAGATTTTTTAAGGGAAACTATATGGTACTCAAATTACACATGGGGAAAACCACGAAAATCCCATGCAGCCATTCCGTTCACTGAAATTCGAAGCTGTGTCAAACTAGTAGTGCACAGCGCTTTTCCTGTTTGACGGCTAACGAACCCTTCTAGAAACAGATCCTTTATTACTTAGTTGTGGCTTGTGATAATAATTTAATTGGAAACCCCAAAAAATAGGATGTCTTTGGCGGCTGCCTATGTCGCCTATGTTTGAAGCCGGCAGTGATTCAGTAGAGACAGTTCTGAATAAAAAAAATTTCAAAAAATTATGCACAACTTCTACAAACAAACTGATAAATGTTTTAAAACTTCCGTGCTTAATGACAACTCCACGACAAATTAAAAATTTGAACGAATAAGTACGCGATTCTTCAGTAAACAGAAAAAGTGACTACACAAACTACATCAAAATAAAATGACTCTACGTTCCAAAACCGAAGTTTCAGAACAAAGCAATATTGTGCTTTAATATTGATGATGACTGCCCTAGTAAAGAGCAAAACGAAGCTTTGCGCCAACCCGTTTGTATGCTACTTACTACCTTGTTGAAAATCATAAGGCTAAACATTGCGGAGGATTTAAGACCAAACACTGTTTGCAAAACTGCTGTCTGTAATGCTTCATCCTTCTAACTTTAGAGCAGATTATAAAAGGAATTTCATATCATTAATTATTATTATTAGAAAGCGAAAAAAATCTTAAATTTTCTAAAATACAAATCCAATAACTTCTCAAATCTTTTATATAAGAATTAGGAAAAGAAGAAAAAAAAAGAAAAGAAAAAGAACTTTTATTTAACATTAAAAGTTTTCTATTAACCAACACTTTTTTTTACTAAATGAAGAATAATTTGATGATAGAGCTTCCAGTAAAAACATAGTAACCGTGTGCAAAGCGTTACTCACATTTTTGCTGTTAGATAAAGGGTGATACTTGTTATCACAACTTTCTTGTCAGGTTTATAAACCACAGAGAAATAACACAAGTAATTCGCTTCAAGAAGTTGTTGCAAATGATAAGTGAGGGAAATTCTGGGCCAGATGTTATTTACAACCTAATCATTATTAATTAACACGGAAAAACAATAGCTCAGAAAACGATCGATGCGGAAATAAATAACGTTATTTATTTAGAATTTTATTTGAATCGGCGAACAATACATGGAGGAAAACTATCCTTGAGTAACACATGAATATTCTATTCTCTATGGATAATCGCGAATTCTACGGAAGTAACTTTGCTTCAAATGCGAACCAATCTGAAATTGTACAAATCGATAATTTTGAGTGTACGGCAAACATTTAGCACTAGGTTTACTTTCTTGCCATTTCTGCCAAAAGAAGAAAACACTGACCAATGATCTGAAGCGATGACACTTGAAAATTAAAGTATGCAGAGTTGCTGGCAAGATGAAAGGAAATATAATCATTGCCACGCTCTCCAGTCGGGTAATATAAGTAATATTTAATAATTTGTTTGTAAAAAATATTTATAATATATTTAATCTTTATTTAGCTATTCAATACTTAAAAATAAGATTCTTAAGATGAGAAAAACTTCACCGTAAAAGATATAAACTTTCTATTTAAAATTTTCTTTTCTGCAGTCCTGAAATTTTATGAATGAAGTTAATATAATGATGGAATTAACGTTTACACTTTCTCCACTTCTTTTAATATAAATTTCCCCCATCATTCAGAAGTTAAACTCATGTAGGCAATATTACAAAACGAAAAATAAATGGCAAATAGAATTTGGTTATAAATTATGAATAATATTAAAGTAATATTATACTATTTTTAATTTTATGCAGTAATTATCGCTTATACGAAGAACAAAGGTTTTTTTAATACGTTTAGTTATATATATTTAATATGTTGGAACAGGTAACTAAGCGGCGTAATGACTATCGTTATTTATATATACAGATTGTGTATACTGTAATAAATTGAATGGGTATAGAAGGACCTTTAGCGATTGACAGAGATCCTATCTAGTTGTTATATAGTTTATATCCTGTTCTCCTAGATGTAATTACTCCTGCTATGTACGTTGTACCATGCTTCATTTGTAATACTAGTTACCTATGTTAATGATGTTCTCTAGATAATGGTAGGCGTGGTGCTGTACTGATTAACCGTTATGGTAAAAGGACAGTACCCACGTCCCCCGTCACTTACCACTTATCTGTACTTAAAGGTATGAATATGAGTGGGAGAGGAAATTTTCCTGAATATGTTTTAGGAAAGGGCAGGGTTTCTTATTTCACGAAGTCACAACCTTGTTGTGATGTCACTCCTAAATTCGTATATAGTCACAACATAGGATGATTACATCATTGCATGAAAGTCACAGTTACGTCGTGACGAAAATGTCACACTGTGACATGGATGCAGCGTCCCAGCTATATGTATTGTATGGGAAATATATAGGGGAAGCACTTGCTGAAACCCAGATGTTTCATAAATTTATTCATCTGCTTACAGAACCTCATTTAGATCTGCACATATATTCGCTTCCTCTATATTTTGGCATAACATGGTTGCCTTTCGTCAACTGAGCTTCATTATTCGGAAGGTGAAAAGAACTGATTTCATTCCCTTTTTCTATTTCAACCTCCATGACAGCAAAACCTCTATTTTAATAGAATACAATTTTATTCGAGTAGCAAAAGTTAAGTGTTGAAGAAGATGCTTTCAGGTTTTAAAAGATCTTCACCAAAATGTGGCAAAGTTTTATGCAAAACGAGTATCTATCAATGACAAGCTTTAAGAAAAGTTTGCGTAAAAGCTTGTCTTTGTAATACATACGAGACATAACTAACTAAAGTAACTTTGTAAAGATAATAAATAATAAGCGAATGAAATTGGAATGTACAATCGAATCAGGTATTTCAAGGAGAAAGGAGATGACTATCGCTGCCTGAAATCATTCGTCAAGCTCTCCAATCGATTGGTTTCCTGTCTTGCTATCTTCCATGCTGCTATATCTCTCCTTAATCACACAGACGACACCGTCTCTTTGCACTATCTACTATCTGCTCATGTTCTGTCAGCTAGAAGGGTAGAGATGATAGAGACGTGCCGGACTGAGATTGCAGGGAAACGACCCGTCCCGTAAATAGAAGAGGAACAGGAGAGAAGGATCGATGTGAGGAGTGATGGTATCCACTTCTGACTTCTGATTCTGTACCCCTCTTCCACAACTCGTCGATCGATCGGTTTCTTCTGTGTCTCAACCAGCCCATCCTCTATAACCGCACCATGTGTTCTTATTTATTTATCCTTTTTAAAATATCCTGCCTTTGATAGTTCTATCAGGAACTAAAACAGTTTCTTCATGACAGAACTGCTTATTATTCTTTCAGGGTATAAGAGTTTCTGGCGTCTGGATGGAAATTCAAGTAAACAGTTTTTGCAGTTGGAAGCGTTTGTAGTCAAACTCGAGTGATGAAAAGAGGTAAACAACTTCTTTGTTGTCAAACAAAGAAGTAACACATTTTTCTTTCAAGAATAATTATTTCCTGTAACGTTTTACTTTAAAATATTATTACATAAGGCGATTAATGGTCTGCTGGCTACATTTACAGCTGTGAATTATTGAAAAAGAAAGTAAATATTTTAATCTTTATCTTTAGTTATCATGTTTCTGTACTCTTCAAATTTTGGACTAATTAATATTTTAGTTCAACAGGTAATCCTTACTAATGAATAAAAGCGAAGGTTTTCTCTGTGTCTCTAAATCAAACACACAAGCACGAGCAGACGAATCGACTTAAAATTGCGTATGTAAAATGGGCCAGAATTCAGATCATAAACCCCCCTGAAGAGAAAAAAATAAATCGGGAGAGTTAGAATTGCTTCAGAAGTCGATGCAATTTTAATTGGTGAATTCAAAACAAGTGCACCTTGTTTGTATTTACCATGGTGCAAAATTGCAAAGGACACGGAACTACAGCTCAGTAAATTTGTAAAATCATTAGGTCTATTTATCGGCACAGAAAACATGAAAACACAGCAATATCTTCGCTATGATTGCGGCTACGGGCCTTTCGCAAATTAACCGGACTTGATTTTAGTTACACTATGCAAGAAGAGATAAAATTCCTTACAAGTTCATTTGATGCAATTAATGACATTAAAAAAAATTACAGTTTATTCAAAGACCAAATTATAAATGGATGCAGTCACAAAAATTAGAAAGAATTCTCAGGATGTTTCATTTGCAGGTGTTAAAGGTGGATCAATATTTGTATAAATGTTAACTTTAAAGACATTTTTCCTATTTCAATAACCATTATTATTATAGTTGTTGTTTCTGTCATCGTCATAATCATAATCACCTCCATTGTTAGATGTATAAGATTATCTTTGAGGCATCAGAAAATTTGACACAGTTATATCGCTCAAACATTTATCATAGAGCTAACATTAGTTTTATAGTAATCAAAGAAAATCAACACGAAAAGACAATTTTCTCTCGCTGGCAATATGATGCATCTATTTGAGCAAAGCAGCTAATAAATAATTCTATATGTAGTTTCAGAACAGAAATAGTAAATAATTTACTTCGTTTATACATTTATTTTATATTTGTATTTTTATCAAATTAATAAATCAAACTAGAACATTATTTTTGGCTGCCCTGGTGATATTTACAGCTTGCTAACCGTTTGCAGCAGCAGATTTAACTTTCGGCATGTTTCTGTATAGGTGGGTTTTAGATATAATTTTCTCTCTGTAATTAATCCTTTTTTAGTTTTTTATTTAAATTATAGGAGACGAGGTTCTCCCATTGGTTTGAAAATTTAGAGAAAGAGTTATGCCATTATTGACCTTAAAATCGTTCTTAGCGACGTCTGCGCAAAGTCTTTGGGCCATTACATTACACTGCGTTACTCTGGGCATAACACTCATTCATCTTGAAAAGTATTGCCACTGAATAAAATAAAATGATCTTTTATTTATTGTTATCAAAATATTGCTATTTATATAATTTGTATGTAAATGTACGAATTTTAATTTGTATTTCGAATTTAGTCAATCTGTAACTGCTTAACAAATTGACAAATTGAGCAAATTTAACAAATTAACATATAGGGTTTATATTTATTTTAACTAACATTTATTTTAAGTTAATATCCCTTTCCTGTTTAGCCTTCATTTTCCCCTAGAAATGCCCGTGCCAGAGTATGTAAATTGTAGTAGTACGCGCAGTTTATTCAAATTTAGCGGAAGATAGTTGAATTAAATAGTAGACGAAACCAGAGTGGGAGAGTCTTGCTTTGAACCTACGCTGGAGATATTGCTTAGTAGAATTTAGATCGGCGCGTATCGGCCTGTGTGCCTAGCTTTGCAGAAGTGCTAGATTTCAACTGTTAAATCATTAATCTTGCTGAATATTAGCGATAATTAAAAACGCGGGTAGTTAAGATCTCAGAGCCTCGTCGATAGTGTTTGACATTTGTTCATCTAGTTTCTTATCTTCAGTTTTACCTTACTTTTAGTTCAGCCACCGGGTTGGCGCAGTTTGTGAGCGTCGAGTAGACGCAGTTGTAATTTTAAAGGTACAATAAAAGAGTTTCAACCCCTTCGCACGTTTTTGTGTGACTCACTATCCCAGTGACTGACAAGTTGGGCCAGAGAGATCTTACAAATTGAGCGATTTAAAGTAATAAAGGCATTTCCTGATAGTTTAGATCTTTATTTTATATTTAGAATAATATAACTAATTTATGTACATTAAAATAGAATAATATAACTAATTTATGTACATTAAAATAAAGTGTTATAATTAATAAAAGAGGTTTATAATCCTATACAATTCCTATTCAGAAAATCATTTGCTTTTAGTAATCCTAATTTTGATATAAAAATGAAAAGTGGTTTAAAGCCAACACTGAAATTTCTACGCCAAATGAAAATAGTCCGGATGAAAATTTACCATAACGATAAAAACTTACCCATGTTGGATGAATTAGATATGTTACGCATTACACCAATAGCATTTAATTTCTTAGAAAAAATATCTAGAGTATGAAATTATTCGGTAAAAGACATTAAACGAATTAACGAGAAAAATGTGTCAAAGTGCTTAAAAACGAAATAAAAGAAACAAAAATCGCACATTTTTTCGTAACTTTCATCTTTTAGCTAAAATTAACTTTTATTATTAGATATCAAATGTGTTTAACCTAGGGCAAGTAAAGAATCCGCACAATTAACTATGAATTCTATTTTTCAACTAAGAAAGTATTGGCGCGATAAAAGCCCCATATGCTCTTTTTTTTTCTTTTAAGAAGTGATATTGAACAGAACTTAGTTAAATTGACCCTTGGGATTATTCTGGACGTCCTCTTTTAGCTATGCAATGGATTTGTGTAGTGTGTTGTTAAGTAATATACCTATATGAAATACGTTTGGGAATGCAATCATTCTTTCAGATTCTAGTAAGGCTTGTGAATCGATTACCATTAAATAAGAATCACTGCAATGATTATAATTACTTACACAGAGTAACCTTTAAATGCATGGCTGGTAAAGTAATTATAAAGTGAATTTTAACACACTGTGGCACAGGAAAAAAGGGAAAAAAAGCAAAGCAACTAGCCAACAAGAAAAGCAATCAGTACTGCAGAAACTTTCTATTTATTAGAGCTTCCTGTACAAATAGGTTCCTTTTCATGAAATTCAATAGACTGGAGATTCTAAATGAAATTATTAATAAACTCTAGGAGTCTTTATTTAGCTCGAAAATTACAGTAATGGATGATCCTAGAAAATCAAGTGCAAACTTCTAAGTGCTGACTGAGTGTAACTACTTATAATTTTATCTGTTTGGATTTTGAGACATTTGACAATAGTATATTAACGCAGCAGCGGATAACCCTTGCTAAACCAAATTGTTTTGGTAATTGTTTTAGTAAATTTGAATATTGCACACAAATACTCGAAAGCTCTTCGGCTAATGGCTGATAACAAAAAGATTCGGCTTTTGTAATAAATAAATATATCAGATCAAATTTAGCTACCTTTCTTTGTTGCATACTTGCAAGCACATGTTTCTTTATTTGTGGGAAAATTGTAAATTAACAAAATTGAAATTCAAAGAAAAGATAAAGGAAAACAAGAATCTTTTGTTTATGAAAAAATTCTTTTCCAGTTTAATTGCGACTCAGAAATAATAATAATAAAGAATTTTGGAATTTCTTTTTAAATCTACTGCTATTTTCTATCCTGTCAGTCTTAAAAAAAATAGTTTACGATACGATGCAATTTGAACTGCTAAGTAATATATAAAGTCAGAAATTTAAATTTCTGTCCCATTCGAACAATTGTATCTTCTTGCTTTTTTCCCTTTCTCTTTTATTGTAATAGTTAAATATGCTAATAGTTTGAAAAAGCTTTCAAGTATTATTATTTAAACATTTCAAAGAATCTGACGCTTTAGCAAAATAAAAAAAATTTACCAAACTACACAGCACATCTCCTTCACATTCCAAATTATAACAACAAACTGCTCATCAGTATGATAAAAGGAATCCAGATAAAATCAATATTTTCTATCTAACGATACAGTGAGACCTCCGCAAGACGATCACCTATGATTTCAATCAAGTTTGATCTTCTGCGGAGGAATGAGCGATGCCCTCCCCGGGACTCGAATCACGGACTTCTCAAATACGCGTCCAGTATGCTGAACACCAAAGCATCCGAAGCTCTCATTGTGTTTTGGTATATTATTTAATGATAACTTTATAGAAGAATCATTAGGTTATTTTGAAAGCAAGAGAGATGAAAAATGAGCGATGCCCTGGCCGGGATTCGAACCATGGATCTCTCAGATACGCGTCGAGCGTGCTGACCACTACACCATGAAGGGAATTCGAAGTATGCGGGAGAAATACCTTATAACTTTATTAACATTTATACTGCTAACATAAATAATAAATGAAGTTATCAACAACACAGTACTCTGACAGTAGAATTCGTCTCTATCTATCTCTAATAGCCTGCATATTATGATAAGTAACAAAAATTTAAAATGCAGAACGCAGTCACGATATGTTTCCTTACTCATTTTTTTAATTTTATTTAAATACTAAAAGTTTGGTTATATAAAGTGGCAACAATTAGTATTAGTTTTATTTTTCCTTTAATTTTTGAATGAGAATTAGAATGTTTTCATCTGAAATCAAAATCTTTAAATTTTGCGTTAAATATGAATTAGCTGCATGAATACTCTTATTTCTTATTGGAATGGATTCGCCCAGTATTCAACCAAATATACTGAAAGATTTTTAGTGGTCGCATCACTGGTTATGACCTGTAGCGCACCTACAACTCCTAAACTTGTCTCCACAAAAGCATTTTTCTAAGACGTTACCTTAAAGGAAAATCTAGGGCATAAAACCACGAAACTTGGTACTAAAAGGTCCAAACGGGCCATCAGAAATATTTAAACACAAGCTTTGGGAGAAAAAAATTGCAGTGAGTGACAAATGCTGTGAAAAGAAAGGAATTTAATACTGCTCTGGCAGCCACTTCAAATATTTATAGTAGCAATTTACAAATGTATTTATTCATATTTTTTTCATATTTAAATAATGTGTATTTGTCTTCAAATTCATATAATTATGAAAAACTGTTAAATTAAGGTATTTGCTTATTATTTGTATCTATACTGCCGTTTTTCTTTTTTGTTAGCTTTCACCAGAATGCAAATGAGATGAACAATGTTTAACACGGACTTCTTAGAAGTTTTAAACCTTTTGGCAGTTTTTTTGCTAGCCGAAGTTAAATCGCGTCATTAGAATTTGATCCAAACTTAAAAATTTAAGCCATTTATATTGCAGCCTCTGACTATGAATTATTCAATTTGTAAATTTGATTTTCTGTTCTCTAATACCTGTAAACGGCAGAGTTTTAATTCGTAAACACAAGTTGTATATTTTCTTAAGTTCAAGCTTTTAATAAAAATGTTGTTTAAAACCTCCTTAGGACTCTGTTGTAATTTCACAAACCGAGCGAAAACTCGCTTGTTGCTCTGAGTAAGACTTTTAATTTAAACAAATGACTGTTGTAATTTCACAGACGGAGCGAAAACTCGCTTGTTGCTCTGAGTAAGACTTTTAATTTAAACAAATGAAACCCTATTACTTCAACATAGCAAAGTACATCAGGGCTATCTGCCTGAAGGAAGGGTTGTCTTCATGGAAGATTTTCTAAGAAAAACTGGTTCGCATTCACGTTATGCATGGGAAAAAACACAGTATCCAACTATGCAGGCAGCCAGTTAGTCTGAGATCGAACTCGGGTTGATCTACCAGCATTCAACGATCTTAATCACTCGGCCACTGTGGAGCACTTCGGGAAAAAAAAAGTTGCGTTTATATAACACACTTGTTCAAATTTCCAAGTTCAGAAATAATGTCTTATTTATTTACTTACTATATGACTTTACTTGGTAAAGTGTTTAGGTTATTTTGAAGCAAACGAATATGCAGTGTCTTCGACAGGACTCGGACACACGTCAAATTTGTTTCCAATTACACCACGAAATTGCAGAAAGGAAAGATAAAATACCTTATTTTCTTATGTTTTCTATAATACAACAAATTTTTATATTTTCACTATTTCGATTTTCTTAATAACTGGATGCTCGATTAGATTCGCACTTATTCAATAAAAAAATGTAGTCGTAAATCAATTTTATTCATTGGTTAGAATGATATAGTTTTATAACTTGTATAGCTTCTTGACGGTTTTACGGATAAATTAACCTGTTTTCTCGTCCGATATAAAACTCGTTGAAAAGCATGGGATTCTGAAGCAATATAATAAGTTTTTTGAGAACTTACGGCCTCATCGGTACAAGTTTATTAAACTGGTTGTGATATTAAAACTCAGCAGTTAGCGAAATATCGATATGATATGATTTGTTCTGTATGATTCATACAAATAACATAAGAAATCAGATGTTAGATCAGAGATCTGGAGTTATCAGAAATAAGTGATCTAAGATAATATTAAGCAAAAATATTAAGCTTCAATCAGACATTCAAAAATGTAAACTTGATAGCTGATAGTTAAAAGCAGATAAAGGTAGAAATCGTGCAAGCATCAAAATTTATCGTTTCATAACAAAAAAAGGGGGCAAGTCCATTAGTTTTAAATTTGGAAATTTTGAATGAAACAGCAACTTCTCAGGGGACTGTCGAGCAAGACGCTAATTCGAAGAATCTGTAACATAATAATGCAGAATAGTCGAAATTAAACGTTAGCCAAAAACATTCTGTTCAAATTTCTCAGAAACTTTACTGTTCAGATGTTTGAGAATTCATCTAATAATATAAATTCTTCATTATTAATAGCATTACAAACAGCATGTCGGAAATTTCTCTTATAGTTTAAATATGCACACAGACTTCTGTTGAGAAACGGTACTATCCTACCTGCTAACTTTAACAATTATCTAGAAGGGTTATTTCTTACCAAGATCTTTAACCCTTAGGAAAACGATGCCTTTCCTAGCCTGTATGCTTAAAATATGCGAAAATACCGAAATAATGGACGGGGACGCCTGTCCCCGTCCATTACCCGTCCCGTCCGTTTCCTCCTATCCCCGTCCATTTACGCATAAAGAGGTATGAAGATTTCAGATTACAACCTTTCTGCTTCCTAAAGAAGTAGCTTCCATTAGCCTTTCAGGATAAGCTGTCTGTAATAATCTGCAACTGCTACTGCATACCTTAGAGGAAGGAAAAAAAACAACATCGCAATCTCGGCCGTTTCGGGCGGTTGTGATCGTTTCGATTAAAAGTCGTTTCAGGGGTTTTGGCCTTCAAAGGGTTAAGAAAAGCACATAATCAAAGCTTTTATGTTTATTAATTTTGCTTCTGGTTTAATTATTAATCGTTCTTGCTCTAACAACAAGAAATGCTTACGTATAGAGGTTTCTATTAGACCATCCCAAATGACTGGTTCAGACATTCAGATAGGAAGATATATTTGTAACAGTTTGAGTTAATATTCGTCAGGGTTTTAATCAAACTCATGAAGTATGCAATAATTCACATATAAATTGCATCTCAGACTAGTTTCCTGAGGTTAAGAAAAAAAACAAGTTCCTCTAATTTGTACAAAAGTAATTAACTAAAGGCAGGATGTTCTTCAACTTGAAGTTACATATTTTGCAAAAGGTGTGCTACAAATTAATCTTATACGCACAATTCATGCGCAGTCTACTCCACTTCTAATCACTACTGATGCTCATTGATGGATCAGCATTTTGTTAGCAGTGATTTATTGCAGATACAAGTTTCATTAACAATTTTAAGATTTTAACAAATGCAAATGCCATTATACTCTAAGAGTTCTATCCGTTTTTTAAAGTTTTTCCTTTTTATTCTCCAACATATCAGCGTTAAATTATTATTTTTTTTAAGATGTGAATCCTTCTCTAGTACTATTCATATACCTTTATTGAATCATAACAATGCAAAACTCTGATCCAGAAATAATCCAATAATATAGAACGTCACCTAAGTGATGTATTTAAGCAAGAAAGAAACAGAATGAAGCCATTGCAACTTTACAACAATCATTTTAATAACGGAATGGAAACAGTTCCATAATTATGTTTAACTCACAATTACAACTACATCTGCAAGGAAAATTAATATAATTCTTCTTCTACGATTTAATTTACGGTATGTGTTATCTCTTGCTTTTAAGGCGAGGCTAAAATTGCTTAAATCTTTTATCATCAGACGAGTTCCCTTTCACATTCTTTATACACGCTCCAATTAATTTTAATGAGATCTGGGAACAAGGAAGAATTCTTTTCTACGCTACGTGAGCTAAAAAATAAAAGTAGTCTTCTGAGTTATCAAAAACTGAAATTTGATCCCACCAATTTACTCAAAAGCTATTTTTCTCTCTTCTTGCGAAAAGACGCTCCTCTACAGCCTATCGCCTAGAGATAACTCTGTCACCACAAAGGAGTAGGATGTAGTGATGGTAGAGGGAGGGATGTAAAAGTAAAATACTGAGATTAATTCATCTCTTGTTCTTTTTCGTATGGAGTGAGATAGACAGAACGGCGATAGCGAAATCAGAAGGGTATTCTCCCTGGGATGACGTCATTTGGCTGCCCGGGGGATCAGCTGTTGCGCATTTTGACGTCACCGACGATCGATGGGCCTTGCAGCCCTATGGAAGGCTGGAGACTTCGGGTCTGCAGCCAATCGCTGATCATCTTCAGCTCTTCCCATATAAATCTAAATAAACAAATAAACGGAACGCTCCTGCTCATTCCTGGAATTTAAAAGCAACCATCCTATACGAAGACATTTTTCTAAATTTTCAGATTTTGACGTCAAGACACCTTAAAGTTCAAACTTTTAACAGTAATTTTAAATTTGCAAAGGCGATAATTCTATAAAAACGAGGTTTTGTGAAATTTCAAAGGAACAATTTTATTTAAATTGGTTCTTTCTTAGCTTCCCAGGAAATGCACTATGTTATTGGCTATGAATACACTGCAAGCTCCCTCTGGCATTAATTATTGCTTAATGCCATCCATCTGATCTTGCTTAACAGTTCTTTTTATTTTATTTCTCTTAAGTATTGCTTTCGAAATTTAAAAATTTGCACTTTCAGAAAAGAACTGATTATCCCTCGTTTCGTCATGTTGTTTTTGCATAGTAATGCAAGTAGGACTTGCTTACTTGAGTTACTCCAGGCTCTATAATAAAACAGCATTCTAAAAGACATAGACATTCCTAAGCCATATGAAGAGTTAAAATTTTATGTGCACAGATTCCTCTAATTTTTCTAATCAATACAAGTTTAAGTTACTGATATGACATGCTTCTCCATTATCCTTGCTCTGCACTCCAACGCCATTAATGTAAACGCCATCAGTAGATAGAAAATGACAGTTCTGCTGCATGCGGCGTGCGTTGTGGTGCGGGCGTGATCAGCCACGTTAGCGGAAGGGAGGCTACGTTATGTATGATATCACTGGAAGGGGTAGAGATTGTGGAGTGGAGGCGCAGCAGATAAGAAGGACTGTTTATTGATTCTTCATTTAGCCGATAAGATAACATCACAATTTGATAATAGATTATCTTTTATTGATTTTGGGAAAGTTTTTGTTAATGAATTTTCAGCCTTTGTATTTTTTTCTTTGTATTCCAGCTATTTTACTATGCATATGATGGTTATTTCCTAGATACACATAACAGCGCTTATTTTCGAATTAATGATTGATTCAGAAGGCCTTAATTTTAAATGTAAATTTTCAATTTTCCGTATATTTTAAGCCATATAATTTCCAATATACTCAATTTTACCTTATTTCTCAAATCTTTTGTTCATAATACCACATTTACTTAGTTACCTATAGTGGTATAAAAACTTAAAATTAAAGAAAGTAAAAATTAAGAAAAAAGTATTTAAAAACTAAATGTACTTAATATCATTAAACATTAAATTAAAAAAAGATTATATACAAATTAAATACACAGAACTCCATCAAATGCAAAAACAATTATGAAAAATTAATGAATAAATACGTTAAACATACAAAAACTAAATATATAAATTGCGTTAAATATAAAAAAATAATTAGATATACACATTAAAGTAAAAATTAAGAAAAATAATTATATAAAAACTAAATACATACATTGCGTTAAATATAAAAAGATATCAAACTAGATACGTAAAATATCATTAAAAGTAACATTAAGCTTTACATGAAATACGCTAAATAATCTCAAATTACGAAAAAGAAAATTAAAGAAAGTAAAAATTAAGAAAAATAATTATACAAAAACTAAATATATACATTGCATTAAGTATAAAAAGATGTCAAATTAGATATGCAAAATATCATTAAAAGTAACATTAAGCTTTATATAAAATATGCTAAATCCTTTTTCAAATGTGAATTACTAGTGTTCTATGGTTTTACTCAATTGCATCTTTTAAAATTTTATTTTAATATCTTACTTTTAATTCCTAATATACCTTTTCTTAATTGCTTTTTCTTTCAATTCTAGCCTATAACCTCAATTTGTTTATTCACATTTCATACAGTACCAGTTTAATTCACAATCCAACTGCAATGTCTTTCACACACTATTGATACTATTACAATTTTTCTTAATTGACAAAAAGCGAATATTTAATTATTAGTCATTTCCAAATAGAAGTAGTATATTTTCACAAACATTACCTTCTATTCGAAACGCCCCTAAACCCATAACTGATATGGATTACAAAAGATACCCTTATCATACGTTGTTCCTTTGCAAACATGTTTCGACATTTCAGGTTTTTAGAACTTCTTTCGAAAGTATATCAGTACCATCGAAAAATATATTTGACATTTTTACTCAATCTTAAAGGCGATATACTGTTATAAGAATCCATTCAGTTAAATTTATAACGCAAATAAACACATTTTGTGCTAAATATGCATAAACACTTAAAATATTACTTTTAATCCAATGTAAGACATGAATTTCATTCATGATATGGATTTTCTATTGATTTATTTGATCATATACTGTGGAAATTTTTTATTTTATCAATTCAGCCTTTAACGAAATAGAAGTAAAAACTACGACATACCTGCTGTTTTTTAGAAAAGGAACTCTGATATAACTTCTTCGCTCTTACGTAGAATTTACAATTCTACAAATGGTTTTGGTAAGAGCGAGGATTGAATACTGGGTTAAAGTTGTCATTCATTATTATTATTCGGACTTGTAAATGTATACGCTATGCCATTTGAGAAGATCTCCAAACTTGAAGAATATTTATATGTCCATCTGAATAACCTTATCTTAAGCTGGAAAACAATTATATTAAAATTTGTTGGTGTTTCGTAAAAGAAAAACTGAGATTCACTTCCATGTTTTAATAAGAAATGTAATATTTAGTTGTTAGTATCACAGAAAGTGATATAATTAAATGTTTCAGACAGGTAAATGTATATAACTAAGAGGAAATTCTTTTGCAAAATAATCAATGTTTCTCACAGTGATGGGAAATATAAAATATTTAAAATTAGTATCAAGTATTTAATTGACAAAATTTGAGAGAATCAATCAAAAATCAAAATAAGCTCTCATAATTATTCATGCATAGTGTTATCCGATAGTTTTATTAATGATGTTTTATTATTTTCTGAATATTTAGTGAATAATAGCGTGTACTTGTTCAGTTATGATCAATAGGTTTTTACTTCATAATCACATGTTTAAGAGCTTAAGAAAATGTAACTATCCCATGTATTTAACCTTGCTGATTTATTAAATTCTGATAAATTTGCAGGTCACTTTTCATGTCATTCGCATTATTCTGGTTAGAAACGTCAAGATGTTATCAGGTGATTGACATATTAGGAAATAATCATACCTCAGTATATTAATGAAATGTATGCGTTTTCTAATTGGCTAAGGGGTGTTGCTTCCTGATCCACTTTATTTGACTGGCGAACAGAGTTAATTTCTTGATTTGTAGAACAACATATATAAATTCACATTTCCCAAATCTACACTATATTGGCTTGTAACCTAGCTTTGCTTGTGCATCATGTATATGTTTGCTGGCCTTTTTGAAATTCGAAATGGATAATTCTTCATTTCTCTCCAGTGATACTACCGATAATGCATTTGTATCTAAGTATGTTTTACTTTGTTTTATGGAATGTACGTTTAACATGATTAAGGTAAATACTTAAATATTTATGTATTTAGAGCTATGTATTCTTAGTGGAAAATAAATTTGTGTAAAATGATTTAATATGATAATGTTAAGTTGTTAACTCTTAAGATATATGATGAGTATGGTAAATAATACAATTACAGTTTCAGAAATATATATCTGCTTGTGTCTCTGTGTGTTAAATTATTCTAATACTTATGATTTTCTTGTATTTTGTCCTAGCTATGTCCTACTTGTGGCAAAACGTTCACTTTAAAGCAGAATTTAAATCAACACTTAAAGATTCATACTGGAGAACGTCCCTTTTAGTGCGTGGAATGTGGAATGGCCTTTTATAGACACAGTGTCTTGAATAGACATATGAGAATTCATACTGAAAAAACACCTTTCCAATGCAGTATGTGTTTCAAGCGAATGACTCGTGTTGACTATTTAAAAGTTCATGAAACCATTCATCTTCGAAATTTTACTTGTGCGATATGTTTGCGAGTTTTTTTTAAACAAGTGATCTGAATAGACATTTGAAATCTCATGAAAGAACCTTTAAGTGTAGTGTATGTTCTAAAAAATTACTGAAGTTGATAGTTTGAAAGGTCATGAAGCTTCTCATCTTGGAATCTGTAGTGAATGCTCATAAGTTTTTTCCTGTAAAAGGAATTTCGAGAGACATATGAAAACTCATAAAGTTACTGTGTAAATCATGCTCAAAGTTCTTTAGTGAACTTGATAAATTAAAACAACATGAAACTTTGCGGGTCATACATTGTGCTGAATGTTTGGAGGTTTTTTCAAGTAAGAGAGATTTGAAGAAACATATGAAATCTCATGAAACATTTTTTAAGTGAAGTAGCTGTTCGTAAAGATTTATTGATGATGATGCTTTGAAATAGCATGAAACTTCTCATCTTAGAAATTGCACCCAATGTTCACAAGTGTTTCAAAGAAAAAGTGATCTGTTACACCGCATTTGAATGGAACATGTTCTAACACGAAACTTGCAAATACGAAGAAAAGTTGACCCTGTTAATGAATGTAAGTCCAGTAAAATCACAGGTCTTAATGGTATGTTCTCAACTGAGTCGATTTTCTTTAACACAGAGAATGATCAAGATTTAGGTATATTTCTTGATTATATAAAATTGCAAATTGTAGAAAAATTAAGTTAGGATATAGATACATATCGGTGTCTGAGATGGTATTTAGTAGTTACTGTTAAAATGAGTCGTGAATGTGAAAATGGAGAAAATGAATACATTTATCCGCATTTTCGTAGCAACTGTTTGCAATAATTTAAAGGGCATGATATAGAAAGAGAGATTGACGAAGTATTCAAAGAAATAAAAAAAAAGCTTTGACGAATTTAATGAACGTGGTTCAATGTGGGTCTTGGAAAGAATTGTTAAATGAGAATTCAATATTGTAAGGTATGGGCCTATTTCTCCCAATAGTTAATCATTCAGCTATAATAAAAGTATATGAAACTTTAAGTATAATACATATACATATATTGAATGATCATATTGCATTGATCAATGTAAATAACTGATGATACATGTATTAGAATAATGAATGCTCACTTTTATGAAGTTCTAAGCATTAATGCAAATATCATTCATAAAATTTTTAAATTGTTTTATTTGATATATAAAAATATAGTAATATCTTATAATGCATTTTTTTCCTCCTCCTCCCATACCTTCGTGATGTAACTTGGAGCATAATCGACGCGTGCTTGAGAAGTCCGGAGTTCAAATCTCGGCGAAGGCATACCAAATTTTCATATCTCCAGTAAAAAAAAGAAAAAAAATTGAATTACTCTATAATCTATGTAGTTTTCGTATATGCTCGGGAATGCTTGAAAGTTTAAATATATAAAAATATAATGTAGATTAGTGGGTAAAATATTTGTGTCTTTCTTCGGTTCAATCGGTAATGTGTGTATGCTGGTTAAAGATATGTATATTCGTAACAGTTATACTGTGCCAAGTTTTTGATAATCTTTCGTTCATAGGAAAATATATTAGCATATAAAAAAGTATAGAAATTAGTAAACTAATGAAAACCAACGTTATGGAAAGAAAACTATAGAAATATTTACATTTCCAGAAGTATATCAAAGTTCCTTTTATTACAAACAGCAGGTGTATCGTAGTTTTTATTCCTATTTCTTTAAAAGCTGAATTGGTAAAATAAAATATTTTTATACTATATGGTCAAATAAATCAATAGAAAATCCATATCATGAAGGAAATCAATTTCGAATAAAAGCAAAAAAGAGTAGTTCTTGCCAATATGAGATTTTTAGAAATTAATATTTACTATTATGGGCAATTTATTAGAAGCGATTTCAATTTCATAGTGTCCGGAAGAACGAAACGTGTATTCGGCACTCATTAATCACTGTGGTTTGATGTTTTAAATACACTAACCCCTTGAACAGTTATTTTATTTTCATCACATTGGTATTCGTTCTAAATATGAAACAAAATGCTACAAATTAAATTCGCAAGTAATAAAAGCAGTTCATATTTTCTTCTGCATTAGGAAGCGACATTTATTTATAAAAGTGAAGTATTTTTAACAATTATTTGATCTCCAAATTGCAGTTTCTCCGACAGAAACATAATGCACAGAAGATTAGGAAACGGAAGCTACGTACTTCCGGTAAAGACGGGAAATTGCATTTCATAACAGAAACTCACCATGTTATTTTAACGCGATTTTATGTTCAGTGGAAATAGCCACTAAACATTTCTTCTGTATGTTGTTAGTTCATAAAAGGGATTTAAACAATATTTGAAAAAATATTAAAAACCTGAGACGAAGAAAATGGTGAACAGATATCTGACACGTTAAAATTCAGTAGCAAATTTAAAGCAGAATAATTGATTTTTCTTCACTGAATTGAATATATCCTGTATTATATGGATGGAATTTCCTCAAATGCAAAGCAAAAGAATAGAGAATTTATATTTGTAAATAATTAGAGAACTTTCAAATTTGCTGATACGTAAAAGAGAACTTATACAATAATAAGGGACTTAATATGTTATTCCTACGGAAAACTTCCAGTTTTCTTCCTACGTCTGATGGTAGAACATCTTATGTTGAATATTAAATACAAATCGAACTTGGTTCCACAAGGTTATAATTCGCTATCCATCCCAATTCATGAATATTTAATCATTTTGGAACAGCACCTAATATTGAAATCGTTGAATTTAATAAATAAAAATGCGGCATAGATTAAAACAATACAAAGTTTCCTATGCAGAGTCGCTAAGATATGAAGTGGTCTGGGAAATTCTTATATCATTTGAAATATTTCTGCTTTAAAATCCCATATTAGTTACCAATTATAAATAAATCAATAAATTATTTAAAAATCACAAACTTAGGGAATTTTGGTTGGAGATTTGCTATGTTCTCAAAATAATAGTTTTGATTATAAAACACAGTATCTGGTAATCAGAAATGACTTCGAAAAAAGATTCAGACCGAGCGTTAATAAAAAAAGGGGGAGAAAAATAAACAATTTCTAGCATGCGTGACACAAGGCGAAATGAAGCGTAGAGACACCAGGAAATTATTGCCTTCCTTGTCCTAAAACGCAGAACACTGTTTCATTTATTTCAAATACTATTATTAAAGGCAACTGTAATTTTCAAAATGCTTCATAGGGAAATTACTCCCAAACACATGCATGTAGTACTGTATCTTTACAATTTTCACTTTTACTAACTCTTGGAAAATATTTGTAAAGTCATGTCGATAAATATATATTTATTTGAAAAACCCTACTTAAATTATTGCAAAATCCATGTAAGTAATGTGAATAAAATCGTCACCAGATTTGACGTTTTCTTGCTTAAATTCGCTGATCAGTTTTTCGTAACCTGTTTGTAACTGGTGAACTGTTGTCGCTTCAAAACGTAAGCAATAAGTCCATATTATTTAACAGAGTCAGTAAACAAACAAATCCCCAAAATAATGTTTTCCTCTGTATGTTAACATAACTGAGTTACGTCAATTAGTTTCTGTTCTAATGATAGTTTATTTACAAAACACAAAGTTATGTAACGCTGAAGTCAGTGCGTCATAAAATATCTTTGTTAAAATAAAGATTATTCACGTTGTTTTTAGTTAGTTTTAGAAAAAAGTATCAATGACTCTGTTTTCAGGTGACGAAAAACTACAGAGAAGAAAAATAGATACATTCTGGCACTCAAAATCCTTTGAAAAACACAATGGAAGAACTAAAAATTGTGAAAAAAAAATAAAAGAGGATTCTAGATAAGAGAATAGTTTAAATTAGTTCATACGTTTTTCATATGAATTTGTAATTTGTTATGGTAAATTTTTTCTTACGCTGGACATTAAATATGGATTGTTTGCACCTAAATGATTAATAAAAATATACTCTTAAGAATTATTTAATCAATACTGAATACAAAATTATTGCATCTTTAAATATAGTTATATGCAAAGAAAATAATATGAGTGCAAAGAAAGAATGTAGTGAAGACATGAAATGTAGTGCAATATTTGGGGAAAATAAAGATTTGTAAAAATGCCTGAAAAAATTTATGCAAAAGAAATTAATTTTTAAGTAATTATTAAACTCTAAAACAACAGAAAATAATAAATTAATAAATGCTTACGAAATTTAAAGCTCTAAGATTTTCCTTAAATTAAATTCCTACGTTCAGCGCAAGGGATAGAAATGAAATTTTAGAGTCATTAAACGAAGATTTATGTATTGTTTAGCCGCTTTTCTTTGCACGTTTCCCATTTCTAACACCAGAAAAGTTTTACAAGTATTATTTTCAAGAGGTTATTCCTCTTCACTTATAGATGTAAACACGCTAGCTTGTTGGACAGAAAGTAGACAAATCAGATACGATATGTATAAGTTACGTTAAAGTGTATAACACAGTATTTAGTTATTTCATAGAATACCTAGTTATTTCATGAAATACCTGTTTAAGCCATTTAAAGTGTGTAATAAATTAATAATTCACCATTTTAATTAGTTATTCTATAATTTATAAATTAACTAAATATAGACAGTTAGAGTGTAAAATAAATAATTTAACTGAATTATACAGCCTACAAAATGTTATTTATACAAAGGTACAATAAAATTATTATTACAGCAAAATCAATAAAATGGCCCTTAGAAATGCATAGAACATTATTTCTAACATAAAAAATGTTTTTGTTGATATACTGCGTTTTACATGAATAGTTTTAAATCCTGACCGATACCTAAATTTTGTGCTGCATTCAACCAACCAAAGCGATTTTTCTAAATCTCGTAATTCTTCGATTTTAATTAATTTTCGTTCATAGTTACTGAACTGGGATGCGAAACACAGCTGCTTTATGAGGTCGTTTCTTGATCCAAATTGAATAAAATCTTTTCCGATTATTTTCGTGGTAACAGCTAAAATAGATCTAGCGCCATCTCTTCTTTTGACGACATCAGGAATTGGATACGGGGGATTTAACTGGCATTAATTTCATCATCTTAGCTTGAATTTACAAACACTCTTTCTTTTTCACGTTCCCTAAGAACATTCACTTCATTAAAGCGCAGTTTTTAATTACTTTATTTTCAATTACGAATTACTTTATTTTCAAAAGCATAGTCTTCTGAACATGTTACGTGGACAGTCTCATTACATTTCTAGGAAGTTTACATTTTCACTGCATTCTTGTGAATAAACTATACATATTCTACTAATGGTATTATTTAACCCTATTTTTTCCCAACCAGCATCTGATTCTCAGGTTGAGATGAAATACTTATTGCAGTCAAAACATCTTGTAGCATATCTTCGTCATACAGCGAATCAAGTACTTCCTTCAAAATAGAGTTGTTGACAATCCGACTCTAGCTGTGCAACCAAATGTAGCCCTCATAAGGGACTTTTAATACTTAAGTGAAACGCTTTGTTTTTCGTGAACTGAATAAATCTTAGCCAACTGCTTCAGAAAGTGCATTTGTTGTCTTACATCCATGTCGTCAACATGTTTTCTATGTCCTGTTTTGCTCTCTCACTATTGCCTTGGCTTTGGCTACGTCTTGATTCTCACTTTACAGCTCTCTGAATTTCAAACTTTATTTAAAATAACCCAGTACATCGCAATATAGTAGCTAATAATATCAAGCAAAATAACTCATATTGGTTATTTTACGCTTTAACTGCGGGTGTAGATTCGTTATTCTATAAAATAACTAGTTAAAGTGTAGAACATCACTTCACTGACTTGATCAGATATTTCAGGAAATAACTATAGGTATTCTGTGAAATAACGGATTTCGTATTTTAACGGTAACGCATTTAAGTAGAAATAAACGTCAGATAAGTTACGAGTAAATAAATCTTGTTAACCACATAAATTCAAAATTAATATTACAAGACAGTGGATTATATTCCTCAAGCAAAGATTTATTTAAAGGAAAATATTTGCAAAGATTCACTATTCACGTTTCCTGTAAAGAGACGGCGATAAAAAAGAAGCAGAAAGTTCTAAAATAAATTCAATAATAAAACAAATTCGTTTCTTCAATCAAACTATGTTACAAATGCAATATATTTTTTCTAAAATGTTTATACATAAAAGCAAAAACTGCTATTAAATTCGCTATTTAGAATTCCATCAAAATCGAAATTTGTTTGTTTAGCAGCCCAACCAGTATAGTGGTTAGTGACCGAAACACCATTCGCATGAACTTCCGACCTGAGGTTCTACGCAAGGCAAAGTTATGTCCATACGACGAAAAGAGAATCTACCATCCACCGCCGCCACCGCCAAGGCGAGCCCAACAGACCAGCGGTATTCATTGAATCAGTGATAGTAATATTACAAAGTTAAATTGACAATGTCAACTTTACAATAATTGTTACATAATAATCCGTATAAAAAATCACGTAACCATTACATTGTCATGGATAGGATCTATGCTGTTGAAAGCGGAACTTATCTATCTATGTATATATGTGTGTGTGTGTGTGTGTGTGAAATACCACTGACTCATCATGAGATCTCCGAAACTATACACTCGATTGATTTGAAATTTTGCATAGTTACTCATCCCACGATGTAGATGCCTACTAAGAACGGACTTTACGTAAATCCTGTCCAAAATGGATTTTTGTTATGCAATCATCGTTCACACCAATGCAGCCACAACAAGCGGGCAGTAGCCACATTTTTCGAAATAAAGTATTTTTCTCTCCAGCACGCGCGACTGTTGCCACACGGAAAAATTACTGCGAAAATTAGCGCTTTCAGAGTTTTTTATTAATATTTTGGCTGATTGAAGTCGTACGGAGATGGGAATAGACGAAATGGCTTCCGACCCTTGAATATTCGGCAGTTCCTTCGCATATGCCCTAAAATACCGCAGTTCCAGCACTTTACTGTCGGTTTCTTATCACCAATATTCCGCTGCAAGGCATTCACTTGTCTTGTTAAATCATCTAAACGAGCCATCAACTGATCCACTGGCTCGTGGACTCGCACAGCTCTGAGTGGGTGGTGACCTTTACGAGTTGCTTGCTGAGCTACTTCGAACTTCATGGCGTACACTAGAGCGCTTTTTATATCCTTCACATCTGCCATTCGCAGTGCTTGCTGTATTTCAGGATCCCGGATGCCGTCGATGAAGTATTGCAGGGACAGGATTTCTCTTGTTTCTGTCGGGCACTCCGAAAAGGCGAGGTGGGACAGCCTTTCAACATCCGTGGCGAGCTCCTGGAGTGTTTCCGTAGGCTTCTGTTGACGGGATTTTAACTGCAGCCTTTTGTAATCTTTTAAACACTTCTCTCCAAAACGCAGCTCTAAAGCGCCGGACAGAGCTTCGAAATCTAGCCTTTTGTTTTCGGGAAGAGTCTGAAGGATATCCGATGCGTCTGCTCTCAGAGAAGCGGCAAGATGACAGGCCTTAGCTTGGGAATCCCATCCATTAGCTTCTGCAACTATAGAAAATTGTGTCTTATACACTTGCCAGGAGGTCTTCCCATCATAGAGAGGGATGCGCAGACATGGCTGGAAATTTAAAAGTATCCGAATTGCTTCCTGCCGTCGCTACGAATTTCTTTAAAGTATCAACTTCTTTTGAAACCGCAGAAACCTTCTCATCAATTTGTTGTTCGATTTGGTGTTGGACGACAGAGACTCTTCCTTCGATTCGTTGCTCCACAGCAGAAACTCTTCCTTCTATTTGCTCAACTTTATTTTCAACAGCGTCAATTCTGCCTTCCATGGCCTCGAATTTATTTTCTATTACGCTGGTAATTTCTCTTTTCATTTCCTCTTGATCTTCTTCAATCTTTTCTTCAACAGCCTTCATTTCTTCCTTAACAGATTTCTCCATCTTTTCTTGAACAGAATTCATTTCATCTTTAACAGATTCCTGAACAGCCTTCATTTCTTCCTTAACAGATTTCTCCATCTTTTCTTGAACAGAATTCATTTCATCTTTAACAGATTCTTGAACAGCTTTGATCTCCTCTTTCAAGGAATCTTGGCCAGCTTTAATTTCTTCTTTAAATGCAGCAAAGGCTGCCATGAATTACCTTAATTGTTCTTCCATTGCTCTAGTTAATGGCATTCAAAACCCCACTCCTGACACCAAAAATTGTTACGTGCGTACGGGTTCGTTATATATTGAATGCACAAGTCGTTAAAAAGTTAACAAAAATTTATTCTTTCCACAAGAAATAAATTAAAATGCTGAAATATTTCTTCACAGATCTTCGCACAATATCACAATATCTCAAACGTTTAGCAAAAACTCAGTTCAAAGCAGATAAAATAATTCTATCTCACAGCGAAATCGCTACAATCAATACAGCATTAAGTAAACAAACAGCAGTTCGCTTTTTACAGCTACAAGTAATAACAGTAATAACTAATAATTTCAAGTAATAACAGCAACAACAACAACTACAAATGAGATGAGGTGTTTCACCTCGGCTTTTTTAAGCTTTTTAATTATCAGTAGAACAATCACGATTTTTCTGGATGACAACAGTAATTACGAGATATTTATTTATTAAGCATTAAATACACGCGCTCTTTTATTTTTATTGCTATTTTTTTTCGACGTAGCTTTCTCTTCAAAAATCGTCTGCGTTGAACGGGAAAATAAAAAGGAATTTTAATTACAATTCTAAATAAATAGCCAAATAAATGTGAAATTCGTAACAATATATATATATGTATCAGCTTGTAATCAGCTTTCTGATTATAATTTAATATATATAACAAAATACGATGGCTACTCTAAGAAAAGATCGGCGACCTCAAAATTAACTGCGTTAAATTTGCTTTCCGCTCCTATAATTTCATCTATTCTTCCAAATTCGGGATCTTTTCACGTTACATAACAGTCTAAAATTAACCAATAGCAGTTTAGCTGTACTTATGCACCTACTTGGTATAAGTACTCTTCGCAAGCAACTACGTCATTCATTCCTTTTCGTAACTTCTACCCTGCTAACATATCCCCGTTGCTTTGCTTCCTATCTAAGATACTTACGTCATACTTTTAAAACCAATGTACATAAAATTATCATATTTAACTATGATTGGATAAATGTCTAAGAAGATGATTTGATATTTGTGAAAATAAAGATTGGTGATTCGTCAAAAGCCCGTTTTGTTATAATCATCTGTATACCTTAACCCTCAGCCATGACAAATATCGAAAGCTGCTAAAAGTACCAGTTTCGTCTAGGCACTTAAAATATCACACACACACACACACAGACATATATATTGTTACGAATTTTTCATTTTCATTTCAATTAGTTCAATATTAGCATCGACTTCTTG
>KL816599.1:0-33308 GCA_000611955.2 Stegodyphus mimosarum | reverse complement strand
AAACAAGAGCTCCTAAAGGTTCCTCCCTTTTCCGTCTAGTCTCATCCAGGCGAGTTGATGGTAATACTCGGATCTAAGTGACCGATCATGCAGGAGCCGGATAGTGGGATTCAAGTTGCATCCACTATGGTGTCAACGTATTAATTCGATGAGAAAACAAAACAACAACATTCTCGACTCCAACACGGGGATGGTAAAGTGCGGAGGAGTGTACAAGTGATTTTTAGATGTACATCTTTATCTTATTTCCCATCTCCGGCTCTTCCAGAGGAAGAAAAAAATAACGTGCTTCTACAGCTGCGAATCCAAGGCAAAAAGGGCTGAGCATGGCCTTGCATGACGATTTCAATCGTCCAGAATCCAGAATTTTCGAAAATCACCAAATTTGGTGAATTAGTATGCAAATCTCGCCAAACACAAAACAGTGCTGCGAAAACTTAGTTTTTCCTTCTTCACACCAAAAAAAAATTCCAACCTCGCCACCCCCTTCGCCAACAAGGAGGGGTGAGGGAAAGAATGCGACAAACCTACCACGCAACCGGACGCAGTACATGACTTTGACGAAAAAGTGCTCGGAAACGACCCTTATAGCAGAATCAATTTTTTGACACGAAATTCAACAATTTTAGCAATTAAATGGGCATAATTCTCCAACGGGGCAACGTACAGTCATAAAAGTAGGTTCATAAGAAGAGTAAATTTTTTCTCTTTAAGAGGTATAAATTTCAACCATGTGAATAAAAAGGAAGTATTTTTAAATTTCAAATATTACGCAGAAAGCAACCGATTTCCCATTGTCTCCTTTCCCGAAAGCTAATACTGTCGAACGCGTAACGTAAGAATGAGAACTCTGTTTAGCTCGTATAAAAATAATTGATTCAATAACATAAGCAATACAACTCGTGAAGAAAAATTTAGAATAAGCATAAATTAATGTATATAATTTACTCACTCAATAATTAATTAACAAATAACTGCAATTAACTACACATTAATCCATAATTCTAAACTAACCAAAAATCACTACATAACATTGCTTACTCTATTATTTTATTACTTTATATGTTGAAAGGATCAGTGTGTCCCGTTGACGAGATTAATCAAATTACCAGTCGAGAGCTTTTAATCCATGTTAATACACTTACACTTATGGCTGCATGTGCTGATCGGATGCCAGATCAATTGTTTTGGCAATTTTGGCACGTAATTTAAAATTGTCTGCCCACAGTGTACTTCATTAAACGGGCGGGAGTACAGAGTATAGATAGATAGATAGATACCTATGGTTATAATGTCTCCCATATTAGAATATTGTGGAAAAGAAAAACTTTTTAGTCTAATTAACATTAATTTAAATCTCATCTATTCTTTTCATAATCAAAAATAAACAATGCACGTGTGATTAACGGATTTTAATGAAGGTTGAAAAGACTGGCGAATGTAATACTTATACTAAAATTTGAGGTTAAGAATAAGTTTACGTCAGATAAATTTTGCCCTTCTACTTTTTTTATTTTAAAGACCTGATAATTCGAAATTTTTATCAATTTTTAAAAAGATTTATTTCTCATATCAAATGGCATTAATAATGATGACTTCAAATTCATCTTAAATTTGTGTACTAAATTCAAATCAAGTGCACATTTACTTTGTTTTCTTCATTTGTAAGCACTATTTTTTAAACAAATTTAAAGTTAAGTATTACAACATTATAATGAAATAATATCGTAATTAATACCTTTTTTTAATAAACAGAAAATGGAATTTAATTTTTGAAAATTAATTTTTAATTTCAAAAATCACACTAATAGTCATTTTATGCAGTTTGTTTGTTCTCCATGCTAAATACATTAGAGTAACTGTTTTCAAAAATCTAGAAAAAAAATATTAAATTTATCATTTGTAATATTCAATGTAGATAATCTAATGTTGTAAAACAATGCGTAGGAAATAAATGGACACCATGATGTTAAAGATAAAATAAATTCTAAGCTTGCTGTTACATATAATATTGTTTTAGTTATGCATTTTTGAGGTTTTATTCTGGTCTGGGAGATCTGAAGTTAATTCATATTATCAGATTTAGAGTTGTGAATATAAATATTCAGCTGAAATTAAAAAAGATCCGATTTTTCAAATTATAAATGAAATAAAAAGTGTATAGTGTATAAAAATTTGTTTCGGACCTTCATCAAAAAATGGGCAAAACGAAGAATCCAGACAACAGAAGCAGAAAAGCAAACGTCCAGCACTTTGAACAGCTTGACATTAAAACTTTCAAAATTTAAAATATAATAATTAATTTAAAAAACACAGAAATAAAACAACTAAAATGAAACTGCGTCAGATACTGATACGCAGATAGTAGTTTAATAATTTAACATTTGAAGAGCTTTAAACTAAATTACATTAAATTGATTTAAAAAAAACAGTTAGTTTAAGAAACACAAAAATTAAAATGGAATTGCATCTTAACGCAGGTTTCCAATTTAGTAATATAATAGTTTTAACCAAAATTACGTTAAATTAAAATATAATAATTGCGTCAGATACTAATGATATTTAGTTAAAAAAATAACAATTAAACCTTTAAAAGGGAATTGCATATGATACCGATTACACAGGTTCCAGTTTAATAATTCAGCATTTGGAAAGATTTCATCTAAATAACGTTAAACTAATTAAATTAAAGTTTAATTCATAAGAAATTAAAAATGCATAACATAAATTTATTTATGTAAAATGAGCTGTTAACAATTGCTGAGTCAAGCTGTAGGGGAAATCTGGAGTAATATTATTTCGCATACATTAGTATCACGTGGATATTTGTGCTCTTTTTAAAAAAATAAAAATTTGAATTATTTTAGACGCATCTACGCAATTTCACTGTATAGCTTGGTAACTGATGCTTTCAATAAACATTTTCCTCGTTTAGTATTAGTTTTATATTGCTAAGATATGGAAACCGCTTTCTAAAGTTTCAACATATACATCGAGGATTTTGATACCTGAAAGAACTTATTTTTTGAAATTTATTCAATATTTTAATCTTGATTTTTTAAGCATACGCCGTTCCTGTTTCATCTTTTTACATAAATTATATCAATTAATTACACAGTAATATTCAATTATATTAAAATTTAAGTTTCTTTCCCTTTTGTAATAATTAAGTACTAGTATTACTTAATAACTACTCAATAGTCGCTCTGTAGTAATTATTGAAAGAAATATTATAAAATACCCAACAGTGTATGCTTTTTAATCCAAGAAATAAAAATATGTTTAATTAATTTGCTAGACCATTCAGATAATTTCTGGAGGGTGAAAAATCTAATTTAGTATATCTTACATACATAATTATTTTCCGGAAAAGCGCGATATTTATTCACAAATAAATTTTAAACCATTCAAAATTTTTTTTATGGGAAGAATACAGTTAAGCATAATAAAGCTGAATTGATCAGCAGTTCTAATAATGGGCTCGTACTTTGAAATATCTATGTAGAATAATCAGATTAATATCTGTAAACGTCTTGTAGGAATTTTGCAACCATTTCTGCTTTATTGTCGAATTTTGGTACTTCTTCTTTGCATAAATGCTTTACTCAGCTTTAAGTGCATGTGCTCACAGTAAGCATATGAAACCTTTGTGAAATGAATGTTTTTTCAATCACCGATTAAAATTATTTATTAAAAATAACTTAATTCTTTTAGATCAGCCATGTTTCATCTTTTATATATATGTAGTTTTGAAAATTCGCTTCTACAATATTTGCATTTGGGACTAGAACCATTGTTCTTCCAAGCGATCTTGAATATTATTTCCTTCCAATTTTTCCACAGGCTTAGAAGTGGACCATTCTATCCCATCGGTTTCTGAAACTTGAGATAGGAATTTTGCATTTCAGTAAAATATATTTTTTATTCTTGTATTACGTAACCTTTCCAAGCAATATATGTTTCCTTTACGAAGCAAAAGGGAGCATTAAGCCCTTTACCTTAAGACTTGGAAACAATCTCTTCAAATCTCTGGATTTCGTTTCTACTTTTCAAAGCTACTTCGTCTAAACTTCGTCTAAAATTTTAAATGGATACATATGAAATTATTTCTTACTTAGATTCTAATGCATCTTTTGAGTCAAAGAATATGAAAATCCGAAAGTTTGCAGACCAGGTAACTAAAATGTAATATCAAAGCTAGCTTATGTTTTGAAATCTAAATACGAATCCCCTATTACCTTAAGCGTGCAGTAAAAAGCTGCAGTATAGCTATATACAGAAATAAAAGACTTCATTTACATTGTTTTGAAAAGGCGATACATTGTAGTTTCCTTTTATGCGACTCAATCCTTTGTTAGCTGTGAAGTAAACAAGAGGTTTGACATTACAGAAACGCATCCGATGAATATTCTGAGTAACTAACGCCATCTCCCTAACGATATTTCATTACTTTCCCACCGCTTCACTTCGTACATCGTTTTAAATTATTTTTGCATAGATATTTTCTAATACACTGAATTATTTCAAATTCTGACTTTTAAATAATCAGCGATCTTTAAATGATTTCAGAATATTAGAAATTCAAAGTTATGCAATTAATGATTAAACATTTTTATTCGTCTCCTCAAATATAAAAACTTGAAATTATTTCATAGTACATTTTTAACATACATTCTAAATTAAAAAAGAAGATTGGAATTCTCAGAGAAATATTTAATAAATAATTAAAGAAATCATTATTTATACCTTATTCAAGGTTTTACTTCATCATCATTGGTAACTAAGTAAAGTTAAATCTTATATAAAATGTGAAAACCCGAGTTATTACTTTCAGAATTGTTTCATATCACAAAATGATCAACTTCTTATTGATCTGAAGCACAGAACATTTCAGAATAATGATAATAGTTTAAAACAATCTGAAATGGACACCACCTGTACGCATTTTGTGCTGCATTTCATTTAAATTTATTTCCTCGAATTTCATTAGAGACAAATTTTACATTTAATTAATTCAGTTATCACTTTCGGTGAGGCAAAAATTCATAAAACTTCAAAATATCTTAATTCAAAATTGAAAAATATAGGAAAAAATAAAGCACCAAATGCTGTTATTATAACAATTAAACAAATTTTTAGAAAAATGTAATTATAAAGCTTTCACAGATTTTATATTACCCGCAAAGGGGCGTTTTTTTAACGTTTTGTGTGTTACCTTTATTTATTAAATATCATGTTCTTCGTACTGAAACCACATAAAATTCAATTCAACAGCAGTATCATAATGTATTTAAAAGGAGTCTACCTTTTAGAATTTCCGATGCACATTCTCGTGCGCTGGAGATATTTTTTTTCCGTACAGTGTTGTCGTTGCTCGCATTGAAGTCATTGAGTCATTGCTCGAAGTCATTGAGTTTGTTACTCAAAAAATTCGTTAAAGTTTTACAAAATATGAATTAGATCATAAAACAATATCCAAACTTGGGCTTTCAGAAGCACACATTCGAGTGGAGGAGTGCATTTTTAAAAATTTGATGCCTTTAGTTACCGTTATTTTTTGACAATGCGTGAAACATACGTATGTTCATGCTGATTCTTCATTATTAAATTTATTTAACGCAGGGATCTAATATTTGGTGGCAACAATTTGTAAAGTGAAACGCTGTTTTATAGTGAACAAAATGCCAAAACGAAGTTAATAGCCCTTTTGGGAAATTGTCCCTTTGGGCTAAAAATAAAAAAAAAAGACGATTTAAATTTTAAGCAAAATATCATCTCAGAATATAATCATAGAAAAATGTATTTTCTCAGAGATGCATTCGTATTCAGAGCATTTGATATAAACTTGAATTCTTGTCCAACTTCCGTTAAACAAAATTTATCTTATTCTCAAAAAATTAAATTCTAGAATGAAAGCTTCAATAGCCAAGAAACTCTTATATTTTTTATTTGAATGTAGATTACAATGTTGCAAAACTAAAAAGTAAATTTTTTAAACCCGCCCTGCGCTATAGCTGCAGGATTGAAGTAAAATAAATTTAAAGCATCTAATGTTAAAAGTAAATTGGAGTCAAAGCAAGGCCATTCCTCAACAATATTAATAATTGCGTCCTTGTAAAGGACAATTATTAGGTAAAGGAGTTAAACATAAAATCAAAGCATTTAAAAATAATACTAATCATATTAACGTCTTACAAACTCGAAAGCTAAAAATGCAAAATGGGAAAATATATACAAGGTAATAAAAATATAAAAAATTAATCTCCCTTTATTGAAAATTTAATTCAGAACTCATGAGGGTAAAATGAATTAAAGCTTCATAAAAGTTGATTAATATTTTATTTTGAAATGTTTTGACTTTATGTTTAACCCCTTTACAAGGACACAATTATTAATGTTGTTTAGGAATCGCCTTGCTTTGATTCCAATTCACTTTTAATAGTAGATGCTCTAAGTTTGTATATATATAGACGAGAGAGAGAGAAAGGGGGGAGAATTCTCTCTGAAATGACCTCCGTGGTGACAAATGGGATTGGTCTCCCTTAGAGGTGGTTATATATGAGAATATGTGAATCAGATGACCTTGATTAGCGATTTAAATAATGACTATACCCTATAAAAGTTTACAAAATGCTGAAGTAGGCGACAATAAAAAACCACTTAAGCACAACTCTTTATCGTGATGTTATGTATAAAAGTACGAATAAGTTCCATAGATAAGTAATGAATAATGTGGTAATAACCAATAAGAAAAATTATTTTATTCAAGTTTGTGAAATACTCAATAATATTTAAATGCATAATGAATGTTACCACATAATTATTCATGGACTTTGATCTAAAAATTATGGATCTTGGATAGGTTTCCATTTCTAGTGTTGGTGTTTTTTTTTTTCTCAAAACTAGAATTGTCGTTATGTAGGCTTATTCAGTATTTACGATTCCAAAGTCTAGATATACTGTATCTCTCTTGAAAGTTTGTAACTGCTGTGCTCGAACACCCTATATATATATATATATATATATTCATATTTTGGGGTCAAAATAATAATTGAGATCATTTCGCCCTGCATGATAACCGGACAATACACCTGTTGATATCGAGTATTTCGTATAATAACCCATTAATCATTTGGCCATAGTATATACATATATCCACATACACATATAATGGACAAAATGATAAATGAGGTCATTACATATAATCTCCGAGCAATATTCCTAATGACCTGTGGCCGTATGGGTAATGAACTATTAATGATTTTCTGTAAGAGTATGTATACGCGTAGAAATTTTACACTCTGAACAATTTCATTCATTTTTTGCAAAACAGTACTTGTGCAATTTCTCAAAACAGTACTACCAATGAAAGTGGTTATATAAACAGAAGCTGATCATATCATACTTAGATGAGGGTGAAGTATTTTGATAGAATTGCAGCAAAACATATACGCTTTTCATTCTTCATAAACATTGTAAAAGTTGTCAAGCACATATCTTGAATTACGTAATTTGAAATCGGGTAATATATCCTTTCATGGCACGAGCGAGGGTTGAAATATATTTGCGTAAATGTCATTAAGTAGTATATAAGTTCAAAAAACATACTACGAAAATATAATACTGAAAAAGAATAAAATATAAATAATTGCACTATACTGGAAAAAAAGTGTTATTTATTATAGCGACTTATTTAGCGACTGCTGATGGTAACGAATTTTTAAATAATTTTTTGAAGCTTAGAGAATTGATTAGAATTGTTATTTAATTCTTGTTCAATCCATAAATTTTCCGTTTAAATTATAAAGCCGATCTCATCACTTGAAAGCGTTGGAATATTAACAACGTAAGAATAATTAATTATACATCACAGAAATTAAAAATTGTATGTTTGTAAGTGACTACAGAATCGGTACAAAATCGAATTTTTTCGAAACTAATTGACAAAATCAAGTAAAGTAGTATGTTAAAAATCCCGAAAAAAGCATTATTTAGAAGGATATTTTTTAATTCATCCGATGGCTATATAATTAAAGTTCTGTAAAAAATAAAAAATAAACGTCTATCGAAATTTGAAAAAGAATTATCAGTACGATGTTGACAAGTGATGCAAAACACATGCGGGTGGAAAGTTAAGAAAACTGGTTCTGTAGAATGAAATTAAATACTAATTTAGTAATATATCATTTAGCAAACAATGAAATTACGTTAAACAAAATCGTGTAAAAAAGCACCGTGCTCAGTCATAAAGAATACTGTGTTGTACCGTGTACAAAGAGATATTCGGGAGATGCACTGTTTGTCCTTCTTCCTTATGTTTAAATAAATTTTAAATCTGAATATGAGGAGTGACCATTTCTATTTTTGTTGTTAATATTCTTACAATATGAAATAAAATGCTTCCAAATTAATTAACGTTTTCTCTGATAAGTTTTTAACAGTATTTCATCGTAAACTACACAGTCCAGTCACATTAATGTGACCACCACGTACTTTCCATGTCAGAGTTAAATAACCAATCACAGACGGCAGGTGGCAGCACAGTGCAGTTGAGCGTATATAAAGGGTGTGTGAGGGCTTCGGAAAACATTTCAATCGTTGGCGTAATGCAGAAACGAAGCGATTTATCCAACTTCCAAAAGGGCATGATCATTGGCTTTCGGGCCAAGGGTGGAAGCATTTCCGAAACGGCTGAGTTTGTGAACTGTTCGCGTGCCGCCGTGGTAAAAGTGTACCGTGCATGGCAAAATGGGACTGTCCAAAATCAGCGACGTGGCAAATGTGGTGCACCACGGGCCATAGATGACAGAGGCGAACGACGGTTGCGGAGATGCGTTCGGGCAGATAGACGGGCTACCGTTGAGCAACTGACCACCAAAATGAACCAAGGGGCTACCAAAAGTGTCTCCCAAAGTACTATTCAGCGAACATTGCTGCGTCTGGGCCTCCGAAGCAGACGCCTGGTTCGTGCACCTATGCTGACTGCTGTTCATCGACGGCGAAGGCTAGAATTTGCACGCCAGTACAGCAGCTGGACGTCCACTGAGTGGCGACAGGTTGCGTTTTCGGATGAATCGCGTTTTATGCTCCATCGGACAGATGGACGTTGGCGTATAAGGCGTGAAACCTCTGAAAGGAACCACCCTGCAACCATTGCCGGAACGGTCCAAGCTGGAGGCGGGAGCATTATGGTCTGGGGAATGTTTTCCTGGCATTCTCTAGGTTCACTGATCATTGTGGAAGGCACAATGGATCAATACAAGTACGCATTTGTCCTTGCGGACCATGTTCACCCCTACATGCGCATTGTTTTTCCTCAGGATGATGGCATCTTCCAGCAGGACAATGCGAGGTGCCATACAGCTGCCAGTGTACGTGCGTGGTTCGAAGAGCACCAGGATGAGTTTACCGTCCTCCCCTGGCCAGCAAACTCACCTGACTTAAACCCAATCGAGCATCTGTGGGACCATCTCGATCGAGTTGTTCGCGCCATGGATCCTCAACCGCGTAATCTAGCGCAGCTGGCCACGGCATTAGAGTCGGCATGGCTCAACATCCCAGAGAACACCTTCAGGGACCTATGTGACTCTCTTCCTGCACGTCTCGCAGCAGTCCGCTCTGCGAAAGGTGGTTATTCTGGCTTTTGACAGATGGTCACATTAATGTGACTGGACTGTGTATATACTGTAAAATGTTAAAATAATAGCATATCACATTTCTTTGTTAATAACTTTTTATCAAATTTACGTTTTTTCCGGTCCTATGAATCTATTGAAATCTTCACTAAATCGGAAGTGAAAAAATTTAAGTAGTGGCTGAGATTAATAAGCAGACTAAGAATTAATAATGTGGCATTTTAAAAAATTTTGATTTAAACAAAGCAAATTAAGAAAATAGCAAAACATAGGACCCTATATTTCATTACAAATAATTTCAGAAAAAAAATCGTTAAGGAAAAAAAGATAAAAAAACAAAGTATTAAAAGAAAAATTAATTTAAAATGAAAATATGGTTAAAACTTAAATTCATCTGCTTTTGCTAAGTAAAGTTGCGGAAAGAAAAACAGATTATAAAAATTTTTATGAAAAACTCCCAGTTGCTGGTAAATGGAAATTTGTGGTAATACTCGATGAAGCTTTGATAATTTTAAGTGACTTTCATAAATAAAAATGAATTTTCTGTTGCTGATGTGAAGAAAATGACCGTAATAAATAGTTCCGGTAATAGATAAAATAGTTCACAATGGGATTCATAATTAAGGCAGGATTTTGTTACAAAGGTAAATTAAAACATAAAAAAAGTTCCATGTAAGACTAAACTTAATGCACTGTACTATCAGCAGAACATTTTAGAACAATTTTCGAAGTAGAAATTCTAGCCTAATAGTAAAGGATATCGTTAAATTTGAGCTTCATATTAAAAAAGCAGTCAAGTCAGCCTTTTTTGCTAACTACGGTTTATTTAGCAAAGAAAGATTCAGAAACAGCAATAAAATACATCCCGATAAATGAATTACCTGTGCAATCACATAACGCTTCTCCTATGGACTTCTACGTCTTAGATTCTTTAAAACTATCCTTACGAAAATCGCATCCAAGAACAGGCAATTATCAAAAGAAGTATTTCGAATACCTCAAGAATTCTGTGTCCTTTCCTTTCTAAATTGCTTTAACGCTTATGTTTTTAAACTTATCTATTCATTGTTAGCTAAATAAACCCAAAGCCTATACGAATATGCCAAAAAAATCGGATTTAGTAAAATGCATTAAATTTCAAATATAATTTTTAGCTAACACAGCAAGCTTGATGATGTATACCTAAATATAAATCCTTAAAAAGGCTTACAATGGCGAAGGAAGTTTTTCTTATCTTTAATCAGTTGGATCAAAGAGAAAGTTGTTTGAAATAAATGCAATCATTCTCAGACTAATTTCTTATCTGTCACTTGTGCTGTTCCTTGAATTTCCGTTAACATTCCAAACTAATTCTTAGATGAAAGACTCGAGCTCTTTTATTTTTAGTCACATGTCCAAGGTAGGAGCATTTCTTAGGGGTTTCCATGGAGATTAAGCGATTCTAACTAAAATTCTCATACCACGTAGTTGTTATGCAGTATATTAGTTGGAAAAATGCAGAAAATTGACTAATTAATGTATCTTGATTATTTTGTTTTAAACGAGACCAAAATTTGGACATTATAATCCATAAAGATGTGAAACCTTTTGTAGAACACCCTTCTGTATGTACAAATTTTTAATGTAATTGATTAAATTTTTAAATAACTGTCAAAAATCAAGTAAAAATTTGTCAGAAATTAGTATACTGTGTAGTGATTCAGAGCGAACATTACTAAAAAGGCTGTATTCCGGTTTTTCTAAAAGCATAAGCAGTGAAATTCTAAGATTATTACCTTCAGCATCTCTATAATAGTATGTGTGCCAAAATTCGTAAATAAACTTATCCGTCTCTGTAGTATATTTATTGTATACTCATACCTACACATAAACGCTATTTTTTATTACTCTTAATTTGGATATTTTCACAAGCTGATTTAAATATAACGATAACGTTCACTTAGATGCGTTCACTTAGTCTCGTTCCGCCTGGAAGTTATCTTTAAATTTATATAACTATATAAAATAGTGAACTAAAGTGAATTTTAAAAAGTGCATTTATTCTTTTGTGGTTTATGCGCTGTCTACGAATTAGATCTAATTCAATCCAATATGTTTAAATGAAATGCAATAAAAATGTGTATAATTTAATGTTCCATACAAGGAAGACATTTCTAGATTTTCCATACATTTCTGGAAGGAAAAAAATAAATAAAAGCTTTTTTTTAATTTCTACAATTTCTGTATTTTTATGAAGTTTCTGTATGCATATTTCATGAAAGAAGATCGTCATCTAGACGAAGGATATGCTTTATGAGAAAATACAAAAAGTATTTCTAGTAATTAAATGTAATTACAAAAAATTTTAAAAATCTGAAAGTATTCTGATTTTATATTACGCCTAAAAGGCCGTTTTTTTAACGTTCTGTGCATTACTTTTTGTAAAATCTATGTCTCTTTGGGAACATAAACTTTTGAAAGGACTTTTGAAGAATTATCTTCTAGCCTTATGAAAGAAAACATAAATCAGAAGAAGGTGTATAAGACCCTTTTATTTAAACATAAATTAACAGTGATCCAACTTGGGTTACAAGAAGCCACTCACTTCTGGTTTAACAGAATAATGTAACAAATACTAATTTCAAGGTATGGTAGATTAGCCTAACGGCTCACAGAATACTTTAATGCTCAGGAAGAGCTCTGGTTTGCAATAAACCGGCTAGACAAGCCTAATGGCAGGAACACTCAACGTTAATTACACAAGTCGCTAATAGTCACAGCCCAACGTGGCCTGGAATAGGCAGATACGCTCTGAAACTAACTTCCGAAGCAGTTGTTTAAATAGCAATTCGCTCTACCTTAATCTGCATAAACTGTTGCTATCTCATTTACATTCTGGCATGGACGTCATGGGTGAAAAGAAAGTAATAGGAAAGGTTTTTCAACTTAAAATGAACTGTAAGATAAAATAAATAGATAAACCTCACACATTATTGATTAAATATCACGCTCTTTGCCCTTAAAACACAAAAAAAAAATTCAATTCAAAAGCAATATCACAAAATATTTAAAAACAGCATATCTTTAGAATTTCGGTCAGTGTCGTGCGCTGGAGAAAAAAATATTTTTTCCGTGCAGTGTTGCCATTGCTCGCTTTGAAATCGTTGAATTGTTAATCAAAAATTCGTTAAGTTTTACAAATTTTTAAAGAGATAATAAAATAAATTAAAGATTCATACTTCGGGATTCTAAGTGCCGGCTAGTGAACTTGTTATTCAAAATTTGATGGTTCTATCTACCGTTGTTTCTATACAATCCGAGAAACATCCATGCAGTCATACAGATTCTTCATTATTTATTTCCTTTAAATATAATACATGGCGATAATATTTGGTTGCAACAATTTTAAAAGCGAATCGACGCAAAATGCCGTTTTGAAATTAAAACTCCTTCTGGGATGACGGATTTTGGGCTAAAAATTTTTTAGAAAATTAATGTACAATATCTATTAACATTGAAATTAAATATTGATTTTGAATCTGTGTAATGTTTTGGGAAACAGATGCAAACATATCACAAGAATGTCTGCGTAATTTTTACCTAAGCATTGGTAAACATATTAGAAGATCGTCTGGGTAATTTTTAGCTAAACATTCGTTAATATATTACAAGAATGGTATGGCTAATTTAGTTTGAAATGTAATAGCACTAAATTAATGTAATTTAATAGGATGAATTTCATTAACTCTATGTGTCACATTTGTATTCATATTAAATAAGTATGTAGGTATAAAAATCAAAATAAACAATCATTATTTAATCTTAACACAGGTGTAAATTATTTATAGCAGATTCAAAGAACGCACATGAAATGTTGAGCATTTATAATAATGACACTTAAATTTATTTTAAACTATTTTTACAGAATACATAATCTCTTAAAAATGAAAGCAAACCTCCTTTTACTTTAAAAGAAAATACTGTCCCTAAAGAAAGCTTTAAAAATCTTTAAATTAACAAAAAGAAGTAATACTCACGTTTCGGCTGCACGATAAAATGCATGAACCCGTTACGTATTTTACAAACAAGTAGAAGAAAAAGCGCAAGAATACACTTTGTAATAGAAAAACGTATAGAAATATACTGAAAGTCTCAGGAAATTCCAAAACAATTTTTGTTGAACATAAGCATTCCAAAATAGTACTGATGCCTTAAGGGTTCTTAATCTAAGTCTAAAATTTTACATCTGAAATCATGTCTTATGTATAGTAAACCGAACGCACTAAAGGATACATAGTCTACAGTTATTTTTCGTATCTGATATGCGAATATTTGGAGTTGATTGAATTAGAGAACCTCAAACTCTTGCTTGTTTCAATCATGGATGTAAATAGTCCATTTACAGTCGTGGATATAAATAGTTCTGTTCATGGAAAATTCATGAATAGTCATGGACATTTTTGTTCATTTCATGGATAGTCATGGATATAAAAGTTCATAGAAAGCCATGGATATAAAGTTCAGTCGTGGACATAAATAGTTTAGTTCAGGGATAGTTATGGATATAAAGGTACATGAATAGTCATGGATATAAATGTTCATGTATAGTCATGGATATAAATAGTTCAATTTATGGATAGTCATGGGGAGTCAAGGATATAAAGGTTCATGGATAGCCATGGACATAAATTGTTTAGTTCATGAATAGTCGTGGATATAAAAGTTCATGGATAGCCATGGATATAAATAGTTCAGTTCATGGATAGTCATAGATATAAACGTTCGCGGATACTCAGGGGAAAGTATAGTCATGGACATACGCTTCACTCTTGGATAGTCATGGACATACAGTTCACTCTTGGATAGTATAGTCATGGATTTACAGCTCACTTTTGGATATAAATATCTTATGAAGGAATGAAAAGAAAATTGCTAGTGTCTATCAAAAAATATTCAAACTTGGCATTTGTAGAAAACTAGAAAGCAGAAACACTATAAAGTTAAAATTTTAGCGTTACTCAAATGTTTCTCAAAAATTAAAATGTACACATGCAACGCAGAGTACTTTTCTATGATTGTAGAACAAAGCATAAAAGAGGAAAAATGAAAAACCTGGAAAATACTAATGGGATACAAGGTAAAATTAAACCTTCAATATGACTATGGAAATCTTGCTTTTTTTGCCAGGAATCGAAAAACCTAAGAGACACAAAAGTGCTTATCAGCAATCCAAGAAAACTTGTCACCTGTGAACAGTTTAGGAGATTATGGAGCCGCTGAAGAAAAGCTAGCCAACAAAGTGGAAAACTGTTTAGAAATAGGACTATAGTATTTCCTGTCGCAGAGCTTCCTTCAGTGTCATCTGATAAAAGATAAGACACTGCTGATTTACCGACAAATAAAAAATCTATTAAATGTAAATAGTACTTTGAACGAAATAGTAAGGGAGCAGAAATATTGACCAATATATAGAGAGACCAGCTACATTTGGGTTATTTTCAATGGTAATCTTAAATAGTATTGTGGGAAAACTCTTCCACTTTCTTTTCATACCCGCACTAGCTGCATCACACATTTTTTATTTTACACCAAGTAGATATAATAGTTAACGTTTTGAATAGATATAGAGTTGGTTTGTGCTTAAGAATCATTTATAAAGATTTATATCAAGGTTATGCAAAATCTTGCATATTTTGATGGTTCTTATCTCATTTAAACAATCAGGTGAAACTCAGAAATTTGAAAAAAAAAACATTAAGTTTTAAAACTTTAAAAGAAATTTCATCAGTTATTTAATATTCTACTGAGGGTAGGGCTAGAAATGTAAAAAGTTTTATTTCCGGTTTGCCCTTTAGCTATATCATTGTCATGCAAATAATTTGATGAAAAATCCCTTATGTTTTTAATTGATACAAATTGCTAGATTTTTATCATTTTGGTCTAGTTTTAATATTAAATAAAATTCACAGGCAATGAAATTATTATTTTTTTTGCATTGAAATGTTTTAAGGGGACAGTACACCTTTAAAATGATCAAAAAATCGATTTTTGGAATTTTATTGTATTTGGTAGAGCATTTTATTCTGAATAAAATGATACCATACTTTTACTTCTCCGATAATTACTTGTCGAGTTATAAAGGAAAATATGAATCTCACTTCATGGTTTTTGATTTAAATGTCCTGAGTCAGCTGCCATGACAGTTTGTTTACATTTTGAAGTAACATTGCACTCATCCTAACTTTGGCGTTGCATGCAAAGCCTTATTTTTTTTAAAAATAAATTATTTCCCAAAAAAAGAAACCTGTAAAAAATATACTACAAATCCCACTTTTGCTCGGGTTTTTTTCATCGTGTTTTTCTTTGTTTGTATACTGCGATTTTATATTTAATTGATTTTTTGTTTTCCCCCAAACGTGATTTAAATTTTAATCGAATATATATTATTTAACTGTGTTCTTACATTACTGGAATTCAGTTTGCTAATTCCTTCTTTGTAATTCTGCTTTTTGATGGATAAGTTAAAAAAACGTGCTTCAGGACAGCGCCCAAAAAAACGTAAGTTTTATGGCAACAAATACACAAATGTCAATGAGACTAAAGTGTGTGACGGTGTTAGTTCTTCATCAAAAAAGTTGAACAGTGGTTGCTTTAATAATAGTTTTAGTGCAACACAGAGTTTGGGATACAGAATAATAGCAATTGATATTTTGTTTTCTGAAATTTCAAGTATTTTGTGTTGCAAAGTGTGTGGCTCAGACATAAATATATGTGAAACTCTAAATCATGGATTATCATCTGTGTTCACGATTGAATGTGCGGGTTGTAAAAAACTGAATTCTTTCAGAAATTCTCGTATGATGGGAGCAAAATCAAATGTGCCTGAAATAAACAGAAGGTTTATTTATGCTATGAGATGCATTGGCCAAGGTCTGGCTGGAATGAAGAATTTCTGTGGTGCAATGGATTTGCCCCAACCTGTCCAGAAAAGCGCATACAATAAATCATTGCAAAAGATTACCCGTTGTGTGAAAGACGTTGCTGAGTTATCAATGTTAAATGCTGCAAAGCAAGAAATTGAAATGACAGGACAGTCACAGCTTACAATCAGTAGTGACGGATCTTGGAAAACTCGAGGTCACTCGTCGAAAATTGAGATAACTAGTATAATTGGTATTGAAACTGGAAAAGTGCTAGATCTCTTCGTACTGTCTTCTTACTGTAAAGGATGTGAATGGGGTAAAAAAAATAAAAATGCTAAAGAATTTGAGAACTGGAAAAGGAGCCATGTTATTGAGTGTGCGAAAAATCATTTTGGATCAGCTGGGAAAATGGAAGTTGTTGGTATGTTACGAATATTTTCTCGTTCTGAAGAAAGGTTTAACGCTCAGTACATAAACTATATTGGGGATGGCGATACTAAAACATTTCTTGAACTTCGAAAGAGCAATATTTATGGGCCTGATATTGAATTAAATAAAGTAGAATGCGTAGGTCATGTGCAAAAAAGAATGAGAAGTAGATTACGAGAACTGAAGCACTCTATGAGAGGAAAAAAGCTGCAGGATGGTAAATCATTAGGTGGGAAAGGGCGCTTAACGGATAAATTTATTGATCAAGTAACTATGTATTATGGACAAGCTATACGAAATAACAAAGACTGTGTTATGGATATGCGGAAAGCTATATGGGCGATTTATTACCCTAAGCGTTCAACTGATGATGAACCACTCTATGTTTTTTGTCCACAAGGAAATGTGTCTTGGAGTAAGTACCTAAAAGCCAAAGCAACTGGAAAATTGAAAGATTTTAAGCATAAAAATGTAATGGCAGCCCCAGTAATGGACAGCATAAAGAAAATTTTTAAAGACTTGTCAGAACCCACTTTACTTAAACGTTGCCTTGGTGATCGAACACAGAATCCCAATGAATCCCTTAATTCTGTAATATGGCAATTCTGTCCAAAGACAAGCAGTTCAAGCAAAGTTATTGCTGATATAGCTGCAAATGAAGCAGTTGTAGCATTTAACGAAGGAAGACGGGGAAGACTACAAATCATGCAAAATTTGGGTTTTCGAGTGGGGCAGTATTCTCTAGAAGCAGCAAAAAAAAGTGATTTGCAACGAATAAAGGAAGCTGAAAAAAATGCTTCAGAACTGAATTTGTCTATTCGTAAAATCAGACATTTACATAACACTTCACAATTAGAAACAATTGCACAACAGGAAGGTGTTGTACATGAAAGTCTAAAATTTTGAATTTTAATACAAATTGTTTATATGAAAAATTTATACAATATATATAAATTTTATATCACATAAAATTTACCTCATTTGAGATTCTTGTCACAAGCATTATGTGGAAGTAAGTTTTGCAATATGGTAAATAATATTAATTACTTCTGTTACTGAATACCATACATCTTAAGATTACGTTTAATGATTTTTACTGTTTGGTTGTATATTTTATGCCATTTTATAAATTATTTTATTTTCACCTACATGAATATCAAGAGATACTATTTTAAGTGTCAAGTTATCATTCCAAAAGTGATTTTATTGCTATATGATTGAAATTTATGTTACAAAATTAAAAATTAACTTTTAAGAGCTTTTTCTCAAAACGTTGTTTTTCAGACTTGCGCGCAGCATATCTATGAATCCGCTTAAGATACAGCATCGAAATTCACAGCACAAATAAATATCAAGACAGTAATTAAAACAGACTCTAATTATAAAGATACGTTAAATAAAAAAATTTTTTTCAGTAAAATTGTATGTTAAAAATTAACAAAAAATTATTTTTTAAAAATTATTGCTCGATTATGTTTTTAAAAGTTGAACTAATTAAAATATTTTACTTCAGATGAATAATTAGACCAATAGCTTTAATTTGGCATTAACTTTCTACAGATTATGGTGAATTTATGCAAGTTATCCTGCGCGCAAGGAAGCAGTGTAATTCAAGACTTCATATGTTAGAGTCTTACAAAAGTATTTTTTTTAATTATTAAACTTGATTTCAAATCCATTAGATATTTTTTTTCAGGAGTATCATTGTCTCATCTAATAACCCTGAAAAAATTGTGAAACTAGGCCCAAGAGTTAGTTTTTTAAAAATTTTTTAGTATATGTTAAATATTTTGTATTTTCTCCCAGTTAAATGTGTACTGTATCCTTAAGCAAATTTTGTAACAAGTAAAGAAAATGATATGGAAGTAAGAATTAGTATATTACACAAAAATAAATAAAATATAAAATATATAAGAAAAACTGGAAATATTCATTAGAAATATTTCCTAATTTACTAAATATTAATTTCCATTTGTAGTTGTTGACAGCAGATGCAGAATATTATCTAACCTTTCCTTTTGAACAGTAATAACATCTAATTCTCTATGCTTACTAGACCGAATTTTATTACAATTTTAATGGTTCTGACAGCAGCATAATCCACGATGCCTCACTAGGTTGTTTTCTTTCTGAAAGTAATTTAGGAGCGAAGTTTATTAAGTGAAGGGGACTGATTGATTTCAAGAAGTACAACTGAAAACTACAAGAAGTATGACCACGAAATACAGTTTAAACAAGAAAGCTTTAGAAATACGTTTTTCAGGAAATTTAACTAAAGCATGTAATTTTGTCTTATTTTGCGTGTATAGGTCACGGACGTTTTGAACCCACTATTATTATCTTAGTTAGTTCATGGTTATTACTTAAAACTCGGTATTACTCATTATATACTGAACTATTGAGAAAACCTAAGACTTAAATTTCATTATCATTCTTGAAAAGACATACCAGTCTTAGTTTTTACAGTTATGTCTCTACGTGCTAGAAATAAATCATTCATAAATCTAGTTTATAAATCTAGTATAATGAATTTTGCTTTTACTGGCAAGCAACTGAATAACATTCTTATCATGCTGTTATTAATACCTCCTACGCACAAAATTCACAATCTTCACTTTTCACTTTCTTGGTGAGCACTAGATTTTGGGTAAATAACAGGGTATCCTTCAAAATCCTCCTTGGCACACGTCTGCACATTTCCACTGATCTACTGGGTCAAAAACATGTTTTCCCCGTACCAGCTCCTTTTGAGTAAATAACAAACCCGGGAAATAGGCTGGGCAGTCTTTTGATCTGCCGAATCAAATAAACCTTAAAGCCAGATTCATTTCTAAAGATCCTATTCATCTTCACTCTTGTTTGTGTCATAATGCTGATTATTTGTGCTTTATATCACCATTTCTGGATATGGATCATATATAGATAAGAAAGTGACTATACTTTTTACGTAACGTTTCTTGTTAATTTCAAGCATGAACGTTCTAGGCAAATCTGAGAGTAGCTTTTGAATTGAAGTATTATGCTTCATAAATTTTTAATGACATCTACTTCAGAAGAACCTCAACAGTAAATGAGACATCTGCATAAATTCTGCATTTTATTTACCTCAGTTACTTAACATTCTGTATGTATTTTAATTAAATGTTTTGGCGTATCGTGTTGCAGTCTTATTTAATTTTTGAGAAAGAATTCCAAGCTTCTCAAATTCCCGTATGGAAGAGCCATAGCGTTCCATTTGTACAGGTCATATTTCGCTATCAGATGAATCTGTTTCTGAAGAAAGAATTATTCTCCAAACAAAAGTGAGTGGAGACTAACATGGTTTTTGACATAAGTTTTGTTATAAGAAAAGAAATTTCAGCGATCATAAACTGATGCCCTTTTTCAGCTGCTACTAAATAAATGGCAGGGCGCTTTAGTCTGTCTGTTGCTAATTCTAAGCATATATTTTTCAGTTTAAAATTCGTCTTAAGACCCATGCAAAGTTTAGAAGAGTAAGAACTAAAAAACTGAAAAAGGATTTTAAAGTATTTAGAAGCAAGTAATTCTTGCTCAGGTGTTTTTGTTATATTTACTTTTAAAAATTATTTTTTATTCTTATTGGAAAGCGTATATCCTGTTCTTTTAGGTTAGGTAGCAATTACCTCACTTGAATCTCTAATACCAGTCCTATGATAAAACGATGCGAAACTTAATGACATTTTAAAAGGGCTTCCTTGCAGTGTCCTGTGGATTAACGTTTTGACGATAAGTAATTAAACAACACCTAAAGGCACACAAAACACAAGTTTCTAAATACAGCTCATACAAGTTCGGAAAAATTATTAAATGAGATTTAAAGCTCATTTTATTGTCAAGTACTAAACACACAAAATTCGCACTTTTGATTAAATATATTTAACATTTATAAACCTCAAAATCAATTCTAATCATAAAATAAATACTTCTCGAATCCTAGCATCAATTTGGTATTTATTTCGAAAGAGAAGATTTAAAGCGAACTAGGTATGGAATATTATCATCCTCTCAATTTGCGAACATATATCGTTGCCAAAACAGAAGATGCTTTCTCATATGTTTCAGATAAATAAATAGGGATCTTTCAAACAGATTATTCGAAATTTCAGAATATTCAAGAAATTCACTCAGAAATTTATTCGAATATGGTAAAGTAAAATATCTCTTCTGTTAGAATCCACACATAATCTGTCCAGTTGCGAATGGCGTACACTTAATAATTATTTAGGTAACGCTTTTCATAGCAACGCCATTGAATAAAAGTTTATAGGCAGAGAATGCATGAAAGAGTACATATATTTCAATACACTGATAAATTAGAATATAAGTCTCATGTAAGATTGTAGAAAATCCCGTAATCCTTTTGGGAAAATCCGAAAAATATTCATCTCTCCTTCAATAGTCCGCATTTGCAATATATTAAATCCAGTTGATAGTAGTAGGTTGCTTATAATTCGTAATATATGTTTCCAATTTCTGTTAAACTGCAATAAGTCCTTGTAATAAATGCGTAACGGTTTTGTGGCTATATCAATTCTTCGTGGAAGAGGCGGAGAAGGAAATCCAGATATAAGTTATTGGATTAAATCTGGAATTCGAAGACTAATGAAAGGTGGTAAAAATATTGCACGTCATATTTTCATTGTATATGATTTGTATTAGAGGAAATTCAATATCGCTCGACTGTTTCCTGGAAGATCATTAACCGCGTTGTCAAGAGGTAAAGAAAATAAAGAAGTACTGAACCAAATTCTTGTATTGAGACTGATTTTAATTTAGAATTTGTTGTTTCCTTAATATCCTTCATCATGCATGTTCTTCTTTAAGGGAGCAAAATTTAATCTTTAAAGATTTTTTAGATTTTTTGCTTCTTTAATATATTTTACCATGCATATTCTTGTTAAAGAGAATGATTTTTTTTTAATTTTACTCTCTTTAACAGGAATATCAGGGGTGAAAGATAATAAAGAAGCAATAAATAGTAAAACAATCTTTTATCTTGCTCATTCAAGTAACTTATTTCTTACACAAAATAGCTCTTAAAAATAGAATGCATAAAAGATTTAATTAATTGGATAATTGTTCACGAGTTAATATATTGTATTATTTGAGTATCAACATGATAAGCATTTATTATAATCTTAAAAAAATTACAGAAAAAATGAAATTTCTCCTTTAATTAAACACGAAAGTAGTTTTCTGCATCAAAGTAATGAAAGTGATTTATTTGATATCGTGTAACATTGCAAAGAAATATGTGAATACGAAACGTTTTCAGTACTGCAGCAAATATTGCGCAAATGTGGCCTATAAATATTTACAAGTATTTACATGAAATTTTGCACGTCTTGTGATAATTTCATCATTGCATATATAACCAAAAATACAAAAGTAGTTGTGGAGCGGATCCTTATGATAACCCTAGCCCTTATACAAGAAATTGCCTAATTACAAATGCTCATTTTCTAAATTACTGGAATGAGAGATATATTAAAATTTAAAATTTATACTCTCCAAACAGCCATTTTTAAAATAAAGAGCTTAAAGAAATTAAAATGGATTTCTGAAACAAGCATTCATATGTGTCTAAATTCAACCTCAAAGGAATTTTTGATTAAACATCACTACACAAAAGAAAAATTGCAGCCTTCCCATCCAGAATCATTAAGATTATTATCTTCATTGATTTCACTTTTTCTAACAAGACTGGAAAAATTAACAAATCCAAATTCAAAAACAAATTTGGCAGGTAATTTTAAAAGTGAGCACGTAACTCAGACTTTCGAGTTATATTATTGACACATGGTCGTGACAGTTTTAATGCATATTTTATGAGCGGAATTTTTTTCCCGTTACGCTGAATTTGATACAAGGTCAGTTAGGAGTCATTTGTGTCTTGAAAAATGAGCTAATCTTTATAGGTAAATTAGTTCTATCTCGAATTAAAGCAGAGCACATTTGCGAAAAATGCGTATAACATATGACGTTTAAAGAAACCTCAAATGTTTTAGAATTTTATGCTAAGTAATAATTAACAGTACAAATGGAGACAAAATATAAAACAAAAGGAATATGGAAATGGTAAATTAATTTTAAATGAGTTAAACATTTAAAACATTCTGGTGTATAAAAGCTATTTTATGCACTTTTAATTTGTTTCGCTTTATAGCGGAAAATAAATAATTCAAGGTGGGAACGATGTTTGAGAGGAATTGTCAACAAAATTTGATATATTATTTTAAAAATGGAATTTCAATTATACGATACGCGTAGCTATGACTTAAAATGACTTGGAATATTTCTAGCTAGAAAGAAGCTAAGCTAATCACTGGCTAAGTGCATTCTATGTGATTACTTTATTTTCTTATATCAATAGTTTCTCTTCTTTTTTTAAATTTTCACCATAAATTTAAGTTTTATAGAAAACTTTATCTATAACAAAATCAATAAAACTTATTAATATGCTATTTTCTCCATGCCAAAGGCACCTGTAGCACATTTTGCGATATAACATCTTCTAAACTTTCATGATTATCGACCTCTTTTGGCCTCTTTAAAAAATCCACATTGCAACCTACATTTAGTACTGCAACAACACATTATTGAAATATTTGGTTGTGTATTAACAAGACATGCACAACAATTTCATTCAACAAACTTATTGGTTAAAAAGAGACTTAGTTAAATAGAGATAAATATTTATACAAGGTACAACCGTGCGCGTGAGCTCGTGCATCATACGTGTAATCGAGAGATTCCATAGAAGCACTAAAATAACATTTTAAAACATTCTTCTAATCTTGGCCATGTTTTACTGCTTTCGCAACGGCATGTACTTATAAATACTGCGATTATGCAAGCGGAAGACATAATTTTATCCCTCTGCTTTCCCGTTTTCAGCTCAATGGTCTTTACGTCCATTGATTCATTTTAAATATAAAATACTGTACTACTACTATTTAATGCATGATCATTAGACAGTTGCCTGCTTTATAAGTTCTTTATTAATAGCAAAACTCTAGCTCAGAATTACTGCATTACATTAAATTTTAAAAATTTGCGAACTTACAATATCTCAAGTATGGGAAATTCACCTTAAAAAGCTGTACATTTTTTCTCTCATATCGTTTCTTAGGAATACAAAAAAATAATGAAATTGTATATAAACTGATATCCAGGTTATCAGGTTACATATACATACTAACCTGAGAAGGGGGAAAATAAGATGAAAAACTAAGTTATGAATAAGAAGAAATATTACTCGCAAGAATAATAGAATGAACTAGAAAAAATTGCGTATTGTCAGCAACAGGCAAAGAAAGGGCAAAACAGGATATAAAAGATATAAATCTTAATTTAATGCGAGAATAAGAAAATTATGTATACTAATGAATACATGTAACTATAAATATAATAAATATACATGTATCTATTTCTTCATAATATAATATGTCGTCATTTATATATATATATAAAAAGAAGAATGTCTATTAGTTTGTCCTCTAATAACTTAGTCACTACTATAGCTATCGTCACCAAACTTTCTACAATTTTTTATGGGTCCTGGGAAAGGTCATGCCCCCTTTTTTTCCAAAACAAAAGTAACTAAAATCAGAGATATTAATTAAAAACTCCGAAAAACGAAAATTTTCACCCTCATTTTTCCGAGTGGCAACAGTCTCGCAAGCTGGAGATGAAAACCTGCTTTATGTCAAATGTTCTTGCCACTGCTCGCTTTCAAATACTAGAGTTTGTTAATAAAAAATTTCTAAGTTTTACGATGAAATAAAAATAGCATTGCCAAACATTAAACATATTATTCCCGATTCCAAAAATTCGTGGGAAGCCATTTTGACTATTCTCATCTTCGTACGACTTTAATCAACCGAAATATTAATTAAAAACTCCTCAATTTTCGCATTCATTTTTTCGATTGGCAACAGCCTGGCGCGTTGGAAATAAAAATGCTTTATTTCGAAAAGTGTTGCTACTGATCGCTTTTCAAATCGCAAAATTTGCTAATCAAAAAACGTTTTACAAAATCCATACCGATAAAGAAGAATGTATGCTGTGTGATTGTTTGTTTGTTTGTTCGCGTTATTGATTTTTGATGACATTATGATACATTTTTTGCCACATTTAATCGACTAAAACTGACTATAGGTGAAATATTGGACGGAACTTCAGCTTTTACGACCATTTGATTATATGAATAGTAATTTTTGCATCGTTATTAGAGAAGGATTATAGCGGCATCGTTATTAGAGGAGGATTATAGCGGCATTATTACAGCGGTATCGTTCTCTCTGTTATTAGAAGTACTCTTAATCTAACTTGACTCGCATTGCGTACTTCCGCTAGTATATAATATAGTATACATGTAACTATAAATATAATAAATATACATGTAACTATTTCATCAATAAATTAAGGTATGAAAAAAATGCACAAAAATAGTTAAACTGTGAAAACATACCTAAAACTTTCTTAAATGAACAAAATATTTCTAAACAAAATTGCACTAGATAAAATAAAATAATCAAAGAAGAAGTTTATGATAACTTTGAAATGGAATTCAATGCAAAGATTTCTCTTAGTAGTTCACATTCATTTGTTTTAAACTACACCAAGGAAAAGGTTTTCTGAAACTGCAATAACAAGGTCTATTACAATAACAAACTATTGCTTTTTTCTACGAAACGTATTGTAGGAGAAAACAAAATGTAACTTCTGATGATAATTCATGTCAACTGAAGTTTAATTTATCCTAGATGAGCAGGCATAATTATTTTTTTTTGCTTTTTTTTTAATTTTGAGAAAGAAAATATCCTTTTCAAAATGCGTAGACACTTTCAGCAACTTAAGATCAGTTTTTCCTTTCATAGTTTATACTTTTCATACAGAATATTTTACATTTTATCTCGTTTTTGCAAATATTTATTCATTTATTTTTGGTTAGTAGATATTTTAAACTGTTTCTCACTTTTACTCTTCCTTAAAAATTAGTTATCAGAAACCCTTAATCTCCATGTTATTTTCATGGCTGAAGACTAGACTTCATATTAGGATTTTCATGTCATTTACATTTTTATGTACTATCATTTACATTTATTTTTTCCATTTCTTCTCTCTCATGATAACCAAGAAATTTTTTGTTATTATTCTGACACTTTACATCATTATATTTATTCCATTAACATTATCTCTCATATATGGTACAAAAGCCAAACATGATATCACATTTAAATTTTCAGTGTTCGGTATTGAATATTTCAAATTCAAATGCCAGAAAGGAATGCGTTAATGAAAATCGTATTTTTTAAAATTAATACATTTTTAAGAGAGAAGTAGCTGTAATAAAAGAATACAAGGATTTAAAAATGGGGGGAAAGCTTCCTTTTGACCTTAAGGATAACTTTTCTTCATCTAGAAAACTATCTGTTCCATAAAATTAATAGTCCACATAGAACTTCTTTTGGAAATAAAATTTATATTTGAACTATAAAAAATTAAAAACGGCTAGACTTAGGCTGTCCTATTTGTTCATTTGCCTTTTAAAAGTGTTTAAATACTTTTACTGTAACGAAAAACAAGGTTTAAACTGTTAAACAAATTAATTAATTGCATCAATATTCTTGTTTCAAGATTTTTTAAGTAAATAATAGATATTAGCTTAAAAAGAGCTGAATTATCGACAAGAAGGTGATATTCATTTCGACAGGAAGGTGATATTCATTCTAACATTTTGAAACAGCTAAAAACACCGGGTTTCCATTTGTTCAAGTGTTACTAAATAGAAATTCTTTAATAGGTTTGAGGTAGAACCTATCAATAGTCTTCAGAAATGTTAAAGTCTAAGATAGATTGTTATTGCTTCCTTCATCCTTCAGCAAACGTTAAACGTTAATTTCTTCTAGTTGCGTTTTTGTAAGTTAGATTTATATATTTTCATAGATATAAATAATCACAGTAATCTGAATTTGTTTAAATGTTAAGGTAGTATATTTAAATGAATTTTCAGCAAACTATTTATTAAATCGAATTCCTAATTTATATTTCTAGTATTCATTACATTTCATGATAAAGTACAGCAATGTATGGTATTACATCTCACGACTGAAACCAGCTCGATGAGGTACTCCGAGTATTGATTTAGTGTCTGCTTAAATATGCAGCCAAATTGCTGTATTGTTTAGGTTTATGTAAAAGACCCAGCTATTTTACATTTTAAATATTTTTCTCCGTCCAGACGGTGTAGTGGTTAGGGCAGCCTACTGCGACAGTGACCCTTGACAGTGTTCCGCTGGGGCGTTCCTCTTCAAAATTGGGGGGGGGGAATGAGCGAAGTCGTAGCGTCACCTGTGTGGTGCTCAAGGGTGACGCTACGACAGGCGCTTTGCTGTCCTTGCCACGATGAATTTCATGGGCTTGTTTTGATTTCACTAATGTCAGGCAAGTGCGATAAGTCACAACACAACACAAAAATATTTTTTTCGAAAGATATAATGTTGAACAACATGCATTTACGAATTCTTAACTAGTAGCTTGAATGACATTGCTCTATGCAGTTCTTACGTTTGTTTATCAAGTATTCTTATGACGCAATAAATTTTGTAGGGTAACAAAATCAAAAAAATAAATATGAAGGAAATCACAGAGACGATTTTAAAAACCAGACGTAAAATATTTATAGGTTTTATTATAAATTTGAGAACATAATTTACAAGCTTATTTCTTTATTCCGTGTTTCTGTCCTGGTAAATCTTCCCAAATTTATCAAATGTCTAATCACTGAACTATCTATTTGAAATCTAGCGTCAGTTTTTATCCCTGAGATACTTTAATTTTCCCATTCTTTATAAAATATTTTGTTTAAAGTATCTCAAAGTCAGCTTTTAAAAAGCTCTCAGTTTTAATTCATAACTCATTTGCAATATAATTCTCTAAACTAAACTCGGAATTTTGACGCCATTTGAAAATCAAAAAGGTTTTCGATTTTCCGTTTGGCAGCAAATGGCAGAAGTCGAGAAATAGCATACCTTTCCTAAGACACAGGAATTTACAGACTTTTCTAGCAAGATATGATTTCTTATTGATTAGAGTTTGGTTTTAGCTAGACGTTCCTAACCAAAACTAACTAAACCATAAGAAACTGAAATTTTTATAAATACTGTTATGATAGAAGCAATTAGTTGTTTGCATCTGAGTTGCTGAAAGAGGATTACCAGATATCTATTTGTATAAATATATATAAACCAAAATGTAAATAGAGCGAAGATTATTGATCCTTATTAAATATACGAAAATCGATAAACCGATATCGGGTTGATATATCAAACGCCACTTTTATTTCACAACCCAATAACCTTGAATTGATGATAATCCTTCAAAAATAAGATTTCAGGATATTATCGTGAATTAAATCAGCATCGATGCGTGAAACGCGTTGCAAAAAGACAAGATAATATAACGGGAATTGAAAGGAACAACAGGATCACATTGCACTGAAGATATAATGGATCCATTGATGTCTTCTCAAATAAATTATATATCAATTCATTAAGAAAATGTCTTTGTCGAATAAAAATTCTGACTTTCCCTTTTACATTTTGTTAGCGTTGAGTTACAATAATATTCTTATGATTGTCTTTCACTAATGATGCAAGAGTTACAAATTTATTTTGGATGGAAAGTGCGCCAAAAGCCTAACGCTTTCTTAAACACGTATTATATACACTTCTTTCCCATCTATAAATCTGTTGAATTTTGTTTCTGTGATTCTTAGGTCAATATAGCACTTCTGCATTAGCACCTCTTATGCATTAGCACCAGGAAATAAAATGGATGCTTAAAATAAACAGTAACCCTTTGGCTTCTTATCCGGCGATTTCCACGGGCAATCCAAATGCAGCAAAATTTTCTCATCCCACGATTTTCGCGGACAGGTGTTTTTCTTCCTTTATTGAGCAGCGCATCCCGCCTTCTCACCGTTTAACCAGCGAAAAAAATTATATACAATATTATACGTTTAATTTAGGTTTTTGACTAACAGATGTCGTTAATCGTCCACTAAATTACGGTATTTGAAGGTACTTTGGTATTTACCGCTCTAACTTCATTATGTTTGCCGCCTTTTTCTAATCACAAATAGCTGCTAGAAAACGTTCAGCGATTGATGAAAGGACGATGGAGATGGAAAAAAAGGAAAGATTCAAGAAAATTTGCAAATCAATAAAAAAATTCGCAAAGAAACCGGAATCTGTTGCAAAGACTGTGAATTTGGATGTTGCCTTGAACCCTGATTCGAACTCTTAGCTTACTAAATTGCATTTTTAAAGTATTTTTTCTCAGTGTATTGTATTTTCTTAAGTTTCATACATTTTAATATTTTATATTATGCAATAAATAGAAATTGACTGTAAAACTGTAATTTAATTGAATATTTTTATTTTATTTGTGATAACATCTGAAATTGATTTTTCTGACAACTCAGTTTCTCATGAGAAAATCTATATAAAAAATCTTTTCTGGGAGAAAAAAAATGCAAATTTCAATTATCCAAGATATATAGATTTAAAATATGAAAATAAAAGTACACATTTTTTTAAGTGATTTCAGTCCACAAATTGAGCAGTCAGAGGGTTTACGTATAAATTCTAAACATCAAATATATATTTGAAGCAATGTAATTAAAGTATAAATTTCTAGCGACATTCAACTTACGTATGAGCTATTTACATACAATATTAGCAGGTAACGACATTCATCCTTCCCGTGATTAGGAAAATCAGTAAACATAAGTTCTACATCTTTTTATTTTAAAATTGAAATACAATGTCAAGTAATTAACAGCGAATAATGTCTAAAAAATTAACAACTTCGAAACGTACTTTTGCAGCATTAGTTGTTGTTGAATTATTGAAGTCTGATGCGCTAGCTTTAAACACACATTTGCTTTTTCATTAATGCCAACGCCTTCACTCTCAGTATCATAAACAACTTCAGGAGAAAGGAATATTTTTCATCAGCCAGTTCAGAAAGAGGAATATTTTTCTGTCATTTTGGAAAAAGGATATAATCATCCTTCTCATCATCCATTGAGAAGATATTAGTTTTCATACCAGCAAAATATGCTTGTCGAAAAAATCTGTAGATAGAAGATTAAAACATTTATACGTAAAAACTATTGGAGGAAAGCAGAACTCATTTTCGTAACCAATCCCCGCATTCAAATATTATAGTTTCATCTATTGATCTTTAACTTTCACAAAAAAGTACATTTCCCTGCTAAAACCTAAAAAAGTTTTCAAATTTCTACTGCTTTGTGAAAGACAGGCAGCATAATGATCCACTCCGGGTTACGCAAAATGGGAATTTATGCCGTAAATATAATTTTTAAAAGGCTTGTAACTTTCAGTTTAGAATCGAGATTAGCTGAGGTGTAAACGCATGCCCATTCATGTACCCTTTAAATATAAAAAAAATCGTAACAATAAACTACGCAGATAGTATCAGGATTTATTGTACTGAAAGAGAAAAAATTAATTAAAACTTTAATTAAAATATTTCACAAATGTTCACTGCGTCCATCTTGTTGACAGTGTAAGCATGCATGCGATTAATAAGTGAAACTCATGAGAACCAGCAAGAAGTGGAGGTACGCCTTCCTGCTCTAACGGTAGCATACTCTCCGCTTATTTAAAAGGATCAGGTTCGAATCCCGGAGAAGGCGTTGCACATTTTTCACCTCTCCTGCCTCCAAAAAAATATAATTACTCTACAGACTTATACTGTAGAACATAATTATCAGTTTGTTCTTTCTGGTAGTTAACTGGATAACAATCTTACTGAAAAAGGAGTTACTTTCTTTCCCTTTTTTTTTCGCTGGCATTAGCTAGCTTCTCAAGTAAATCTGCCCAAGTATACCATTTCAGCGATGGATAGACTTTCCCATATTAGCAAAGGTAAATAAAACGAAGAATTGTGAAATACGTGAATTTTTGAAATGAATTTGTCTGTATGTGCATGTAATAAAATTAGCATTCTCTGAAGAGGTTATTTGTTTTGATGTTTTTAATCTTTCGCTGATTTAGGTTAAAGTAAAGGATGCCATGTGATTCATCTAACGATGGAAATATTTGAAGAAAAATTTAATCTTGTTACTTTCTTGTAAGAAGCAAAAAGGAAGTATTGTAATTGAAATTGATAGCTATCGAATGCAATTTAACGATGTTTTTGGCGTGACATCTGTACGTAAGGACAGAATAAAAGACTTTCCCCCCAAAAAAAGAAACTGTAAAATTGATTTAAAATGGATCCTAAAGGGAATTTTTCGTGGCATCTGTGCGTACGTATGTGCATATGTATTTATACATCTCCCACAACTCAAAAACGTGTAGTTTCCGAACTGCTATAACATGTAGATGTGCACCTCCTATCTTGGGTGCAATAGGATGCACCACAGATATATATATATATTACATACCGGGTGGCCGTAATTAAACTGACAATGCTCACAGTGTTCTGTAGCGCGATCTATTTGCGAGAATGACGCCACATTTTGTAGGAAGAGTAAACAAGACGGGGAACGAAGGATTCCGCGAAAAAAAAATTAGCTCCAAAAGTCACCGCTAGGGGAATATTTGGCGCTATGTGATAGTAAATAGGGTTAACAAATGCAAATCAATACAGAAATTACCTTTTATTTTGCATTCAAATGAGGTTCAATGTGGCTGCCGTTGTTGTGGACCACATATTGCGTTCTGTGCACAGTATACACAACAGCAGAAAGTAACATGTCTGCAGGAATCTCCCGTACAGTCCGTGATATGCTATCCTTCAACGTAGCCAGGTCCTGGACCACTCCTTGATAGACCTTGGCCTTAAGGTAACCCCGAAGTCGCGTGGGGTAAGATCAGGGAACCGAGGTGGCCACGCAGTTGGAAAGTAGCGGCTAATGACTCTTTCTGTCGTAGCATCTGTTGCACCCGTACAGCAACGTGTGGAGAGGATCCATCTTGCATGAAAATTATTTCCCCCAGGCATTGTCTTTGCTGAAGTGCCGGAATGACAAAGCTGTTCAACATGTGACGGTATTTCTCTCCGGTAACAGAACAGGTTTCCGGGCCTGTCGGGGTAATGTCCTCATAAGAATGGACCTACGATAAATTCCGCTGTGAACTCACACCAAACAGTTACCTTTGGTAAATGTTAGGGAATTGCTGTGACTGCATGTGGTGATTTGTCATCCCAAATTCGGCAGTTCTGGGTATTCACAGTTCCATTCAGGTAAAAGTGGGCCTCGTCTGCCCATAAGATTTTCCACGGCCAAGCAGCATCCACCTCCATTCTGGCATGAAAGGTGAGAGCAAAAGTGAATCGCTTATCATGGTCGAGGTACAGTAACTCCTGTACACGGCTGATCTTGTACGGATAGAAGTTGATGATCTTTCGTAACATTTTCCATACCGTACTGTAAGGCATATCCAGATTCCGAGTTACTCCACGAGCGCTAGAGGTGGCAGCAATATTGTCTGGTCCTCTGTCGACAATCGCCGGGGCAACTGCTTCGATTGTATCCTGTGGTACAGGTTTTCGTCCTCTGCCTGACTGAACCTTCAGAGAACCTGTTTTCTCAAAAGTCGCAACCATTGCTTTTAGCCCATTAACTGACGCAGGACGCATTTACCTTTACGCAGGACGCATTTACCTTTACGCATTTTTTTGTGCGTTCTAAAAGCACGAAGAGCGGCTGACGCGTTGCACTGGTTGAGGTAAAAATATTTGACCAGTAATGCACGCTCGACTACAGAAGGAGACATTGCACATGAACTTTCAATCCGATTGATTCGAAACATAACACATTGCCTTTTACAATCCAAGCAGCTGGCACTGTGCCAATGGATGTAACGTGAAATTTGAACAAAGAACTTCTTCTTCTGCTCAGCATACGTGATATTGCAGATCACGAGACTTTATCGGTGTTTATGTAGATTTTACTTTTTTTTAAACTGTTGCCATATTCCACTTGAACTAAATCTGAAAGTGTGCATAATAAAAGGTAATTTTATTCCGTATTAATTTACATTTGTTAACACTGTATTTTCTATTACACAGCGCCAAATATTCCCCTAGCGGTGATTTTTGTAACTAATTTGTTTTTTCGCGGAATCCTTCGTGCCCCGTCTTGTTTAATCTTTCTACAAAATACGGCGTCATTCTCGCAAATACATCGGGCTACAGAACACTGTGAGCACTGTTAGCTTATTTATGGCCACCCAGTATATATATATATATATATATATATATGAAATAATAAAAAAAA
>KK116733.1:512135-526106 GCA_000611955.2 Stegodyphus mimosarum | reverse complement strand
GTTAAATTCCTCGTTCCTCTGTTATTAAGATAATATTGAGGATACGATAACAAGGCGTTAAATTTGGGGCTGGCTTTTTTATTATTGTTGTTTTCTTTTATCGCCTCTTTCCCCTCGTCCCCGTATTGTGTCACTGATAGTGCCACGCATGCATTGCAGTATACTGAATCGGATGAAGCATTAAAGTACATGTACTGCTTATAGAGAATTTACATGTGATATGCATAGTTCTAATTGAGATGAGGTTGCCTTAGCTCTACATTATCGCAGTGCTTCGCAACTCGCATAGGTAAAGCTATTTCTCTGAGTTTTATGCATGAGTCGAACTTGTATGAGGTGTGAAATTTTGGAAAACACAGCATTTACTGAATGAATAAGTAAAAGCAGAAAATGGAAAATTCTACCCTATGTATAGGCCACTTAATGTGATCCCGTTTGTCCACGGCAATTTTGGTAACATTAGCCCAGGGGTTGTCAACAGAGGAGAATTCCTCCCCGAGGGAGAATTTCATAGTTTCAGGGGGGAAATACGGTCCGCTTTTTTATTTAGTTGTTACGTATTTAGTTTTAGTTTATGAATATAAAAAAATACTTTTCGTTAATTTTCTTAGTTTTGATATTCGTCAACGTTTTCTATACCTTTTTGTTCCTTAATTTATAAAATGCATTTAAAAAATCATCTAAATCTAGATAAATATAGTATTTATTTTTCGAAGTTTGTAAAGAAGGGAGAAATGCTCTTCTAGCATTCGTGAAAGGGGAGCAAGAGCCAAAAATGTTTGAGACAAACCACTGTATCAACCAAATGATAAAATTAAACGATGCGAAAAAATATCTTTCAGGATAGAATGATTTAACTAACTTAATATAAACATAACTAGATAATAAACATAACATGATAACTAGAGCCATATAAATAGATACTTTCGCAGCATTTTAGTTGGGAAAAGATAAAAAATTTTAATTAGGAAAAGATAAAAATTCATTTAAGAACTGTTCATAACGTTTTCGGAAATTATTCAAACAACGCTGTATTCCTGTAATAGACCGATGCTATACCCTGTAATGTTGATTGATGTTGTACCTTATTATTCGGAAGGCATCCCTCACTGAAAGACAACATGCAGGTGTAAAATTTAAAATTAAGCAAAAATGCAACCTTAGTTTGCCGGACATATTTTCAGGAAATATTTTCCTTCCTCAGGAAAAATAATCTGCATTTTGGGGGAAGGAGGGACCTTTTTCTTTCCAAAACAGAGGAACCTGTGTCTGATCGCCTTCAAAATCTATGTCAAACTAAGGTTGCTTTTTTTTTTTTTTTTTTTTTTTTTGGTCTAATTTTAAATATTTGAGTAAAATCGAAACCAAGCTGTTTTCTGGTTTAATCGAATGTTGCCTATATGCGGTCAAGTCATAAATTTTGAACCCCTTTTTTCACGGGGGAAGCTGAAAAAGGGGGATAATCTAACTTGTAGCCTTGAGAAAATGTGGGGGGTCGTTTAAACATCTAACTTCTCTGCATTCAGTTTTATACAGAGAAAATGAAAATACAATTTGAATTCTTCAAATAAATGCGATTTTGTACAATGAAAATATATTATTGAAGGATAAACTGTAAGGCAAATAACATTTACGCAGGAAATGAATGCAAAAAATGGTGAACTTAATTTACTTGTGAAATTGACAGTGAGAATCTTAATACTTAAAATTGTTTAATAGATAACAAGAAAATCTCGAACTCGTTAAACATTCTTCACAATTCAGGCAAAATTTCATTAATCATATTAAAGAATCTGAATGGGATTTGAACCCAGGATGTTATCATTCGCTGATGAGAATAGATACCGACAGTCGATGAGAAGCTGATAGTCAATAAATTCTAATCTTTAATTGAAGAGAAATCATTTATGTATCCAGATTTTTCAAGCCCTATTGCATACATTAGTAATACTTATTCTCGTAAGTACAGATACGCATATGTTCGTAACTTTCAATATGTAAATTTATATTTGTAATTAATAAATCTTGTGAAAGCAGGGTTAAACAGCGGTTAAAATTATATTTTAAACTTATTATTTAGGAATGCGTTTATAATGGCTTTTATATTTACGAAAGCTATTTCCCTCTTTACTTAGGCTCACTGTGTTCAAGTCAATAGGACCAATGAATGGAAAGATCGATTTGATAATTCATTCCTAGTTTCAAATCGAATGAACAGACTCACAAAAAAAAATGGCACACTAATACGGTCACTGAACTACACTGTACAATGAGAAATGAAAATTTTAACAAAGGTTTCGCGTTTTATCTTATGAAAACAAAGTATCAGAATCTAATTAAATGTTCCACTTCTTAGAAAAATAGAAAATGCAAATATTTGTGAATAAAAAAGAAAATATCTTTAAAAAAATTAAATTTAAATTAAAAAAATATAAGAATACAAAATATTGCAGAAATTGCATAAAATAGCGAATAAACTTATTCGGCACAAGCTCACTAAATATAAAATATATTGTACAGACAGACAGTTCTCCTTGTCACAAAAATATACTTTTCATCGGGTTTAAAAGTTATTCAGGCTAATGTGGGAAGTTCAGTGAATAACATGTATTTTCCTTTGAATGAATAAACTAGTCAGAAAAAAAGCTGGGGCACTTGAAAATTACATGCAAATTTAACAAATGGATTAACCGAACCCTCCTGCGGCCTACCGCTGTGTGTAAGCATTTTAGTGGATTTCCTTAAGGTATGTGAATATGAGCCCATTTTTCCTAAAAATCCTCCATAAAATCATCGTTTCAGCCTCGTGGCTTACAAGTATGTATTGCTCAGAGGGGGGGGAAGGAAATTCCTAGACGAAAATAATGTAATAATGAAACGTTAATAAACAAATAAATATAATAATTAAATTCATTTGATAATTGTAATTCAGTTTGCAATTATAAGGAGATATACGTTATTAATAATCCAAAAATGTGCATACTAATACTATTATTAAATTGCTTAATAGTACATGAAAGAGCACTTCAAAACTTTTCGCATTCTATATAATTTGTCTCCGTTCTGATACAATGTACATCTTTGTCTACATTACTGACTTACAATGAAAAACAGAGAACTCTGTAGCTCCATTTAAGATTTTATTCCTGATATATTGATACTGAATGTCACCTAAAAAGACTTTTCTTTTACAATATATCTCCCTTTATGATCCCTAACGCACCCGATACCCTTTCTCTATTGTCCCCCTTCTTTATTGTCCCCTTTCTCATTAGTGTCGGGATCCCGATCTTGACCACCGTTTAATCCCTTATTTGAGGACTTTATTTTTTCACTGGCGACTTAGCTTTAATTTAAAAAATTTATTCGATAATATTTTTATCATATTAATCAAATTGATGATCAAAATAAGCGATTTATTTTCTATGTTTTGGATACAAAAAAATGGGACTTCAACAATTCTATAACAATATTAGAATGATTGCATGAACCTCGATTGCATTAAGCGGCGTCTATTTTACATACAAGGTGTTTCCAAATTCATGGTACAAACTTGGAGGGGTGTAAAGAACAAGGGTAGAAATAATATTCACACAGGAAACCCAGGTCGTACTCCATTTATTTAGTTATAAATACAACTTAAAATGCATTTACAAAAACAAACCTTTAAAATGAAATTGAGATCACGTAACATCTTTTATGAACTGCTTCATACGAAGAACAGCACCCACACACTTTTAAAAGATCTTGCTTCAAACTACGTCACGAAACGTATTGGCATATTAGTAATTTGCATAAAAAACACCATTGCCGGTAGACGGCAGTAGGTGTGCATCTCAGTGGGGAAAGACACCTTGGCGATTGAGCTGTCGTCAGTAATGGCAGACTTTGTAAGAGACATTAGGTCATTTCGAAGCAGAAGACATGAAAAATGAGCAACGCCTTTACTGGGAATCGAACCACGGACCTCTCGGTTACGCGTCGAGCATGCAGACCACTACACCACGAAGGCATGCGAAGAAGGCGGGAGAAATACCTTATAACTTTACTTGTACCTAAAAAGCACACATGCGTTATATGTACGACCGTCCAAACGGTAACTCCAGAGCTGCGCTACGAATGTATCAGGCGCAGTTTCCAGATAGACGAATGCCAGATCACAGAACGTTTCAGTTGTTACATCGTCAACTTTGTTAAACACATTATTTGCACGTCACCAGACAGGATGCTGGTCGTTGACGAACTGTGCGCAATCCAAGATTTGAAGAAAGCATCTTGGACGTTGCGGCTAATTGACCGAGTCAAGTACAAGAGCTGTTGGAAAAAACGTAGTTGTGAGTCAACGTACCATTTGGAGAGTGTTTAACGAAAATCGCTTACACCCCTTCCATTTTCAGAGAGTACAAACTTTGAATCCGCAAGACTATCTTCTGTCCCTGAGCTTCTGCCAGTGGCTTTTGCAGCAATCTACAACTGCAGTCAGACTTCAGGACTCATGGTGCCATGAGGCAACGTTTACCCGCGAGGGTATGTTTAATGCTTAATTCTCATATGTGGGCTCATAATTCTCATGCGTGAGAATCCAAACGCAAAACGACTACATGCGTCTCACAACGAATCAATGTGAATCTGTGGGCGGGTGTTGTCCACAAATTTTTAATCGGTCCATGCCCTCCTTCCGCAGCGACTCAGTGGCCAACGTTATCTTATTTTTCTGGAATAGATGTTATCAGAACTGCTGCAAGATGTGTTGTTACTGTTTTTCATCCCACTTTGTTGATCGACAGAAACATCTAGATAAAGTCCATGAAACCGTAAATTTTCAAACAGCGAAGAACCGTATCTGGAGTACAACTGGCTCTGCAGGAAACCAATGCGTGATAAGAGATGAGCAGGAGTGAACTAAGTTAATTGCATATCGGGCAAAAGAGATAAATTTTAAGCCCGACATGTGTAGTTGAGAAATGAATGATGACCAAGATGTAAGATGTTCTGATCTCCATTCATAACTAAATGTAGTTCCAGCATGATGAGGAGCAGCCCACTTTAGCACTGATGTTCGCAATTACCTGAATGCCACTTTTGGAGTGCGATGCTTGGCTGTGGTGGACCAATCCCTTGGCCGCCCCGATATCTCGATTTATCGGGCTTCGATTACTTCTGTAGACATTCGTGTTTATGTTACTTCAGTTGACTCAGCTGAGAATCTCGTTGCTCGAATATCAGTAGCTGCTGCATGTGTACGTGAAATACCTGGCATTTGCCAGTGTACATCAGTCGCTCCACCGACGCTGTCAAGCATGTATTGCTGTTGGTGAATGGAATTTTGAACAGTTTTTATAAACATCTTGCTTAAGTTGACGTGAGACACTCTGTACTTATGATTAAATAAATAAATGGAGACACTTTGTACTTATGACTAAATAAATAAATGAATCTTTAAAATTCACTATATTTGTTTAGTATAGCGACAGTCTGACGCAAGGTTCACTTAACAGCGTTACATCTAATTCATTTTATAACTCAGAATTTATGTATGTCATCTGAAGAATTATCTAATCGTTTCCACATGTTCAATTCAAATAATATGATAAATCTAAAACGATGTATAAAAGAAATTAAACAAACAAAAAAAAAGTTTTCATACGCGATTCAGTATTTCTCATTCAATTAATTCGGATCTCACTTCGCGACAAGGCAAAAATACAGAAAACTCAAAATAGCTATATTAAAATAGCTATATAAAAAATTATGAAGTAAATCTTAAACACTTATTTCCTCGAATAAATTCCAGAATTGATTAAGCATAATTTAATTCTCAATAATAAAAGAAGACATTACCTTGTTGTTGCGAAGCTTAGTTCCTCTAGACTGGCAACAAAACCACTATTCTGCTAAGTTTCAAATGTAAACAAATATGACAGCTATGGCCAAAATAATTAGGCTTAGCCTCACTTAAACAACTTTTAAATTGTTAATAATTCTACATGCATTATAACATGAAGGTTAACTAAGGGCATAAAATCCTTAACCGGAAGATAAGAACAACATAATTCAATCATTTTTAAAGCAAAAAATGCACAATTTACCAACATATAAGAATAAAAAAACTGAGTTCACTGAGCCGAGTAACAGAGGGAATATATATTTAGGGAATATATATATATATATATATATACATAAATTTATATACCTTTGGTGCGGCCGATTGCAACCAAAATAGGAGGTGCACATCTACATGTTATAGCAGTCCTGTATACAAAATTTCAATGTCCTGAGGCTACTCGTTTTTGAGAAATGCGAGATACATACATACATACATACGTACGTAGAAACACCATGAAAAAAATTTGTTCAGAATCCCTTTTAAATCCGTTTTATAATTCGTATGGGGAAATACAGTCCTTTATTCTGTTCTTACGCCCAGATGTCAAGCAAAAGCATCGTTAAATTGCGTACGATAACGGACAAAATGGATATTTTCTTTGAAATATGGTACCCAGAATTTTTCATGATTACAATACTTCCTTTAAACTAAAAAGGAAGGTACAAGTACAAGGAAGTAAAAAGCGGTAACAATCTGTTTCAAATACAGCTAGCGAAGGCAAATGGCTTTCCGAGATCTAGGAAAAGTTTCTGTTTACCTTAAAAATTAAGAATATTGTAAAGATGTAAATCCTTAGGTACAGCTGTAATTTGAGCTCTGGTCTCAAATCATCTGATGAGGAAACCTTAATATGTAAAATTATCTTAGAGTTTGCTAAATGCTGCTGTAGACTATCAACATAGATTGGACTATCAACATAGATTTTAGATTATGGCAAAACACTGCAGGATTACCTTCATAAGGGAAGGAATAATAATGGAAACTGGCTCGTATTGGCAATGCACATCAGGAAAACCTCGAAAATTTCCTTGTGGGGAGTCAGGACTTAAAACTCCGGCTGAACTACCATTGTTTAGCAATTTTACCGCTCTACTTCTGATGGGTTCATGCGCATATGGAATTCATGGTTTGTTGGTGTTGGTCAATGATCCATTGACCTTCTAATACACTGGTTATCATAAATTAAGGTAAAATGACAAAATCATGATTACTGAAAAAGTTACATGTAGAATTTTATGAAACGTACCCACAATATACAACACATAGTAAGGTATCAAATAACATAAAAAGAAATTACCAGACAATAATGGTAGTATAGAAATTTACACATGTATAAAATTAACAAATCGAAGGTGTCAGTTTCCTATAGAAAAATTACATTCAATGTGGAATATGATCGCCTCTAGAAGCAGTAGAGCACATATAGCGATGTGTGATGCTTTCAATTATGCGGTCTATCAGTTCCATAGGAAGTGAGAGCCATTGCTTTTGCAAAGCCGGCAAGGGCGGCAAGGGTCTGAGGGGGCGGATTGAGAGCAGGTAGACGTCTCCCTAAAGCATCCCAAACGTGCTAGATAGGATTAAAGTCCGGGGTCTTGCGTTGTCGTCCTGTAATAGAAAAGCATCACCTATTGCCCCGGCATATGGGCGCACATAAACATCAAGGATGTCATCTCTATAAACCTGAGTATTCACGGTTCCCCTTTGAAAGACATGGAGGTCTGTGCGTCCACCCAAAGAGAGGCCACCCCAAACACAGACACTGCCTCTTCCGTATGCATCTCCTTCACGGATGTTTGACGGATGATAACGGGTTCCAGGTTCTCTCTATATCAAATAACGCCTATATCGCTTTCTAGACTAAACCTGGACTCCACTGATCAGGCGTCCAGTGGACATGTTGTCGTGCCCACTGCAGACGGTCTCTCCTATAGCGCGACGTGAGCGGCACGCAAATGACTGGTCGCCTCGCATACAGACCACCTTCGTGAATCCTTCTACGCACAGTTGACGTTGACATCAACCTTCCGGTGGCTGCAGCAAGGGAGGATCTAAGAACAGTCGGTGTAGCGGTTCTATTCCTGCGTGTATATAATGTCAAATATCGGTCATCGGCGCTCGTAGTAGCAGTTGAGCGTCCTTGGCTGAACCTCCTAGATGCCGAATCTGTGGTTTGAAATTAAATTCTAAGTCTATGAACCACAGAAGGACTCACATTTAGCCACCTGGCCACTTCTGTTTGATTTTGTCCTGCCTCTAGTCTCCCAGTGGCTCTCCGTCGTAGTTCTGCAGGCAAATGATGTCTGGAGGTCATTGTTACGAATTGGCTATCTCAGATTTCTGATGTCACTATCACAATGAAATATGTGGGCTTGCTCTAAAACATGGACTTTTATGCTTCTCGCAGATGACGTATTCCGAGTGCAGCGCCACTAATTTGCATATTGCAGTTTTACTCAACTACTCTTGCTTGGCAACATATTCAATTTTACAGGATTTGGCTTATTTTTGAGGGAGTTTTCGCTATTTTTGTGATTTTCCCTTAATTTATGGTAACCAGTGTATATTAACGAGCAAGAAAACAAGCATTTCATAATAGTTTAACCGCTGTGATACCTAAAAGAAGCGCATAAATCTTTTCGCAGTATGCAGCGCTTTTGGCATACTTCAGCAAAATAACTCCATTTCAGCTCTGATCCTCTCAAACTACGGATTTAAAGCACTATGATTGTGTTGCTTCTTACCAGCGTACTTCAAAACATAGAACAGTTATGCAAAAAGAATCGACAAGCTCATACATCTCATTTACGTGAGTAACATCGTAATTTATTTATTTAATGTTTGGCTAATAAGATAAATATCATCCGAACTCTAATACTCTGGAAGTATTAAAAATAAATATAAATTTTCTTCTTTTAATTTAATAGCTTAAATAAAATTAATTTTAATTAACTGCATTTAAAAAATATAAATATACTTAGCAGCGCCATTTTCGAAAGGGGCCAAAGTAAGATGGTCCTCAGAACATCCTAATTGATTAAAGTGGTTTCCATTTGTAAAACAGTTTGAGAAATTTTGCCTTAATGGATTTCTTTTTAAGTGCTAAATAGCACTTTTAAAACGTGTACGGTTTTCAAAGGCTTGCTTTTTAAATGGCAAACAAGCTAACCTAAGATGTTTTTGTATTCGAATCAATATGTTATTATACTGCTTTTCCTCACGTAATTTCCACTTTTTTTACTTCCTTGTCCGAAGTACTCGTAAATAGGAAGTATTGTAATCGCGAAAAATTTCGAGTATCATATTTCAACGAAAATATCTATTTTGACCGCTATCGAATGCAATATAACGATGCTTTTGAGTGAGATCCGCGAGTAAGGACAGAATAAAAGACTCTTTTTCCCCAAAAAAATTATAAAACTGGTTTAAAATGGATTCTGAAGAGATTTTTTCGTGGCGTCTGTGCGTATGTATGTATGTATCTCGCTCGCATAACTCAAATACGAGTAGCCTCAGAACGTTGAAATATTGTATACAGGACTGCTATAACACGTAGATGTGCACCTCTTATTTTGATTGCAATCAGCCGCACGAAAAGTTTATAAAAATATGTATATATGTATATATATATATAATATATATATATCCACTCTGTTACTCAGCTCAGTGAGCTCAGTTTCTTTGTTCTTATATGTTTGTAAATTGTGCATTTTTTGCTTTAAAAATGATTGAATTATGTTGTTCTTATCTTCCGGTTAAGATTTGTATGCCTTTAGTTAAACTGCATCTTATAATTCATGTAGAATTATTAACAATTTCAAAGTTGTTCAAGTGCGACTAAGCCTAATTATTTTGGCCATAGCTATCATATTTGTTTACATTTGAAAGTTAAGAGAATAGTGGATTTGTTGTCAATCTAGAGGAACTAAGCTTCGCAGCAACAAAGTAACGTCTTCTTTTATTACTGCGAATTAAATCATGCTTAATCCATGATGGAATTTATTCGAGGAAATAAGTGTTTAAGATTTACTTCGTAATTTTTAATATAGCTATTTTGAGTTTTTATGTATTATTGCTTTGTCACGAAGTGAAATCTGAATTAATTGAATGAGAAATACTGATCGTGTTTTAATTTTTTAAAAAAAAATTTTTTTTTATACATCGTTTTAGATTTATCATAGTATAGAACATGTGGCAACGATTAGATAATTCTTCCGATGATGTACATAATTTTTGTGCATTCTGAGTTATAAAATGAATGAGATGTAGGGCTATGGTAAACACGTATAGTGAATTTTAAAGAGTGCTTTTATTCTATTGTGGTTTATTATCGGCGAAGTAGATTCAATCCAATGAGTTTAAATGGAATGCAAAATGCGTATAATTTAATATTCCGTACAAGGAAGTCATGTGGTGGACACATCAGATTTTTTTAACTGATTTTGTCGCCCAAAAGTAGAGAGGGCAAAATTGGGCGAATATTTCTCAAGAACGCGGTTACAGTAACAACATAACAAATGAAAAGTTGTCACGGATAAACAGCTGGTAATTCTCTCAATATTATATCTTTAAAAGAATTCTACATTCCAATAAAAATGTATAGTAGTATTAATATTACAATATCTCACGGCAGCGCGACGTATCCGGTTGTTATACAAACGCAAAGCCCCAAAGGCAACGTCACATGAATGAGTTTTGACCGCAGTTCTCAAGAATGACATCTGAGGAAAGAAAGCTTGGGATTTCGAAAAATCAAATACATCAGCAGTAAATAAGACGACAAGGAGATGAAATAGAAGTAAAAGACGACAAGGAGACGAAATACAAGTAAGAGAAGTAAGGTGAAATCACGTATATGGAAAGTTTCTTAAATGTGAAAACACTTTCCACGTTCGGTAACAACGTGGAACAAAGAATTTGTACAAAATACGTTTCAAATAATAAAATAGGGAGTGCTAACATTCAATACACTGAATAAAAATAAAAAATAATCCAGGCAACAAAATTAACCAATAGACTAGCCTGGGAAATTATGCGCAATACAAGAAGAGGAAAATGTTGCGAATATTGTTAAAATTTTCAGAAACTAGCGCTAAAAAGCTAGGGGGAGAAATAACGGTACTTATCGAACTCGCAAGCGCTTACTGATTTCGGGCTAAGCATTCATATGTATTATTTCTGCCATGGATATGTGCAGCATTCAGAAGAATTATCTCTAGCATAGGCGTGTGCAATATGTGTTTGATATCTTTCATTTTCCACATCTTTTTTTGAAAGAAAGAAATAGAAGTTCTCTTATTCAACAATTTATCGAGTCCCATTGGGGGCTCTGTTTTTCCGGTCCACTCTGTCATTAAAGACAGGCATCTGGTCTGTGTCAGCGACTGAGTGACAGCGTGAGACGCTATCATTGGCTTTCCATTCGCTCAGTTTTTTTTTTTTTTTTTTTAGATATTTTTTCGTTCTATTCTGGCTATTGTGACTTTTGTTGCAGGCTTACGCGAACATTTTGCAAGTAATGATGGCTTCGTTTTTCGATCGTTTCGTGGCTAGCTTTTACAAAAAACGAGTTAAATCGCTGCTTCTGTTAAAAAGGGAAGAATCATTGCAAGCTGGAATTGCATGTAATAGCCACTTACAAGTAAAATCTGTAGCGCAGGTTTTTATTTCCCTGAAAATAAATTGTCTCAGAAAGAAATCTAGACTAGGACTTTATTTATTTAAAAGCTAATGATTCGCCTAACTGAAAGAAATAATCATATTATTTTTCTAAAAACTCCAAATTTTTCATTTTCTTCAAATAATGTTCTAAGCTCTCCCTTCCACGCACACAAACACACAATGCGCTTGTAATCCTCAAGCGGAATTTTTAGCACACACTTAATAAAATTTCAAGCCTTCTAATTCGTGTGAGAATGTTGGAATGAATTGTTTAAGTGAAACACAAAAATTTTACCTTCATTTAAATGAGGGGGGAGAAGAAGATTTCGTGTTTATTCTTGTTTTCAGAAACACGTACAATAAAAGGATTTCAATTTTTTATGCCCGCATTACACTGGCTTTGCCTGCCATAGCGTAAATACAAGCCTGTTTTTCAATTATAAAATCTTCTATGATCTTTCCCTTTAAACAGCTAGTCCTAGCACGATTTGCTGTATTCAGTCAAGCAATCGCAACTAAAGCAGCACACTGCGCAGCATTCTATAATGTGTAGTGATCATGTAATCTTAAATCGTAAATTCTTGTTGCAGTTGGCAAGCTGTCTCAGGACTTCTTTATTTACGATTTGATATTCATAAACAGAAAATGTATTATTGAGTATTATTGCTATTATTATATCGCTTAATATTAGTGTTATAATAATATCAATATGCGAAGTTTAGATGTTCTAATCAGACGTTCAAACGAGGCTGTCATATTTATATGCAATCTTGCAACTATAAATATTGGTTCGTTCAGTAATGATTCGGTCTAAGATGAGTAAAGTGACAAATCAAGAAGTTTTCAGACGACTGTTGCAAACCATTCATCACGTGTGCTGTGGCCCCACTCGTGGACAGCCATGGACTCCTTGTTACTGGCTAATCCTCAAGACCACGCAGGTTCTCCTCGTCTTATTGATCAGAACTGGATTAACCATTAAGCAAAATAAGCTCGCACATCAAGGAAAAGGGCACCATAAAAATGTCTTTAGGAACTCAGAAAAGGGACAGCAAAAAAATTCTCCATTACCGATTTTACCATGAAATATATGGTGCGGGTAAACAAAGACATATGGAGTAAGAATGGGGAAAAAAGACAGGCGTAAATTTATGTTGGGAGCACGAAAATCTTTTACATGCTTACAGCCTCTTAAAGTCTTAATCCGGGTATGACTGCGATGCAACAATTCTTGACTCGCTATCGCACATTGTCGTTTCTACCAAGTCGCTGAGATTCTGAGAACCCCACCATTTCACGTATTTTCAAATCTCGATTCACAACCGTGTATAAAGTTTCTCTGCTCGTACCCGTTTCCTTCCGTGAACGGTGTCATGTTGATGGGCGCCTGGGCTTGCCCTATCCCAGTATAACTTAGATAAATTTTCGAATATTAAAATAGCATGAGTAAGATTGAAGGTAATCAGTTGTAGATGAGAGGCAAGATTGTAGAATATTTTGTACATTTTGGAAAGTTCATTTTAAATATTGTAGTGATTTCTATTGTATGGAAGGATGATAAATATATTTCCGTTGAAGAGCTGGTGTTGGAGTCAGGAGAGGAGAGAAGAGAGCAGGAGAATCTGGTTGGCTGTGGAGGAGAAGCTGATTGGCGGAAAGTACGATTAGTGTGTGCTAGGGGGGAGGGGCGAGAAACTCTTTTCAGAACCATACGATTTAGAAGGACGGCCGAATGGGTGGGGGTGGGGGAGGGGTAACTTAAGACCTGCTGTTACCAAGGACCAATAGGAACGAGGTTAGAATTTTGTGGACTTAGAAAAAATTTTGTAGTAGTCCAGAAAAAATTTTGTAGTAGTCCAGAACTTAGAAAATTTTTGGAGAATCTGCGGACTTAGTAAAACTTCATGGGTGTGGATTTAGATAAATTAACAGAGAATTTTGGACTTAGAAAGAAAAAATTAAATTAGCATTACTTTCTGGACTAAGAGCAGTTTTCAAAATTTTAATTTAAGATAAATGATAGTAATTATTTAGAATAGGATCAAGCATAAGTAGAGTTATGAATTATTTAGTATCAGGTGCTTTTTTTTATATATTAGTTATTTTACGAAGAGATTAATAATAGGTTCTTAATAGAGCCTTAGGTCTTCGTCTATTTGCCCTGTCATTCACGTTATAATTCAGCACTGGAATAGTGGAATTTCGGACTTTAGGAATGTTTGCGTAGAATTTTCTTGCAAGTTTGATGATGAAGTTAATTAGGTGTGGTACCCTTGTTTCATAGTGTATTGCTTCATTTCTTATATACCATGTGCTGTTGGTAATTTGTCTGAGTGTGACATTTTGCAGTTGTTGTAGCCTTTTTAATGTTCTGTTGCAAGCATAACCCCAAACTGGGCATGCATAAGTTACTATGGGACGGA
>KK116733.1:500316-512105 GCA_000611955.2 Stegodyphus mimosarum | reverse complement strand
GTGTGACATTTTGTAGTTGTTGTAGCCTTTTTAGTGTTCTGTTACAAGCATAACCCCAAACTGGGCATGCATAAGTTACTATGGGACGGAGCATGGTCTTATAAATGAGTATTTTTTGATCTAATGCTAAAACGCTGTTTCGAGCAATTAAGGGATAGAGTGTTCGTTTACTAACTCGAAACTTCTGAATTACATGTTTTATGTGGGGGCTCCATGTAAGTCTTTGGTCTAATATGACTCCGAGGTATTTGACTTCCTTAGCCCATGGGATTGTAGTTTGATAGAATTTTAGATTTTCTGGAATATTCTTTTTTGACGTGAACATAACAGCAACTGTTTTATCAACATTAATTTTTATTTTCCATTTCAGGAGCCAGGATTCAAGTGAGTGGATGTGTGTTTGTAAGTGTTGTATAGCTGGGCTAATCAATGCATTTTGTGAGATGATCGCAGTCTCATCTGCGTACATAGCAAGTGTTGTGTTGTGCATGAGTGGAATGTCGTTCACGTATATATTAAAAATATAGGGGCCAATAAGGGACCCTTGCGGGACCCCTGCGGCGATTTTGCATTTTGTGGAGTATGTATTATTGACGTGAACGATAAAGTATCTATCTGATAGATAGGAGTATAGTGTTGTTATGATGTGTTCTGGGAAACCCAGATTAATTAATTTGTAAATTAGGCCATCGAGCCATACACGGTCGAATGCTTTGGCTATATCTAGAAAAATTGCAGCTGAATGAAGTTTTTGCTGATATCCTGAAGAGAGTAGTTCTGTAACACGATACAGTTGGTGCACAGTTGAATGTTTTTTCTGGAAACCATACTGCTGTGGGATGATGATTCCATTTTCTTCTGAGAATTTTCTTAGTTGTTGGAGAATAATAAATTCAGCAATTTTACTGCAGGTGGGAAGTAGACTGATGGGTCTGTAGGAGCTCGGTTCATTAGGCGGTTTTCCTGGTTTTGGGATGGGAGAAATAATTGCAATTTTCCAGATTTTTGGAAAGTATCTTAAGTCAATGATGAGTTGAATGATTTTAATTAGTCTGCAGATCATGATAAGGCCCATCTTCTTAATAATCTGATTGGTAATAACATCGTGTCCAGGACTTTTTTTGATTTTTAATTTTTCTATATAGCCAAGAACATCCGAAGGGTTGACTGCGATGCTGTTGTTTGTGCGTGGTTTTGATAAGTATTGGTTAATGGTTGTATGAACTATATTTTCTGTATGTGGGTCAGAAATGTTGTTAATGGTGAACTGAGATGCATAGTATTCTGCTAGAGACTGAGCTTTCTCAGTGTCAGTGTAAGCGATCGAATTTTGGCCTTTAATGGGCGGAATATTTTTGTAGCATTTTTTCAACCTAGAGGTAGCTTTCCAGATGGAATTATCATCAGTATGAAGTCCTTCTAGGTAGTTAGCTCAGCGTTTTTGTGCATTTAATCGTGTTTGATCTCTGACTTCCTGATGGAGCTGATTCAGGATCCTCTTGTCATTGGGATGTCTTGATCGTTGCCATTGTTTGCGAGCTTGATTTCTTCTTTTGATTAGGTTTCTCAATTCAGGATTTTTATCAATTATTTTTACTGGAATAGATTTGGTGTTATTATGATAGGCAGATGTGAGGTCAGTTGTAAATTTTTCTACTAATTCGTCTAACTCATCACTCGTATGTATGTTATGGGTTGAATAGTGAGTGTTGTTTAGAGCTTTGGTATAATTAGACCAGTTTGTGATAAAGGCTCTTTTGTCTGGTGTGCTATGGGTGCTGATTTCCAGGTCAATTAAGACTGGATTGTGATCTGATGATAACTCATCTAAAGTTTGAACTTTGGATGGGGGATGAATATTTTTAAGTATGAAAAAATCCAGGATGGTAGCAGAATTAGGACCATAGCGTGTTGGGGTTGGTGGAGCTGCAATATAATAATTGGCTGTGGTAGCAAAGTCGCATAATTGATTACCATATGTGTTATTAGAATTGCAGTTCCATGCGCGGTGTTTAGCGTTAAAGTCTCCTCCTACAATGATTCTATTGTTGAGATTGAATATCGTATGAAAATCTGAAACGACATTATTTATGAGTTTATGTGGTGGTACGTAGTAGGAGACTAAAGTGACTGGTTGTGAATTGTGTGGAATGAGTGTAATAGCTACGGCCTCTGCGGCTAAAAGCTGTGGTATTGTTGTTTGAAAGTGAGTGATGGAGCGTTTAATCAGTAGAATAATTCCTCCTGCTGTACGTTGATTTCTTGGCCGATCATACCTGTAAAGTTGATAATTAGGTACGTGAAAAGTACTATTTGGGCTAAGTTGGTGCTCTTGTAGGAATAAAGCATCGGGATTATACTCATTTAAGAATTCTTTGAGTTCATGAATTCTATTTTTAAGACCATGCGCGTTCCATGTAATGATAGACAGGCTTTGGTTGTAATTAGTCATGTTGTTGTTCATTGAGCTGTTCAAATATAAGGAATAAAATGTACATCTTTTCCATTTGTGTTTCTGCTGAGCGGAGTTTAGTTAAGTTTTTATTTAATAATGTGGTCAATTTTGATATATTTTTTATACCGAATATGTTTTCCAATTCTTTCATAAGTTTAAATAGTTCTAGAAAACCTGAAAGTTCACTACCAGGAGTACTTTTACTATGATTAGTACTGGGTGTATTATTTAGATTTTTACGTTGCTCAGAGTTGTTGCGATTGGTAGAGGGGTTGTTTGTTTCGACGCTCTGATTGGCTGTTGATTGGGAGAGTTGAATTTCTGAATTTGTAACTGCATTTTTCTGGACTTTGTTGCTTAGAATTTCAGCATAAGATTTTTTTGGACCTTGTTGAATAGTATTTCTTGGTTTAGGGAATTTTTCACACCCCCTGTATGAGGCTGGATGAGAATTATTACAATTTACACAAAGGGGATTTTCTATGAACCCTTTATTAGGGCAATTTTGAGATGCGTGCTCACCGGCGCATTTAACACAGCGGGGAGCTAGAAAACAGTTGTCCGATGAATGATGCCATTTCTGGCAGTTATGGCACTGGGGTATTAAATTCTTGTTGACATATTTTTCTATTTGAACTATGAAAAGGGATAAGTGAGTTATTTCATAAATATCTTCGATATTAGGAGTCGGAAGTAATTGTACTTGGTAGAGAGGCATTTTTTGCTTTGTGCGGTTTCTAGTCATTTGGGTTATTTTATGTATTTGGTAGCCTTTTTCAGTGAGTAAATCATTAATTTCATCAATTTCCATATCAATGGGTAGGCCCCTAATGACTATTTTAACTGGTCTTTGGTGTCTGGCGTTAATAATGTAATGTTCAACTTTGTGTTCTGATAAGAATTTTGTAAGTATTCTGTGTTCATCTGGTGTGTTTGGTAAAATTTTTAGAAATTCGCCGTTTATTCGACCATAAAATTTGGCTTTAGATTTGTCAGCTAAAAGTTTTAGGTAAGGATTAAATTTGATGTTTTCAGGAGGTTTGACCATTATTGGTAGGACGGTTTTATTTTCATTTGTTGGCTGCGAGGCAGATTTTTGCGAGTTCAGCTGAGTATTTGGGTTGGAATTATCCTGTTGTATCTGGCTGTTGATAACGTTGTTGTTGGCAGGGTCAATAGGGCTGAATCTATTTTTGGTTGTAACTGCGCTAGACGCATCCTTGAGATTGACTTTTTTGGTGGATTTAGCATATTTGCTGGGTTTATTAAAGCCATCAATTCCACTATTGCAGTCGTCTGAATTGTCTGAAATTTCATGTTGTTTTCTTTTGCTATTTGTATTATTGGATGCATTTACGTTTTCATTAAGGTTAGTATTTACACAGTTATTAATATTTGTTTCACAAATTTCTAACCTAGTTGCGACTGGGTTTAAAAGGGGGTTCCTAGCACACAATGAAATAAAGTAATCGCACTTACCCCGTAGGTGCTCCATTTCCGTTTTCATATCTCTGATATTCTTGGCCATAAGTGGAGTATATTGATCCGGGTCGGAGACAGCTCGTACGGCATCCATCTGTTTTTTGAGCGATTTAGTTTGTTCAATTTTGGCTTCCAGGTTGATCATTTGTTGATGTAATTCCAGTACAATAAGTTCAGGTTTAATGTCCAGAGAGGGGTTATCCATAGTCGAGGTATCCATGTTGTCAGGTTCAGTAACTGTAGGTAGGCTCCAATCGGCAGTTTTATCAGGCGGTAGAGCTTCGCCGGCAGGCGGTTGGGTTCCTAGCACACAATGAAATAAAGTAATCGCACTTACCCCGTAGGTGCTCCATTTCCGTTTTCATATCTCTGATATTCTTGGCCATAAGTGGAGTATATTGATCCGGGTCGGAGACAGCTCGTACGGCATCCATCTGTTTTTTGAGCGATTTAGTTTGTTCAATTTTGGCTTCCAGGTTGATCATTTGTTGATGTAATTCCAGTACAATAAGTTCAGGTTTAATGTCCAGAGAGGGGTTATCCATAGTCGAGGTATCCATGTTGTCAGGTTCAGTAACTGTAGGTAGGCTCCAATCGGCAGTTTTATCAGGCGGTAGAGCTTCGCCGGCAGGCGGTGGGTCTCGATCTGACTCCATCAGAGCAAGATAAAAATGCGTCCTTCACCCACGAAGGCTGAAGGATTTGTCACTCTAAAAAGTTGGACACTTGCTATTCTGCGTATTTTGATTTGATGTTTTTAACAGTATTTTTGTCTGTGTTGGTGAGCTGCGTTAACCAAGAGGCCGGTTGTTATCGGGCAGAAGGATTGCAGAATTACATTGCATTGCCTTACCTGTTATACTGCGGATGGTGTATACTTTACTACTAACCTATCACTGGTCATCCCTTTCCTTACACTTTCACTTCCCATGTTGAAGCTCCTAATCAAATTAAGAATAGGGTTTTCGCTGAAGCTTGCTCACCACATTCAGCGACTAATTGCTCGTAAATTTGTGCTCCTGAGTGTTCTTACTTCCAAAGAAATCATGCAGTCCACTTTTGCCCCTATGCAACCAATATGTATCAGTACTTTTCATGACAGTCTGCATAGCAGTTTTTGTCATTTAATTTATCAATATCAGAAACCTTTGCAAACATTTCGCAGTTCAATTTATGTACGATCCCCGTACATGATCTCAAACTTTAAAAGTAAACATATCTTTGAAGTTACGTCGTATGGGAGTCAAATTCTTTCGCACTTTATTTTTTAATATGCAAATAAAATTTTACTAAATCTAACCATAGGGACCGGGTTCCATGTAAAAAAGTTAAATTTTATAATTTTTACGATTTTTTTTAAATTTAAAAATACCATGCATACTTTTGTTATTTAAAGCACTTTTGTATTTGAAAGTTTATCTCTATCACCAAAGGCTGCTAAAATAAAAGCGGTAATAAAGACTTTCTGGGCACGGTGTACAATACATTACGTTAGAATCATTCGTTGTTAATTTAAAATAATGTTGCAAATTAAAAAGATATCAGTCGAGCATATTATAAGTTTAATATGCGTACAGTTACATCACTTGGATAAATACCGAAATAAAACTAAATCCCAGAGTGACCATCAATGCCATTGGTGACTGATACGAGATGACCGCAGCAAATTTAGATAGGTTACCAAAATAATATTAAACCAAAGAATCCTGACAGCTATAAAGACCATTAGTTAGTGGTGATGTATAGTTTTCAGTTAATCCACAAGTCATCGGTTTAGAAAGGAGCAATAAATTGAAGTCTATTATTAAAATAAAGTGAATACATATTAAAATAAAGTTCTGGTACGTGTCAAAGCCTTTGGTAGCAAATGACAAGCGGTAGAACGGTTAACCTGTAGGTCACTTGTATGTGGCAATGAAGAAAATTTAGACAGATTATTAAAATGAAAATTGAGTTAATTAAAACTAGTTATGACCATTAAGCCAACTGGTCATCAGTGACTGTTTGCAGTCACCTATGTAGAGTAACATGGCATTTTCCGCAATGGCAACCCTTGCCAAGACACATGCAATGATAAATGCATTGCACATAGTGGAAAATTCAAAAGCAAAATTTCAAAATATTCACCTAAGAATGTTTCTAGAGTCAAAACGTTCGTTCACATTTCGACACTTTCTAGCTTTCTATAGCTTTTCTAGCTTTCCCTAACTTATCGAATAAGCGGCATACTTTCGCCTTATGAACCTTCGCTACATTATTTTCATTAACTTTTACGGGTATATTATTTTCAGTCACTGTAAAGAGCCGTCTATTATAAAAAAAATAACTAAACAAAAAAGCGTTTGTGCACATTTTTTATAAAAATTTCGGGGCAATACGTGGTTTTTTTTCTATGCAGTTCTTCAAGGCAAATTCTTCTTTTAAATAACTGATGACGTTCAAGAATTTGGTCTTCTGAGCTTTTCGCGAAAGACTGGGAACAAAAAAAAGTTTTTTTTCTCTGCCAAGCATTAAAACATTTTCACCAAATGTTAAAATTTGTATGAACATTAAATATTAGTGGGAGTTTTTACAGCAATATACAAACGCTATGCAAAGCAGTCAGCCATCGAATGTCATAGCTTTCCCACCTGAAATGCATTATTTGGCACTTTGCCCGGAGATAATTAATATGTCGCATAAGTAACGAAATAACTACCAAAATATATTTGCACACAGATTAGTTGCTTCCTGGCGCAGTATATCAGATAGCTCAGTGAAGGTTTGAAAGCACGTGTGAATACTAATAATCCAGTGTGTTTTTCGAACTTTTAATGAAAAAGATATGAATTCTTTACCAATGTAAATAAAATTAGGTAAAAAACATGTTTTCTCCTTATTTCTAGATTTAGCTGTAAAGTTCTAGCTTTTTAATAATTCTTAGTTTAACTTGCTAGCTCTCAGTTAGCTGGTTTGATATACGGTAAGGGGTAACTTATTGTCCACATCGCAATCCTAAAGACACAGCAAAATAAAATCGTGACGAAATGTTTGTTTTAAATACGCGCAATGAACACTCGAGTCATCAAAACTAAAATTACGTCGTTTAAAAATCTTCCTCAACTTAACGGCCGGTAACGTAAAGTGTAAAACCGTATTTTGACAAAAATAATCAGGTAGGTATATTATAAATCCCTAGAGTTAGATGCTTTATAAATTACATCGATTGCTAAAAAATATTACTAAAAAGATTACTAAAATTTCTAAAAAATAAATATATAAATTATTAAAAATAATGTGTACCGCTTTTCATTTAGTTGAGCAATATATAAAATATATTAAAGATCTCACGCTATGACAAATAGAAACACCTAAAAATTCCTAAAAGTATTACTAATTATTATTAAAAAAGTAAAAATTAATAATAAGAAACACGTGCACTGCTTTTCATTTAGTTACGTAATGTATAACATATATTAAAGATACTATGCCGTGTCAAATAGAAGCACCTAAAGGAAATGCATACGCTGCTTTTAATTTAGTTAGGCGTTGATAACATATATTAAAAGTCTTATGCCATTAAATTAAATGCAACAAGCTGAATAACAATTAGATTTAAAATAGCAGTAATCTGTATTAATTTTAAAATTTTCAATAGTAGTTTCGAAGGTTTTAATAAGAACTTCCTTCTTCAACTGCAAAAGTGAAAATGTTATAATGTGTAATGATAATCTAATGCTAACAATGTTAATAATAATTAATGTCTAATAATCTTATGCCATATCAAACATAGAAACACCTCCGAGGACAGGCAGTTGCTACGCTGCTAGGACGATAAATGTTCTGGCATTGGGACTTAACGGGATGCGAAAAATAAAAACGCAACCTATACTACTTTCTCACGTCAATATTCGCAACTCAAAGTCTACGTATTAAAAGAGTTTTTACTTTATCAAAATCATGTCATCTGTTACAATAGGTTTTCATTTAGCACTTCAGAACAGTTATTAGTGAGTTTCTAATAAAAAAAAGTGAGTCCGGCATAATAATCACCTCTTGGGTTTTGACTGTTCTACCGTGCAACGTACACTGCAGGGGAGAAGACAGTTCTATATCTCCCATTCTACTGGACCGATTAACGAAATTCAAATTGCGTTTTTTAAGTCTCGAAAGCGCGACTTAAAATATGTATTAGACTTATATATAGAATTGTTCTAACATAGGTATTTTGACACAAAATCGGACTTTTTCTGAAATGACGTTTCACTTTTTTCCCATATTTCGATTCTGCGATTCAAATTATGCTTAAATATTAAATTTTGTAAAATTTGGTGCGAAATTTACGGAGAAATAAAAAATTTATCTTTGCGAATTTTTTTTCAGTTTACGCCAAGAATAATTTACTTGGCGAACTTTTTAATTTAGAGCAACCTATTTTTCTTTCCTTTTTTTCATTGTAGAGAAGAGGGGAAAAAAAGTCATCCTTCATACTTTCAACTAATTTTAACAAAGTGCGTAAGCCATATTTGGCGTTATTACCGCTTGTAACGAATATGCCAAATTCCAAAACGCGCCAATATGTAAATTCAGGTATATCTTAGAAAATTTTGAATAAAAAACTCTAATTTTTTGCAGGTGTGCCTAGAAATACATCTACCTTAAGAAGATGTTAAAAATTTTACAAATTATAATTAAAATGTTTTTTCAAAAAATGTTTTTTAATTATTTCAAAATACAAATTTAAAATTTTATTTGGAATGAACCTAAATTTCGAAATGGGAAAGGAAGAATTAAATAAGTTTAATAAAAAGAAGAGATGTTAACTTTAAGATTTAATTTTTTAAAAACTACTCGTGCGATTTTTACAAAACTTGGCAGTTTGTCATAGTTTGAGTCGTAGAATCGAAATATGGAAAAAAACCGTCATGTTATTTAAAAAAAAAGTCCGATTTTGTGTCAATATACCTATGTTAGAACAATGCTATGTATAAATCTAATACACATCCTAAGTCGCGCTTTCGAGACATGAAAAACGCAATTTGAATTTTGTCAATCGGCACAGTAGAACGGGAGAAATAAAACTGTACCCTCCTCCCCTTTCTTTCCCCCGCAGTGTACATGCTGCTGAACATTTTGGTGAGGCTTTAGGAGTATATGTTAGAGCTTATGAGGGCAAATACGTATTTGAATATTATCTTTGAAACAAAGTGATGGCAAAATGGCCAACAGTGCCTGCGTTATGGTACAATAATATTTGGATTAGGATCTTTGTTGTCTCTTTTAAACCGGGGATATCTTTCCTACTGAATCCTAAACATTCGTTTTTGAACTTTTCTTGGACTTTTTAAATGATTTATTTTTAATATGTAGTAAAGAATTTCGCTATGATAAATCACCAAATCGGTAACTTTAGTCTACTGAGAATTCGAAGTTAGGTAAGGAAAAGTTGTTACAGAATGGCCAAAATAAAACTACCGTGGAAGAGTGTTTTCAGAATTTCATGAAAACATGCTTTAGATAGCAAACAGACCATTAGAAACTGGAAGAAACTTTGTTTAGTAATCAGCTGAATACAATACAAAAGATACTAACGATAAAACCACGCGTATTTGAGTGTCATACGAAGCCCAATTCGTCAAAAACGGGTGCTGAATTGTTTGTCAAGATTTTAAGAATGGAAGTGTCTTGGAAAAACCTTCAGCAAAATATGCAGCTGAAACCTTAGTGATTAAATAGCATGAAATGGAATCTGTAGCGAAAGGCTGTTCTACTATTTATTAACAATGGTAAATTTAGTGTCAGCATTATATTATTATTATTATTAGAACCATTGGATTTAAATAATTATAGCGGCACCACAGGGTTATTCGACTAGCAGCATGGACTAAGAAAATTGTTCACAATACCGAACCGAATTCTGAAAAGATAAAAGGATTCTTGAGAAAGCGGCAATTTTTAACCAAAGCTGAAGGTTCTGGATTAGGTATGTTCAAGAAACCGAGTTCCAAAAAGAATTAATACAATTGTCTCAAAGAAAACGGTGGAAAGTTCTCGATTTTGACCCGAAACTAGAAGAAAAGAGACCTTGGCAGAATCTCCAGCAAAATATGCAATGGAAGGATTTGTGGCAAAATGGCACGAAACTGACTTTGTAGCGAAAGATAGTTAGTTCTCATGTTCATTAAAAAAGGTAAATTAACGAGGGTAAATTTAGTGTCAGAATTATGCACATTTTTTGAGGCAGTCTTTTTACGTCACCCTGTGCATTCACTATACGTCACAAAATTATCTAACAAAATATTCACCACTAATACAACTTTTACAAGAAAGTAACGAAAATTTTACATAAGCGTATTCTTAAAAACATTATCAATGATACAAAGGGAATTCTTCGCATTGAGAATCTTCTGCTGTTTGCCAGTAGACATATAGCATAACTTTTTTTTATTTATATCCAATGAAATCGGATATTGGATAAAAAAGAAAGATTTTTCTTTATGTTAATAAGGTGTGGTTTTGTTACTTTTCTTCTATGTCGTTCTTGAATTAGTACAAAATTTTGCTTTTAACGACAGAATCGTCTTTTATTAGCCAATGGTCAGCCATTGGGCTCCAATGGTTTTCAAAAACGTTTCGTTTCATTCAAATGCTGAAATTTTTTATTTGATTTCCGTTGTGAAAGTCTTGACTATTATGGAATAGCTGAAAATGCTATTCAAGATATATTGCTCAATCAGAGTAATGTACATTTATCATGTACAATTACTTGATGGTAATTTTTTTTTCTTTATTCTGAACAAAGGGCAGAGAGAGAAGAAAGAACATGAAAAAATATCAGTTCCATTATTTCTGTTTCGAACGACCCCGAGTGATATTTCCGGGAAAGTGCAGAATTGAAAGGACACGGCACACATTATGACAAAGTGTCTATCAATATACAGGGTGAATGCAGTGCGGACGTTTCAGCTGTGATTATAGCGATTCCGCATCTGCGCGGTTCCCCCCCCCCTTCTCTTTCTCTCTTTTACGGCTAGAAATTTATACATTTGTCTCATATTTTTGCTTTTTCTAAATAATCTATTTCTATTCTGTAAATATACCATACAAATTTGAGGGTACTTGAGCAACAGAAAGTCTGTTTAAGCAGTCCTTATTGAGCAGCTTTTGTACATATATTCATATATGTATTCATATATTTTGAAATATATGAATGCCGCATATATTTCGAAAGCTGTATGGGGAAGGAGAGCACATTTATGTAAAATTAGGCAAAAATAAATAAAAAAGTAAAATCAAATAATAGCAAAAAATAGAAAGAATAAAATAATAACAAAAAATAAACGTAAATAAAATAAATGTAAAAAAAAATAAAAATAGTGAAACATAAAATTAAATTTTAAAGAATTAAAAGTTTAAATTGGCATAGATCTAATTTAAAAGTCCATCAATTTCGTCGACCATTGACAAAGATCCCTCTTTTTCAGAAGCAAGAAAGAACAAATTGCCTAATTTTATATTTTACACTGATGAATGTCTTTTCCGATTTTTTTCAATTGCCATTTATAAAATTTATTGCTATTTCACAGTTTGTATTTCTGCTTATTTTGCCTTTAGAATTTGCACTTTCTTACTGCTGTAGAAGAGGAACATTTATCAATTATCCTCGAAATCAGAGAAATGTTATTCAAAATCTTCGTCAAACTAATCTAGAATTTACTTCAGTATAACCTATTCCAGTGATATACATATACGTCGAAAGCGATTTATAAAAAAATATAATTAAATGGCCTACATACAATACTTATAGGTTTTTCTAACATGAAATTAAAAAGATAAGTCGTAAATCAATCAATCAATATATATATATATATAT
>KK116733.1:488774-500255 GCA_000611955.2 Stegodyphus mimosarum | reverse complement strand
TTTTAAACTGGATATAATTTTCTGAAATGCATTGTAAAGTGTATCCTAATATTTAGGCTAATAACATTCCCATTTAATATCCTAGCAATTTATAATGAAATACACTGGTAAGAAAGTGTATCGAAAGGCGTGTTCTGAATGAATTTTAGTCAAAAAGTTCATTGCATGGTGGAAAATAAATGTTATAATCTTTGCAAGCGTAACAGAATCGAATCTCATTGAGGATCTCGCTCTTGTTCAAGGAAGTGAGATGGTCAAGATCATGTAGTTTAAATATATATAAAAATACAAACAATCAGTTTTGATTAGACGGTATTAATTTTTATTTAAAAACGGAAGTGAAATATGGAGTTGCGAATATAATTTTTTACTTTTTAATCGTGTATTAATCTGATGTGTATTGTGATGCACAGTAGAATCTCTTTCAACTGGCAGCGGGGCCTCACAAATTCTAGATAAGACATTTTTCAGGATAACTGAATATACAGGGTGTCCCATCAAGAGAGCCCAACCTCTGCGCAGCATTTTCTTCGCTTGGAATACATAAATAATGCCTAAAGAAATGTACCTGTACGACCCATAGTTTTTGAGATAAATACGAAATAAAAGTATGACATCATATTCGGTGAAAGGAAAAAAAAAGTATTGGAAACATAAACATCGGTCTTTGCATATGTTAATCGTTATTTGTATATGAAGATGTTCAAAATGGCCACCGCGCATAATCGAAGCATGCATGCGTGTGCCGAGGAATAGTTAACGCGTACTTTGCAGCAGCGTGGTATCCACTAAATAGAAGCAGCATGAAGACGAGCAATCAAGTTACTTTTTGTAGTAACTAGGTGCCGATAGACCAGTTCCTTCAGATTTCCGTTTGGGAAGAAATCCAAAAGTGTCAAGATCTGGCAATCGTAGAGGCCATAAAACCTGGTCTCCACATTCAATGCAGTGGCGTGGGTATTCCATATCTTGATAAAAAGAACTTACTTGCTCATGCTTTGCGATATCGTCTATGGAAAATGCATCATGTTTGTCGGTAGTGCTTTTGATGTGTTTGTCGCAATTAAATAAATAATATCGAAATTAATATAGATTACTTACAATTAAAACATGCAGATATGATTTTATATTGTAGAAAAGCAAAATTAAATAACATTTTGAAATTACCGTAATTATTCAATATGAAACTACGAATTTCTTAGTGTGATATCATATAACTTCGAATGTCTGCCAAGATGTACGAATATTGCCGCATTTTTAAAAATTCGCTGTTTATACAGTAAAGTTTCATAGCTTCACGTACTGACATAGATGAACATTTCTCGGGAAATCTTTTAAAAGTTTGCAATCGTCGTCGACTTTCTTCCTCCTAACTTTCTTGCTATGCAAATCGTCTTCATCTAGATACTTCCCATTGAACTCATCATCTTTACCCTTTCCAGTAGATGAATGATTATTTAGTCGTCATATGGAGAGAGTGTGAGAGAAATAGAAACGTTAACACTGACATCATCCGGACATAACTAAATCCAAGATGTCGGCCACAGGCGCTGAACTTGTTTTAAAACCAAGATAATCTTTGTGACTTTTACGAACATGGTCAATTTATGCCACCAACGACGTAAAGTTATGTTCTTTACATATTTCCAAGCAAGAAACAAAGTAAATTTGGCGTCATCCGATGTGAAATTTTTTGGAAATTCTAAACACCATTTTTAAAGTTCATACATCGACGCATAAAGAGGAATCGGTAATGCATCTTCACGTTTTAGATAATTTCTCAGTTTACGGGTTGGATAAGCTTGTTTGTTACACTGAGCGGCAGAAACATAACATAAATGTTTTCCGTATTTAAATTTAGTTCATTATAGTCACACTTTTTTACTTCATAGTCTTAAATTCGGGTTTAAATTTGTATCTTCAAAACGCATTTGTTCAAAGCTAAAATCATTTTAATATTTCCCATTAACTGGGTGAATTCTGAGTTTTAGGGCATCACCGAAACGTTTATTTAGAGCTTCACGTTTTCTAAATGAAGTATTTCCTTCGCAGCAGATCAGTTACAAATGGACCGATGATTTGGATTTTCGTAAATATCCTTAGATTATCGGATTCTGCATCATGCCATTTTAGCCTTGTGAAGTTCCTTAAAGAAAGATATGTTATGCCGTCTTTATCCGCAAGCCTACCTGCCCTCAAAATCGCACTGTTGCTATTTTAAAGCAGTAATAAAAGATATTCTGCAACAAACATTTAATTATGATCTTGATGGTTATCTGAGAGACTAACGGAAGATAATTTGAAGTATGAATGTGATTATAATTCTAAATAAAATTTGGATATTTTTCACCCTTTTCATGAACTATATTTCATTTTGCATTTGCGAATTTTATATATAAAGTCTTAAATCAAACTTAATCATTGTTAAGAACCTTGATTTCTTGCTGATTTCTATAAAGAATATAGAAGTTGGACAATTTTGAGACTGAAATAAATATTGCAAAATATGTAATTTAAACATTTGCATAGTTTGCAGAGTAGTACAACATATAACCGTTTATTACAGTATTGTGCTATTTCTCTCGATATCCTTTTGTTTCTTCAACAACACTTTTTTTTAAATAAGCCCTGCCAATTTTCCTGTAGTTTATCGTGCAGGTTTCGCATCGGTTTTTGGAATCTGTTGAACGGTTTAACTGTTACTGTTTCACATAATACTACCCTGAGTTCGCCAGTGTTCTTTGATTTTTAAGGTGCATTCTAAATTCAGATAATTGCGCAGAGAGAGTAGTCACATGCTGCCAAGAAGGAAAGTGTCCATCATGCAACTTTTCTTTTTTAGAAGTGCCCCATCGTTTGCTTGGCATAGGTGGCTATGCCATGCAAATACCTGTCCATGCCTTTGCTAATAAAAGTAGATGTTTTTATAAGGAGAGGCAGAGATCTTTTGGCAGTAAGGCATTGTTTTGCAAGATCAACAACACTCGCAAACATTACTGCTTTCAAGTTCACCATATTCCATGAAGAACATCTAAAGAATGGGAAAAAATTAAGAGGCCTGTGTATAAGAAAGGGATGCCACTGCAATTATAAATAGTTATCTTATTATTTTGTAAAATAATGAATATTTGAGATATAATATTAAGTTTGATGTTTTCAATCTCAACGTCAGGTCCCGTGACTCACCTCACATTAAAAAAATTCGATTCCTAGAATTTGAAATACTTGCGATTCTGTTTGGTTTACATATTGTGGACATGCACTTGTCGGTATTTCTCATTATCCAATACTAATAATAAAACCAGTTTCAATTTTTTTATCCCCTCGTACGTTTCACTGGACAAAAATAGATATTTTTATCAGCTATCAGCTTTTCAACTGAGCTGTCGAAGATTCGACTGAAATTTTTTAATTTTTTATTTGGGTATTGCCACATTTCCTTTGATTGCAGATTTAGTGCTGTTGATATCGCTTGTTTACTGTTCCTCTTGTCTGGTTCAGCGTTACAAATTGTTCTTGTGGAACACCTGTTGAACAGGTAAGGGATACGCTCGAATGCATTTTCATCTATCTCAACCCCCCTGACGTGTCCTCCTCCATTTTCTTCCTAACCTCCTCCGATATATTGCTTCCCCCCCCCCCGCGACCATCCCCTTAACACCGCATCAGTCAACCGCAACCGAACAGGTGAAGCGAAGAAAAATCAGCGGCCTTGAGGGGGAGGGTAGAAAAAAGAATACCGCTAGTCATTCTTTGCCGATTGCCCATAACGGTCGATCTTTTATGACCACGATATATATATATATATATCGTCTGTTATGACAAAGGTGTAAGTATAAATTGTAGCTATCCTGATTTCGATTTCCGACGCAAAAGAACGTAAATCAATAATGTTTTCAAGAGGAGAATGAAGAAGAAAGAAAGAAAGAAAAAGGGCCCTTTCCTCTCTAAACGTTTATTTTATTTGTCTGTTGTGTCATCCACTCATTTTTCTCTTGTTTTTCGGTTGACCCATCAAACGACCTGGGCAATAGAGCGACAGTACTGTTCGCTTGCTTTGTTTCATTGTTGCTTAATGTTCCAAAACTGAAAGAATCTTTTTGTTTTCTGGGAGGATGTCTTCGCCTCGAGTTGCCTTCCTTTTCTATACCCGTTTAGTTCTTAATGCTTGTCACGCTCCGTGGATCGACAAGCCGTTTTTGTCCCCCCCTTTTTTGGTTTTTAAAATGGCGTCGGGGTCAAGTTTAAAACGCGGTAATGAAGAGGAAACAATGCAATATAATGTCCCCTTCTCTACAGTTAGAATGATATTTGGAATGATGTTGTTACAGTTAGAATGATATTTGGGATGATGTTGTTTTTATGTCCCATACTTTAAATTATTTTAAAATGTTTAAAGAACCGTAGAAATTTCAGATTAATTCCAAGTCTTACGCTTATTTGAATCTTCTTAGAGAGCGTTTTTTTTTTTTTTTTCCTAACTTTCATAAAGAAACGAAATTTTAAGTGGTTCAGTATTTTCGCATGACAACAAAAGTTTAGCAATTTCAATTTAAGATTATAAATTATTAAAATCGCGTTTTGTTGCTGTGAAATAAACTAAATAACCAAGCGATAATAATTAAATAGAAAAAGGGGTCAACGATCTAACAGGAAGCACAAATATCAAAATTGAAACAAAATCAAATCAGTTCAATAAAATAAAGTATTAAAGCAATATAGTGAATTACTGAAAATTCCTTTGTCTTTCTCAAAGAGCAGCCGAAGAATTTTCAACAGAGTGATGTTTTTAAATTATATTTAGTTGATTATAAATTCTTTCAATAATTGAAGGAAAATGCTAGAGAAAGTGTCAAGTAAAATTAAAATAAATTTAAAATAAAATAAGTAAAATGCAAATTATTAATTAACAACCATTAAAAAGGCAGTTAATTTTTTTTAATTTTAATTAATTACCCAAACTATAATCTGCTCCAGCGTGATCCTAAAACTAAAAATAGTGTAAAAAGGAACAGTAAAATAAGAATCATCCATTAGGAAACCAGAAAAAACATTGAATAAATTAAGAGCAATAGGCTAAATATTTAAATAAATATTGAACCGGAGAAAAGGCAAAATTGCTAGTGAGAATTAGCCCCCTTTGCCCCTAAGAATTTATATCATCCAGATGTAATTCAGAACGTGGCTGTCTTGAAAATTCTTTGGCTGCTCTTTAAAAAAATATTTGTTGAATTACATATTTTAACAATTTGTTGCATTTTATGCAAATGGTAAATTATGCTAGCTTTATGCATCAACTGATTTTTTGTAACTGATGGTTTGTTATGCTCAACACTTTTATTTTATATTTTATACACAGTGGTTTACTACACTTTTTGCCAACTTCTTATTTCAGATTGAATATGTGTTGTGTTTAAATAATTTTCTATTTAATTTATAACATATGTACATGTAAGATATGAAAGCAAACTACTAACTTTAATTTTGTAATAGGTCTTTTATTCTTCATTTCAATTTAGGTACTTTCCATTTCTGTCCAAAAAACAGTAGCTGTTTATAATATATAAATCATGATGACAGATAGAGCATATCCAATCAATATGATTTCTGTCGAAACCAAAGTTTTTTACTTTATTTCTCACGCTTCTTCTAAATGCATATTTTTCGCTTTGCTTCGCTCTGGCTAGCACTCGTCGCTGATCGCTTCGCTGTATCGTCCATTGTTTGAAGATGTAAGCATTTAAAAAAAAAAAAAAGATGGGTTGCATATTGCGCGCATAATGATGTGGGGATCAGATATTACGTCTAAAGAATTGTATTATTCAGTAAGAAAATTAAGTTAAATCGACGGCAACATCTCGCTATTGCCCAGTCTCTGTGCAGGGTTAAAACAACGCACTCTGAGATTATAAATATTCCAGCTGCTGTTTACGCACTCCCTTTTACTACTTACTTATGCCTGTATAAGCTATGTTTCTCACTTGGCTATATTTTCCCATTATTTAAAAAAAAATAAACTGAGTAGTGTAAAATTGTGGGGTGCAGATTGCGCGCACTGGGCTGTGCCATGCCATTGTGTCTGAAAAGAGCAATCAACAATCAATAAAGCTACTCTGGGAATATAAAGCGATTTTATAATTCTTCAAAAGACTTCCCGTCATTTTCTATTACGAAATCTGTCTTGAGCTACATCTCGTCTTTCCCCACTCCGGCCCTGCTTGAAAAATAATTGTATGTCTTCTCTAGTCAGATACTCATCTAATAGTAAATTATCTGCAAGGAATTAAATTATCCCCCCCATATAGATGTAACGAAAAAGTCTTGATGCAATGATGTTGATGAACAATGATGTTGTAAAAATGTAGATTGTGGCAATACACTAAAGAACAAAGTGGCAGTTGAGACAGCTTAAATCTTTTTTATTTCAGTAAACATGGTGCAGCCACAAACAACTTGGCACAGTACACTTGTGCCTAATTCAAAAGTTTTTCAATTTTTGATAGCTTTGCAGTAAGAAGGGAGGAGCAGGTAGCAGTCCATTTAGGGTGAATAAGACTGAAGGCTTAGTGCTGAAGTGCACCTGTAGTTGTGTTCAGTTGAAATCTGAATTCAGAGTGAGTTATTTCGGTACTCAATGCATTTGATTGGATCTTTAATACTACTGTAAAATTATTATTGGCTGTTTTAGTTTCATTTACATCGCCAGCGTTATGCAAGAGTTCTATGACGTTGATTAGTCTCGAAATGACGCAGCGCAGAAAAGATTACTGTTTTTAGAATACAGAAGCGATATACCAAATTAAAATTAAGCATTAAAGGGCTATGATGAATTTAAATTACAATTTATCTTTTACATATTTTTTAGTTTTCTTATCTATTTTTATATAAAGTGCCGTTTTTACGAGTATGAGTAATAAGTATTATTCTCTCAGCGGGTGTCAAAGGCTTTTAGTTTTAAGTTATCCAGGGAGAAAACTAAAGAAAATAACGAATAGTAGCTTCAGTTGACGTAGTCGTGCCAGATGGTTTTTTACTTAATAAATTACGGACCCAGTTAGAGTAAAATTTAGAAAAGATTAGAAAATATGATTACTTAATATTTTACGGAGTAGAACTTCTATAACCGGACCTCTATAAGCCATTGTGTAAACGACAATCAGTTAAAATAAATCACTGAAGAAATGTACTAACATTAGAAAGAGTACAGTGAAAGTCGTAACACTCGTGAATTCTGTTATCAGCCCACCAGCGGTCAATCGGTAAAGTTACTAAACACTAGTAATTCGCTCCGGAGTTCGAATAGCGGCGAAAGGGGGGCATGGGCTTTTTCGTGTTTTTCCTCGTGTGTAACGTGTGCACGCACAACTCTCCATTAGAAAGTCCTCCACGAACGCATCCCTCTCTTAGCCCTCAAATATTTTACCAAAATTAAGCAAACTAATTCTGTTATTGAATTAAATCTCTTATTATTTAAATTGAGTGATTCGGCGTCTCTCTAGTGAAGAATAATTTAAAGACTTTTCTGTTGTACATTATAGTAACAGATGTGATTTATGGGTATTAAAGATGAAAGAAACACTAACTGGCAAGTTGTAGATATGTTTCAAAGGTTTAAAGAATACGAAAACAAGACGGCATTTCGAAATGGATAAATGTAGAAATTAGCGAAGCAAATTTTCAAGTTTTGAGAGACAAAATGATCTGCGGAATAGATCTGAAGAATGATAAAAGTTGCAGGGATGCGTTTTGTGCTGAGGATGATAACAAAACGCAAGCTGAATTTGTGAGCATTAACCATCTGAAGAGATTTAGAGCAAAGCAGATTTCTTTCTGCCTAAGAAGAAAGATGCCTTTATAGAGGACGTGAGAGAAGCTGGTTCTTATTTACATTTTATACATGAGAAAAGATACCATGCAGTTGACCCGAGTCGAACTACCATTGTTCAGCGATTTTACCGTTAGGCCTCTGATTGGCATTGAAACCTTGCGCAAAGCCCTTTAATATTTGCAACAACTCCCTGATGTTTGTTTTGTGGATTTTTTGTTGATCCAAAGCTGGTATGGTTTTGGTGCGAAGGCTGTTGTATTATGAAATTGTCACAAAAAAGGAATAACGCACTTAAAAAAATAATGAATGAAAAGTCTTATAAAAATCAACTGAAAAATGTTTATAGTTTGCGTAAATTTTGATGCATTTTGTTTATTCCATTCAGTTTTTTCAAGAATATTTTTGTCACGAAATAAAATCTTGTGGAGAACTGGAAAAAATATATATGTATTAATAAAAGATAAAAAAGTTTATTAAATGTTAATAATAATATTTATGGACTTACTTTTATAATTTCAAATAAATAATTTTAGAAAAACCTTATCGTAAGGAAAATTAACACGACTTAAAATCCAATCTCTATTAACCGTGTTTTGTATTATCCGAGATTATTGCGCTGTCAGTTACCTCGTATAATTAATATTTTACTGTATTAGAAAAGCTTAGGAAAGCAGAAACAGTAAAATTTAGAAAACCAGCTGTAGATGAACTTAAGAAAAAGCAGAAACCATAGAAAAGTTGATTTGTCTGTACCTGTTATGGCCTCCGTTTTCATATTTAATGCAACTTTACGTTGATAAAATGTTTTATACAGTATCGAGAATAACAATCAGAATCAGAATGGCAATTTAAAAGCTATTTTACAACTTCTTTTGCAGAGAAAACTCTAATGAATCACGTTTAGGATATCTTTCATGTGAAGAAAGATTTCAGTACTACTAAAGTTGAGCTATATGTTTATCACCTCCCCAGCCCAGGAATATAAATCACAACAAAATGCCTTGTTGTGATTCATATTCCTGCAAATTGCACTTCATTCTAACATTTGTTTAATTTTTATAATTAAAAAAATACAGCCATTGTCCAGCAATGGATGAATAATGTTAACGGATATTGGATCATCCAACTTAAATATGGCTTATGTTGATTCTATTAGTAATCTAGTAACACCATGCGTATAGCTGCAAAGAAACAACATACGGGAGAGAAAATCAAAAGTTTTATCGTTCATGTATTTGCACATTTATGTGTAATATTTAAATGGGAAGGTTTGTGATACGTATATAACTGTATGGAGAGGAATCATGTTCACATCTGGTTACCCATTTTCTCTGTAAAATAGGACATTTTCTGTAAAATCGGAGTTACAAAAGTTTTTTAATCTGATGGTTGCTTTTTTGGGCATCCGCAAAAATTTTGCGGTTATGGAGCAAAGAACTGAGAATTAGGTTAAGAAATATTCATTTAATCAATTTAGGAAGGATGTTTATTCACAGGTAAATTGTAGAATACAGCGATAAATCAATGAAAAAAAAGTATGATGTTTTACTCGATGAAGAAGTGTTTTACTCGAAAGGAAATGTTTTATTCGATATTGAAAAAGGGCAAGTGCCCTGCTCCCCTCAAACCTGCGTACGCTGATGGTTGCTTACTTTTGGGTTTCGGTTTTAAGAAGTTAGATAAAAGTTTTGGTCAGGCAAAAGACGATTGCATCTTCGGGCGTCCACAAAATTTTGCAGTTCAGTCGCAAAGAATTGAGATAATTTCATCAATAAATTTTCATTTAATTGTTTAATTTGGGAAGGGTGTTTACAAGTTAATTATAGAATACCGTACTGAATCAATGCAAAAAACGTATAATGTAATTACATCAATTTAAAAAAATATATGTTTTACACGATATCGAGAAAGATAGAGTGCTCTGCCCCCCTCACCCCCCTGCAGACGCTCATAGTTGCTTAACTTTTAATTTCAGTACCTTTTCGCCCATAAGTTAGCATTTGATGTCTAAAGTCCCCCCTCTTTCATTGTTAAACCATCTGATCTATGTGATGGTTAGCGGAAGAAGATACCACGACGAAGAGCCTGAGTTCGAAACCTAAATACAATTTGAATGTTTAGAATCATCGCATCAGATACAGAATATGGGGATATAAAATCTGTAGATGTAAAAATCCTCTCATAGGATCGTTGGCTGACCATGCCTGTTATAGCTTAATAGTACATTATTAAAATCAATATTAACATCACTAATTGAACTGCGAATTCAAAAATTTATAACATTCGTTCACTTTCACAAAAGTCAGTGTGTTATACACCACTGTAAGATATTGTGGTCCATGTAGTCTGTAATTCAGCTGAAGGTCTATACATGTTAATCAGTGATACAGAATGGATGCCTGCTCTGTGTCTTCAATTGATTGCTCACTTTAGTCTGCCATTATATTTGATAATCTACCACTGATAGTAATATCGTTTTCAAGTTAATTAAGCATAAATGCTTTAAGTCCCCATTTTCAATTAGACTCGAGTAACATATGACAGCTGCCTACGCCTTTCTGAGAAGGTTATGTTCTAACTGGCGTAGAACATGAAGTCCACTTAACGCAGAATTTAATTTTACAACCAGCGATTACATGCGTGCTGTATGCTGAGTTCAGTAGCAGACGTATTAGTTGAGAAGGTTCTTCGCAGTTCAATAAGCTTAAAATAATCCATTATCCATTACAACCCCTCAACCGTTTCTCTGAAATAATTAGAAATCACTTTCCGTTGGGGATTCGAAACGCGCATTTCCCCAGCTACTAAGTCCCACTCTCCCTGCTTCCTCTTCAGCAAACGGAGTAAGAATAGCTTCCGGAAAACGTGTCGGGTGAATTCGTAGAAAAGCCGAGCGGGTCGTGCGTTCGGGAGAAATCGGGTAGAAATCAACCGATTTCGAGAAGATGACAAGCGGCGATTGGTGGAGCGCGCCCGATTGCGGCCACAAACTGTAACCGGGTTTCCGTTAATATGAAACCAACTCGATCACGCTGTTAGCCCATTTAGGTGTATTTGAAAGCTGACTTGCTCCTTTGCACTGCTTGTGATTGTGTTAGAATATTAATAAATCCTTCCCCCCCCCTCGTAATACGATGTCAAGTTGGCCGGTGTCAGTTTCTGTTGGGTTGACGGCCATCCGCCAAGTTGACAACTCGAATATTATACGGGAATAATTGTGTAATGTGTCACTAGCGCAAGTACTTCGAAGCAGCGACAGGACTCAAATTTTGGTGGATCCTGAAGTGCTTTCAAATTTTGGTTTTACTTTTTTTGGTTGTTGTTTTTGTTGTTGTTGTTATTCATGTATAGTGAATGCTGTCGGGGCAACTCCCTCCCTCCACATATAAACATTGCTGAAAGGGACCAATATTTCTAAGATCATAAGTAAATCTTGATACTGAAGATCACCGCTTTTAAATGACCTCTGACAGATAAAATTGAAATCATTTTGAGCCATTATGATTGTCTTAAAGAGTGTTCATTGTTTTTTTTATTTATAATCGTTATTTAATCCAGGTGAATTAATAGGTGATTGTTAACAAATTCATATGCATTCATGTACTATTTTTTCATTATTATGATGCTGCCTTCTAGAATTCTTCTCTGTGTCC
>KK116733.1:476073-488705 GCA_000611955.2 Stegodyphus mimosarum | reverse complement strand
CTACAGAAATATTGGCATGTGTGTCACGATATTTTCCAACTACTGTAGCATACAACATAATCATACTACAAATAACTGCACAAAGCAACTTGAAGATAAGAGACTAAGAACAAAATTTTAGAAAAAAATGGTTTATTCGATTTACGTTTTATTACTTTTTGTATTGATGTAATATTTTGAACGTTTGGGCCTAAAATTGCTTAAGGTAATTAATTCTTAAGTCATCTCGTTCAGAAATATTCAACCTGTTTCTTGTTCTCTGGAATAAATTATTGACTTGAATACAGGCTACTTCTATTAGGTAAGCAGACGGAAAAATCAATAATGTTGTACGGTAATAACAATATTTATTTTGGGATATTTCTCTCGGATGACTTTTAAATTCCAAAACTTAGAGTAACAACCATGTATTTTCAATGATACTCGCACTTCAACGTCGTGCTTCAGTGCATTCATATCTTCTAGCATATCAAATATGTCGCAGTTCAGCTATTCTATGATCCATGCTGGCAAATTCAAATTTTCAATGTCTTCGAAGCGAACATTAATATTATCTAATAGATTTTGAAAATGGCTTGCATGTAACAATATGTCTTCTGAGGAAGTTCTGCATTTTTAATTACGTTTCTTAATTGTGTTTTATTGTGATCCTGCGTTTTACTTTTTGTATTGTACTTATTGCATAAAAATTAAATATATTAAAAAAACTCTAATTTTTAAAATAGATAAAATAATTTTTGTGTTCTATCTCCTTATATTTATTTTAATAAATATTTTCATGCTTTTAGACTTATATTCTGTAGTCCCTTGCGCATTAAATTTAATCAGAGATCTACAGTGTTTTGTATAATATCTAAATTAAATGGCAAGTAAACAGCTCATCCATTTTAAAATAAGATAAATACCACAGAAAAATAAAATATTAATTAAATTTTAAGCAATATTTTAAAATTTTAATTGGCCATTGTTTTACCAAGAGCCTAATAATTCATGCAAGCTTTATCAATGCTGAAATGCACTTGTAATTCTCTTATGAGTGGTCTCATGATCATATAAATAAATTATGAAAATAGTTCGATAAAAATTAAAACGCAAAGGACAGTTTAAATACCCAGAATTTTCAAAAATCTAAATTCTCTTTAAAAGCTTTTAATTTAACATTCTATAGCATAAATGCCTTATAAAACGGTTCAAATTCATTGCAGTATAAGAATTATTTTTTGTACACGTCAATTACATTATTTGTTTTTTTTTGGGGGGGGGGAGAGTAATAAAAATTAAATTTCGAATTTTCGAAGGAAATTTACGAATTCGAACGTCCTTTGTTCTATTAAGCAACTTACTAAATTGTTAATAAATGTCAGTGTTATTTAAAACTCAATCAACTTTTTTCCCATTGCTAAAGCAATCCTCATTGTAATTCAAATCTTATCAAACAATTGCTTTTGCATTTCTTTCTAAAGTATCACCAAATACTGATAGACATTTCATGAAGTTGTACATGTACCATTTAGAAACTTTTGACATCAGTATCACTTTGCAGTATTGCTTAGCGGAGCTTTAAATTACATCGTGTGTTTAGCGAAGTAAGTGATTGTTTATTAAAGCAATCTGTAGCAAACGTCCTCATTATCCAGCTGAAGTTCTCCATTATTGCCAACAATTACTACGTAGAAGTTATCCATGTGGGAATGATTGCGTTTCGAAATACTCATTTAGGTAATTCGAAAGCGTAACGGACCTGTTATTCCATCCGGTTATTCCACGAAGATTTAAAGTATTCTTTCTTTCGTTTTGTTTTGTTTTATTTATTTATTATTATTTTTTCAATTTTTAAATCAGACTTCTGATCTTTTAATCAGCCTCTTTCAGAGTAAACATTCGATAAATACTTTCAAAATCGTCTACCAATGTCAGCCGTTCTTCCCACCGATTTTAATTCTTCGCGCACAGTTGCCTTTTCGAATGTTCTCAGCGTTTAAAAACTGCACGCCCGTTCTAATTAAGAAGGTTTTATTAACTCTGAAATGGGTAGGAGATAGGAATTTATGGAACAAAATGCTTAAAAATAAACCAAGTATTTGGACACTGAGTGCGGTCTAATTGGTCAGCTTGGTGGCATACATAGTTCCTTTTTTCTGAGGTTATTAGGATATTTCAAAATGAAATTTGTCCTGATGGAGAGTTGCAATGAAAGTCATATTTTTATCACTTTTTAAATTTGGCATCAAGTATTCATTAATAATTTGATTCTGCTCAAATGAATGTACTCAAAATTGCGCTCGTGAATGCGAAAATATATATATTAAATAATTATTATTTATTGCTATCATTATATTTCCCGAAGTTTTTTTTTTCTAACTCTTCAGCCTGATAATCACTGAGCTGTGTGAATGAAGCTGTATTTCAGATTCATACTCATTGGAGTGGATTGGGTTATAATGTAATTTAAAATTAATTAGAGGCGCGTGTTTATGAATTCCAAATTTAGAAGAATATTTCCTGTTTCAAATGATCATCAACAAATCTTAATTTCAAACTAAAGTTATGCTCTTCAACTACAAAGTAGGATGTTCGTATTTTGATTTTGAACAGATTCCCTCAGGTTAGAAAAATGTATTCTTATAGTTTGCTTAGCCAGTTTGGTGAAGTAAAATTAGATATTTAACAAAAAAGTGTGTTATTAAACTGTGATATACCTTACGAAGACAAATTTTTAGCGAAAAAAAAAGGCAGCCTCCAGAAAGGTACCGGCATTGTTATGCTAGAGAATTGCTATGCAAATAGGACTTGTTTCCTGTATTCCATTTCGGACTTTTCCCAGTTTAGGCTTCCTGGGGTTGACAATAATATCCTGCCTTTTCAAGCTTTTTTCTCCTTCTGCAGGTGTTTTGGATGAAAACATCAAAATTAGTACCATTTTAGTCTTTATATTTTTTACTGTTCACTAAAATTGTTGGGAAGACATTGGAGGAGGAGGGACACTGTAACGTAAAATTCGGGTATTTTAAGTTACTCCGGAATAAATTGTGAGTTAAACACAGAAAAACAAACAAAAAGGTTCTTCTTAAGGTGCGTAAAGATAAATTATTTCAGCCGAAAAAGAAGACATATCTTTTGTATTAATACCACTCCATTCGGCAGTTGGTTGTAAAAAAATTCGTTTTTCTATGCAGAGTGATTCAAAACTACAAAACTCAAACTTCTAGAAGGAGTAGGGTATACATAGATGATTCGGAATCTCATAGCAATGCAGAGTCGGAAATGCAGTCCTAAGGAGAAAAGGGGATTGTTAGGGGCTGTCCCAGGAAAACTGTCGACAGCCACACGTAAAGGTATTAGGATGGAAAATATGAATTCATCACGAACGCTAACCGACATTTAAAGACTATAAGCTTAAAATAAGTCAATATCAATATCTTGATAATTAATATCTTGATAATGAAGTTGCCTGGAGTTTCATAACGTAGGCACTACACTAATTCTCAAATGTTTTGAAATCCGTCGGACGTTCGCAGTAGCCACGAAGATGTGCCATTTTAAAACGCTCTGTGCATTTCAAAATGTCTCAGACTGTATCCTATAAGCCACGTTACGAAATATCGGGAAGCTTAATCCTCAGGAAAGCTAGAAATTAGTTTTATGGTCTTTAAATGTCAGTTTGCGATCACGATGAATTCCAGCAAATTGCTTTCTCCTACTACCTCTGTTCAGCTGGAGGATAAATAAAGGTGCAGGGAAGACAATACAATAATGGGTGGAAAAACTCTTTATTTAGCGATAATTTACAATATGTATACACTTTCAGTTGCACAAGTACTCAAAGTTCCAACCATTAATTTTTATGTAAACTTCACGATGGCGACGCACAGCACTCGCAAAAATACCCGGACATTTGCAGCTGCCACGGAGAATCTTGAGACTAGGTCGATGTTACATTCACCGGGTGTCTTGTAGGTCATGGCTTTTAGCGTCCCTCACAAGAAGATAACCAGGCTAGATTATTTGGTGATTGTGATGGCTATGGGAGGGGCCACGACCAATCCACTGCTGCGCAAACTTATTGTTTAAGTAATCCTGTACGGCACACGCAAAAGAGCTCCATCTTACTGGTATCACATTGAACGCCAAATATTGTGGAGTAATTGTGACAGTACCTTCTCCAGAAAAGTATGATATTTTCGACCATCCAATAGGCATGGTAAGAAATCTGGCCCGATTAAGGAATCACCAATAATACCAGTCTACACATTCACGGAAAACAGTCATTGGCAACATGTGGTTGCATAATTCATGGGTTGTTGTGGCAGACATGAACGTTGTGTTGACTGAAGATCCTTCACGACAGAAAATGTCTTCAACCGTAAAAAGAATGCACGATGGAAACTCCGGGTTCTGGTTGCATTTATCCACGTATCCACGTGCGAATTCCAGGCGTCGAGGATAATTCTCAGGGTGCAATGACTGGTCTCGTTGTAAATGATATGGATGTAAATATTCTCTGTGTAATGTGCGCCACACACTTGATTGAGATGCTGCAATATCACGGGTAATGATTCGTATACTTCTACCAGGAGCTTCTTCCATTCAAAACAATATCTAGTCTTCTAAGGCAAGTGTACGTGCTAGTCGTGGGCACCTTGTATCATGCTTTCTCTTGAAAAATGTACAGTATTCTCATAGGTTACGGTGCAAATTCGCAAACATTCGGCCCTTCTGTTCGGGTACCGTTCGGCACAGGGTCGGCTCGCAGCCATTCTGTTGCAGTGAACTTCACCACATACAATAAACATGCTCGCTGTTTCCGCGTTCGTAAATTGCTTCACGCTCTTCGTATGCCGTAGGAACTTGACATGACTGAAACTGCATTCCAACTATAGCTCTGGCGAACAGAGCCCTCAAATAGATAACCAGCGCACTCAGATGTGCGAAACTGTAAATGGTAATAGCAAGGCACATAGTAGAAAACTTCGGGAAACTTTATTATCGAGAAGATCATGACTTGTTTTAAACTTACGGTCTTTAAATGCCAATTTGCGATCATGATGTATTCTTATTTTCCATCCTAATACCTTCGTGGGTGGCTGTCAACGATTTCCCTGCGACATCCTCTAACAACGTCCCTATCTCACTGGGATTGTCTTTCCGACTCCGAATCGCTATGCGATTCCGAGTCATCTAAGTGTACCCCACCCCTTTTAGAAGTTTATTTTTCTAGTTTTGAATTATCCTTAATATTTTCGTCTACAATAATAGTTACATTTTTAAGAATCTATAAAATAATTAATCTACTTTATTAAAAACCGTGATAACACTGTTACTGAGAATTTTCACGATTTTTTGGAGCACTGTATTTTTAATGCAGCGCTAGCCAGAATTAATAGTAGTAAATGCTAGCCAGAATTTCAAAACATTTTTCATTTTTCGAGTTCAGTGTTTCAGTTTTCAAAATGTTTCAATTCTCGAAATAATTTAGGCGCGGTTATTCTTTAGAAATCGATATGATCCTATTTTAAGAGATAATAATAATACTGAATAGTAACCTAAATTTTTAAAGAACAGGTTTTATGTATTAGATCTAATGCCGTGCCTAAATTTAATTTAAAAACTGATGCGCCATTGTGACATTACTTTATATATATTGACTATATTTCACAGTTAAGTGACCTTCAATCGCATTTTCGGATTTTATGTTGTCTTTGAACGCAAAGGCTGAAATGGGAATCGTTCTTACTTATCTTATCACTAGAAGCTGAAATGGAACCATTTTTTAAAATAGCCTGAAATGGGACATAACCTATTATTATTATTATTATTATTAATACAACAAACGAAAATGCTATTTCCTTAGCAATCCTTTTCCCGGCTTAAAACATGAACATAGTTTTTCTTTTTCAAAATTAAATTTAATTGACTTCGAAAAAGTGACCCTCTTGTGTGAAAGTGATTTGACACCGTTTTGAAGATTTCTGCCTTGTGATGAAGAATTACTCTTTTGTATAAAGGTGCTGGCATGTATGCTATAAAAACATTTTCAATTCCGCTTTCACCACCCATCACTATTAAAGCCTTACTTACTTACCTTATGCTGGCTTTTAACAAGAAGCTTTGGAAACTGGATCCTCAACTGATAATTTTTTTTTCTAATAAAGCTTTACGTGCGTGTTCCGGTTTGCGATTTTTGTCTGCAATTATCCAGATGTCAAGCGTCTCCAATGAGCTGGAGTCTGCTCAATGAAGCGATATTCAAATCAGCGGGAGGGACGTATTCGCTTCCCCTCTTTTCTGGGGAAGTATTAAAATCTCCCTTTTAAAAGACCTTGATATCTGCAGTTTTTGCGGAAATGACACATCACTATAAGACTGATGACTTTACTAACGCCGATTGCTGTTTTTTGTTTAGTTCTTTTTTCTTACCACTCTTTTTCGGGATCCATTTTTGTATCTTTTCCCCCTCTTTTGGGTCAGACAATGGCTGCGCAGGAAATGGAAGCAATCAATGCTTCCCCAGTAAATAACCCTTTGATCACGCGATGAAATTGGCAGGGAGGAGGGGAAATAGACCAAGAATGAAAAGGGTGTGGGAGGAGGGCACATTTGCCTTTTCTAGTTAACCAGTCGTCTGAGACGTAGATATTACGTCTGGTAAATTGGTTAGCATACTACAGCCGCCTAATTCTCTGTATTTAGCTAGTCAAGGCCAAATTTAAATGTGCAACATCCCTCTCGATTGTGGTATGCATTTTAATGAAGTCTTGTGATTAATAATACACTAAGAATATCTTTTTTAGGTCTCCTTTGCTAACTTAGAGTATTTAATGATACCGTAAAAGTAGAGAAAAATTTGCGCTCATCTTCTTTTAATGGAATGTCATTAATTATACAGATAATACGTACTGTGGACCTAAAAATTAAAGTGTATATAGTGCTATATCCGTATACAGTATGCAAAGCCTCTAAAAAAATTTTAAAAGCTTGTTGTTTGGAAACGAAACAACTTATACCTTTGATACTAGTCATACTGAAAAGTGACCTCTGATTGACAGCTCTCTAACTGTGGGCAAGTATAATTAATCAATGTGCTAATGTATACTCCGCCTGTTATTGTTTTTTCATGCAAAAAAAAAATGGTCCTCAAATTCTTTTCATGCAGCATTCCACACCAAACATTCACTTTCAAGCTGTTCCGCTTGTAACATGAGGATTTTCGGATCCAAAAATCTTCATATTATGTGTACATGAAACCAAAACTACGTAACTGTTGAGAAAAATTTTATATGCATAATAACACCGCAAAAATTTACAGCATTGCCTCTTATATGGTGTTCACAGTACCAGAATAAATTTATTCGGGGACTTTGTGGACACCCTGTATAAATAAAATTTAGTCTAACTTATAAGTTATTCCTAACAATACATTATACCAACATATAATACAGCAGTAATAAAGTTGTAATTTGAATTTAAATGATGCAAAATATACCAAACACTGACGTATACTATTTCTCTTTCTCGTGCGCATGAAAGTAAGAGATTAGTCATTTAAATTTAATACTCAAAAGGCAACACAGCAATGAAAAATTGCTATACAGTTAACTGTTTTATGGGGTTGGTAGGACAAAAAATTACTCTTTTTTCAAGACGTGGGTACGGAAGCAAAGAAATAAGAGATATAAACAGTGACCTATTTCCACACATGGAATATTTACACACAAAAATATGAACTAGAAACTCCTCAGAAAAGATACCTGTAGTAGGGGAGGAGGTACAAAATTCTGCATGAACTATTTTCATGTCCTCCCTCTTCGGATTTGGCTACATCGCAAACATGGTCGAAATACTGTGAGAAGATACTATAGATTGGTTTGAATTACTTTAATATACTGTGTTTCTGTCCGCTCTTATTTAGCTTTCACTTTGAACCTTAACGTCTGGTTTTATTTTTATTATTTTTTTATCCTTTTGTAAACAACATACACCGAATCTGGTGGTACGAGAGTACGATTATATTGTATTATATTTTAGAGTGTCTAGATTGTTTTACAATGAAGTTAACAATAGAATAACAAAAAATGACGAACATCAATAAATTTTATATCATTTTATTGCTGTGAAGTTTTAGAATTGTGCACGTGTGCGCCTTTTTAATCTAGTGCTTTGCCATCCGACAACTCTCGAGTAATGAACTAGTTCTTGAAACGCTGCGTCTGAAATGTCTTAAGCTAAAAAAATCCCATTTGTCTTTTTCCAGTTGCACTTTGTATTTCTTTCACCTGTATTTTCAAAGCCTTGAACGAACCTGAGGAATTTCAGGTCCGCCGTTGTGACTTCGTCATCGACAGAATTTTCTTGTTTTAAAATATTACGAATCAGTTTTCCAACCTTAAATTGGCCCTACCAGCGGCCTAGCGAGTCGTTGAATACTAGTAGTTCGGTCCGAGGTTCGAATCCCGCGAAAGGGCTGGCTGCATGGGCGCTTTCGTGGTTTTCCCCATGTGTCACGCGTATGCGAGCCAGTTTCCCTTAGAAAATTCTTCACGAAGGCATCCCTTCCCTTAGGCAGATAGTTCTCGAGGCTTTGGCACAATCGCATAAAACAAACCAACCGTGAATTATCATTGATCTTTTTATTGTTATTCGAAACCTAGCAGCATCATTCCCTGCATTAAATTTGTGAGTTTATCCCGGAACAATAGACTGTTGGACTCTGCAAAGATAATTCCCATCGCAGATATCCATAAACCGATTATCCTTAATTGAGTATATAGATAATAGAAAAGCAGGACAACTGAAAGATAAAATTCGGTTATAGACTGGTATTCGTTTTATTGAAAAAGCTCTATGCATTTTATTAAAATCTGATACTTCATTCTCTTCTTCAAAGCGCAGAAATTTTGCGCCTATTTTGCAGGAAACGGAATCCTCTGTATTTTTTTATAGTAGTAACTGATATTAAAAAAACTCGGAATGTTTTTCCTCCTTGAAAACGACGGATCTCAAATTCCCGCAAAATGCACAGAGCTTCGTTGTAAAAATAACAATGTCAACCTAAAGAAGAATATCTGATTATATTTCTAATATCTTATTTGCTTTCGGAAGTCCACAATTTTTGGTAATCATTATCGCTATCTATCATATCTTTAATATTATTTGCAAAACTTGTGCAGTTTGAGAACTTTTTAGTATTGCTAATACGGCAAAGAAGAAACAACAGTTTTAATTATCTCACATTATCTTATGTAATATATCACATGTAACATCGCCGTACCTGAAATCTATTTTATGTTTTGCTGTGTGTCTAATGACTTTATTCGTTCGAATAAAACTCTTCCGTAATGAATAAATTCCTGCATTCTATTTATTGTACACTTATTTATTTTTGCAATGAATCATTTGTTCAAACTATAATTTATTAGTTTTAACTTAATGGTTTTGTTTGTGGTTTCAAAAATTATTTTCATCCGTATCTTTAAGGCTAAGGAAGAAGAAATCTACAATAGCAAAGAAATGACCTCGTCGATAGTAGAATGAAGAAATCAGAACTATATAATGATATGCCCCAGGATGGAATCGCATCTGACAGTCGCTGATTATCCATACTTTTAAATTGTGCCTTGTGGCTACTATCAAAGAATATGAGAAGAATATTTTTAAGCTTCGATGTGTTTCATTTCATCTAAAAGAATGAGCCTTGCAGCGTTGTGCCCTTCTGATTCTCATCAAACATTTGTCTGATAGCATCTAATGTAGGAAAATTAAGCGTGTTAGATGATCTAATGAATTGTGATAGATCACCGGTAAGGGGAGAAAGATCGTCAGTAAGAAAAACTCGTGAGTAAAAAATTATAATCACTTTCAGTTCTTGGTACCTAACATAGGCTTTTCATTTTTCCGGCCGATTATCTATTTATTAATTTCTTGAGCTTCGGGGTTTGTACTCAGCTTCGTGACTCTGCAGCTTGTTTTTATTAGAAATGATCTATTCTTTAATGAGGTTTTAACTAGTTTTCTTAGTTGGAGGTGGCTGTGTGAAAAGATTGTTCTGTATTTCTTACATATAGGTTTTAACAAAGAAACCAATGTATTGAATACAAAGCGGTTACTTTTTACAATTTTTTTAAAGGGATCTTTTTTTTATTTTCTTTCATTGATTTTTGCTTGAATTCGTAGAACTGGCTTATTCCTTGCAATTTATTTTTTAAAGCGGCAAAGAGTAAAAATTTTCCTTGACTAAATAATAATCAGTACGGTGTTTTTCCGTGCTCCAGTATGACTAAGAGAAGTATGAATTGTGAACTAGATTAATTAATTATGGCTGATCAAATGAAGCCGTCTGTCTAAGAAGTAATGTACCTTTGTAGAAGCTTTTTAGCTGAAGTTGCTCCTATTTTCATGTTCATGTAAACGCGTGAGAAAACCAGATAACTTCTTGTAGCCATTCGTTTGATCGCGGAGAGATGCCTACGAGGTGAATAACCAACTTTCGTGATTTTAACCAGTTGGTGCCTAATTATGGACGAGTATTGGATTGGACTGTATGTACTAGATTGTGACAAAACACAACCGAGCTATCTGTTTAAAGAGAGAGATATTTTCATGGAAGATTTCGTGGAGGAAAGCCCAGTGGCTAAAGCTGCGAGATACTAATTTGAGTTCGAGTTGTATTCTCTTAAAACTAGAGTAACGGACTGTTTATATTGTTGTTTTTCCAATATATCAGATGAATATGTTCTAGTTAAGTATTTTCGAAAATCATTCTTGATGACATTTCTCATCTTATAACCCACCACAGTTTTGTTATAGTCAGTTAACGAGCTAAATCAACCAATCTACTCAATGGGAAAATATTTTCTAGCATTTGCTGGTGGTTGGGGGGGGGGAAAGTTGAGAAAAGCTGATCTGTGAGATAACAGAACTTGATATGGTTCTTCCATTAAATACTTTATTGTTCTATATTCAATACTAATGGCAGTTTAGCCTTTATTAGTACAATCCTTATTGAACTGTGAAGCTTTATCAAAATTATTAAATCATAGCCACAAAAACCAAGAATTTAGGATAGTTTTAGAGCAACACGCCATTGACAAATCATCGAATGAGTATCGGTGCCAAACATTAAATAATAGCTTAGTTTAATCTTCATTTATTTAAATCTCCTACATCGCTTACATATTCGTAAAATGTTTTTATAAAGCGAATGAGAATAACAGAATAATTTTAAACTGAAGTTAATTGATAACATAAACTAAATTAAGCATTATTAATTTTAGTTAAATCAGAGTTTTATCAAATATCTTTACCAAAACCTTCAAAACATTTTGTGTAATTTGCAGTGCGGAAGTAGAAAGTACTTTTGCGTGAGGAATAAAAAGGCGAATAATTTCTATAACGTATAAGTGAATAATGTATGTGGTATTAGAACTTCTTTTATCACTTGCAATAACGTTGCGATGTTCATTACAGTTCTCACTTGAACATAGCATAAATCAAATATGTTTTAAATTATATCCGCTAGATATATTATTGCAAAATAAAATTAAATTTAAAATGTTTAAGAAGCCTGTTTGTTGCTTTTGTTGTGTTGTCACTTATGTCACTTGTCTGACAGTAACATCAGCACAAGCCCGTGAAGTGGACGAAATTCATCGCCTGTCGTTGTCAAGAGCCTTGAGCACCATAGAGGTGACAGTACGACTTTGCTCAGTTCCGCCCGCAATTTTGATGGAGACTACCCTGGGGGGACGGGTCCGAGGGTCTCCTATCCCTCTTCTCTTACCACAACCTCTGGAGAGGACTTTCAGCTCACCGCATATTTAGAGTGCCCCATGCCGCACAGACTCTATACATTTACAAACAACCATGCCTTTTCCGGGATTCGAACGCGGGTCTTTCTGTATGGCAGTCAGAGTCGCTAACCACTATCTTGGTTGGGCGGCGTTTCTTGCTTTTAAATCATACAGTTTGATAGGCAATTGCAGATCAGTTGCATGTAAAAGATACATTATACTTTGCCGAATTTTGAACACTGGGAGAACCGGCTACGTATTTGCCAACGTATATCATACATTTAAGATGTTATTTTTCATACAATAATAATACTTTCCAAGGGGCAGGTGTTAAATGGAAGCGTAACATGTCAGGATATAACACAAAATTTAGCGGTTTAAAAATATTGTTAAAGACGTTTCTAACATCAAAAATAAAATTTTCGAGTTCCTGTATACGGTTTGTACTACAGTAGAGGCCTTTAATATGATCGCGGTTAATGTTATCATTCGGATATTAAAGTTCCACCCACTTCTATACGACGAAAGGGAAAATACATCACTTACTGTAATCAATAAGTCGGTTAATATGATTAGAATATTTTAGAATTAATTTTTTAAACTAAAATAAAATCGCCAAGTAAGAGATTAAGTTCACTGAATAAGATCAAAATAGATTACAAATATTGCCAAGTGAGGGGTTAAATCGTCGAACAGCTTGGTTTTGATTTCAGCCAACCATTTAAGTTGAGTAAGAAAGCAACCGTAGTTTGACATAGATTTTAAGGACGATCAAATACAAGCCTTTCTTCTGAAGGAAAGGTTAAATTTTGTTCTCAGTTTTTTTTTTTTTTTTTTTTTTTTTTT
>KK116733.1:462866-476035 GCA_000611955.2 Stegodyphus mimosarum | reverse complement strand
TTTTTTTTTTTTTTTTTTTGTCTTGGGAAAATTTTTTTACTGGAAACATGTACAACAAACTAAGGGTTCTTTTTGCTTAATTTAAAGTTTTACATTGGCCTGTTCTTTTCCGGTGAGGAATGCCTTCCAAATATTTAAGATTAGAGGTACAGTAATGGTCAAACAATTTCTAAAAAATTAATAGAAACATTTCTAAAAAATAACTTTTACAGTAATTAACAGTTCATAAACAAATGTTGCATTTTCTTAATTAAAATGCTATGAAATTACCTATTTATATGTTTCTAGTTATGCTTAAATTATTTAAGCTCCATTACTATTCTAAAGGATATTTTTTCTCATCGTTTAATGCTAGCATTCTCTTAATGTTACCAAAATAGCCGTGAAAAACGTGATCAGGTTAAGCGATGCCTTCTGTAAGATTATTTTTAGAGTTAAATTTTAAATCTAAATTCGGAAATTTATTTAGCTTTCAGTCGAACACACGTCAAAGCAAATAGAAATAACGGCTGGAAAGCAAGGGATTTATTAACAATAGAACACGAAGTCGATAATCAATTTTAAAAAATGTGTTACCCATTCAGAAACAAGCGCTGCAACACTAATCACATTGATCCTTGAAATTAAGGAGAGTTTAAATAATTTGTTTAGTTCTTATCATTAGCATCTTCGTCTGAGTTATTCTCTGCCACACATGCTATGCGGAGTGTAACTTGTTACATTTGGGGTATTTTTCTTATTTATATATTTTTTTAATTTTGCCTGGCACGCTTTTCTTTTTCGCTTGTTGCATTACGGGAAATGTACGTTCCTAATTATCTTCATCCAGTTTATTTTCATTTCACTGCTTTTATCAGATTTTTGTTCACTACTTGCGTTGGTAAATTAATGATGGTCCTTTTCGGTGATACAAAATGCTCAGATAACAAAGTCGGGGCTTTATGCAGAATCTATTGTTCGAGTTAACAATATTCATTTTTATTTTCCCCAGTGTTATAGTGTTGAATTCCATTTTCCCAGTTTTACCACAAAATTATACTTCGGAATCTGTAGAAAAAACATTTCATTAAACATATCATTTGCTTTTGTATGCATATAATTCTACTATAAAAACCGATGTAATCGTAGAAGTCTCCGTTAGTCACAAAACTACTTAAAGTAAAAATAAACTAAGGAGCTGTATACAGAGAAGCGTTATGTATGATATTAGATATCTTTGCATTATCTAAAATGTAATTGAAAATGCTTATAATTATGAATAGATGTATGGTAAGTTTAAGGTGTTTTAAACTTTGCCAATTATATGCATATTATTTTGCATATTATATATATTATTATAATTATATGCATATTATTTTGCATATTATATATATATTATTATAATTATATGCATATTATATATATAATAAAATTCTAAGTAACATTTAAATTATTAAGAAATGATTTTATTTCTCTGAAATCGCACACTTTATAAAGAAGTGTTTGATTGATTAAATTTAAATGAGGCATTGATCTTGTGCTCATGTCACGTTGAATGGCAGCATTCTGAAAATGTTTTTTCAGACCAGGCCGTGAGGAAAAGGAATTAAAGCTCTGCAATCGCAGCATTCTTCAGACGCGTAGGGATGATAAATAGCTTGGTAGCATAACGTCAACATGACAAACGAAAAATTTTGAGATACTCAACTAAAGACAGTTCTGACTTAGGTTATTTCAAAGCAGGAGAGATGAAAAATGAACAATGCCCTCCCCAGGACTCGAACCACGGACCTCTCCAATAGGCGCTGGGTGTGCTGACCACTACACCACGAACGTATGCAAAGAAGGCGGGAGAAATACCTTATAACCTTCAGTAATTCATTTTATTTTGACTTGTTTAATCACAGATAGTAAGCGATAGATCTTACATTAAAGTAGTCTATATTCTGAGATTAACAACTACATATTTAACAGAATGCAAGAAATAAGCTGTTGCTTACAAATCAAATTGATTTTTTTTTAAGTTTTTCTTTCCAGCAAACTTGATGCAAGTTTAATACGCCAATTTTTAATCATTCCCATGAGTGAAATACTGTGGAGACCTGATTGAACAGATAATTTGATTGCATACTGCACGCACACTTCCTCTTTCCTGAGCAAATAACGTTTCCTTAAAATTTGTCTAAATGCTGTTAAAATTTTATTTTCGACTTTGTACGGGAGCGGAGCATTTTCATTAATTTATTTTTTATTATATTATTATCTTTACTGATATTACTTGTGTGCGCGGTTATGCTTGTATTACAAAGACGGTAAGTGCATAAATTGCACTAAAGATATTTAGATATTTAGCATGTTTATTATTTATTTTTTTACCTGTTGTTATATATTATTGCCATTTATATAGGTTTTTTTATACTATTCTACTGTCATAGTCTAATAATGAATATCAATTATAGCTATAATTAGTTTTATCTGCTCATTGGAAATAATTTCCAAGTAATAACAAAAATTAGGTTTCTGTTGGCACGTTCTACATAGTTGTTCTATAAAAATACCGTTGTTAGTTTGGTTGTTTTTATTAGATTATAGCAAGACAGCCTGGAAAGTATATTTAAAATCTTAATAGCTGTATTTTAACTCAAATCTGTACCATTAATTATCGTAATTTCAATACTAGCTATCAATTTTTGGAATTAAATATTATAGGCATGTATATATTGCTTCTCTGCGTTTGAGGTTAACTTGCTGGAAAAAATACTTTATAGGGTAGTTGGCAGTCAGTATGCCTTTGGTATGATAGGTGACACTGTACCTTTCACCCTAAATTTCTTACCAAATTTTTTGGTTTTGTTTGTAGAACCTCTTTAGCGATAAATCTAAAAAAAATGAATTATTTTCAGTTTGTCCTTTAGATAACTGCATGTCCATCAAATATCTCTTTGTAAATGCATGCCCATCAGTTTTAATGTTAATGAATGGAAAGTTCTTAGTTTCATTTAGTGATCTGATAAGGATATTTTAAACAATCACCGAGATCTTAGATTATTAGTATTTTTAAAATTTTATTTCGTGATGAAACATTGCACGCATCGTAGTTTGACTTATCAGTCACGCTTATAATATATATATATATATATAATGTGAGAATTACCCTTCTTCAAAACTTTCTAATAAAAAGCTGTGTTACTGCTCATATTTAAGTAAAAAATGTATGGTCTAAAACTTAGGTAATGAAAATGACTTTATATATATATATTAAAAAAAACCCACTAAAATGTACGTACAGTAAAAAAAAATAAAAACTCGGAGTTCCCTCACTTGCAGCAATAATTATTTGGTACATAGGGATGGGGGCGTCTAACTATTTACATCTTCGGCTATCTTGATAGGTATTGGTCCTAACACCTCTAGATCAAGGATTCCCAAACTTTGTTTTGCATCGACCCTCTTTAAAAGAATTTCTTCATCAACTCCCGTACGCATTTTCCTATAATATAAAGTATACAAATAATCATAACACAACTATTTGTGCATAAATAACTTAAAGATAACAAAAAGTTTATTAGCATGAATGTCTTGGAAAAAATGTGGTTTATTAGATTCGCGTTTTATTATTCTTTTGTATCATTATTACTTTTAATTTCACAAGTATTAACAAGTTTTCAGAAACAAAATCACAGATTTTTACTGCACGGAAATTCGATTTTAATTAATCTAATGACTGCGCTTGATGCATTATGATGCAAGTTTGCTAATACTTGGGATAAAATTGCGTAACTGAATTCTTAAATCAGCTGGCTCAAAAATATTCAACCTGTTTCTTGTTTTCCACAGTAAATTAACTTACTTCACTAAAACCTGCTTCTGTTAGGTAAGAAGAGGAAAAGGTCAGTAACGTTGGTTCGGTAACAACTTTTATTTTGAGTTATTTCTCTCGAATGACTTTAAAATTCCAAAATGTGGCGTACCCATGTGTTTTGAATCAGACTTGACTTTGTAGGATATAAGCTTATAACAATAAAAAATTAATTATCAATTTTTGTGATTAATTGGACCTTGTTTATGGTGATCTGTTATCTGTTGCCGGTGCATACTTGGCTGTCGATTCTATATCGACTCTTTCATCATCGTTGATCCCTTTTAGAACTTCATCAGGTTCAGTATAGACCCCGTTGAGAAGCCCTGGTTTGGGTATTATGTTCTACACCAAGGATTCTGCGTAAAGTTACCAGTATAATTACCTCTACGTAATGGTTAGAATTTTCGATTAGCTGACGCCCAGTGGAATAAAAAATACAAAAAATTAGAGACTATTTTAAGCAAACTTAAAAACAATTTCAATGTGAAGATAAAAATTTATCACTTTAAAGATACGTTTTATGTAAAAAAAATTTTTAAATATGAAAAGTATGAAAATTATAATTTTGAAAAGTTGCAATGGGATTTTCATACTCGGTTCCAGTTTTCAGCTACGCAATAGATATATGCAACAATTTTAAGCTACGCTATTGCTATATGTAACAATTTTAAGTTAAATAGTTGTAAACACTTGCAGTATGCTTACTAGATTAAGAATGAAGATTCGGAATACCGAATATTAGATCATATATTTAAAACGAGATGTTCAAAATAGCTGTGTCAATGGTAGAGGGAAAACTTGCTTTGATACTATTCCATCAAGAAAAACACCGCATGCAAACTTATTTAATTTTTTAAAAAGAGATCCAATTGTTCAAGACGCAATTTACATTTTTTCATTAGATTGCTTGCGCACGAACTAAGAAACAAGCAAAAGCCTCGTTCTCAGCTTCTATTTGCCAAAGAAGTAGCAACAGTTCTCTCTGCCAAAGAAGTAGCAACCTTTTCTATTTAGAAACTGTTCTCTCTGGCAAAGAAGTAGCAACATTTTCTATTTAGCAACCGTTCTCTCTGGCAAAGAAGTAGCAACAGTTTTTATTTTGTTTTGTCACGAAATTAGATTACTAGAAACAGTAGCACCTTGTTCTAAATTTTCAATGACTAGATTTATAACTTAAAATCAGATCAAATACTGATTCAATTTACGTACAGTAGAAATCGCTTAATATAACTGGGGTTAATCTTATCATTCGGATATGACTATCGAATTGGCGAAGTCCCGCCCATTTGTATATGAGAACATGAAAAATACATCCCTTAATGTGATCAGCAATGTGGTTAATAGAATCAAATGGTTACAGAATAAATTTTAAATTGAAGTCAAGTCGCCAAATAAAAGATCAGGTTACCCCAAAAGGTTAAAGAAAGCTATAAAAGGTGCCAGATTATTGAGAAATATCGCCAAGTAAGGGAAATCGAAAGAAGGACGCCAAACAGCTTGATTTCGATTTCAGTGAAATAGTTAAACCTGAGCAAAAAAGAAGACATAGATTTTGAATAGTTCTTTCGATTTTGAGGCCAATCTAATGCAGGTATTTCTACTTCAGAAGCAAAAGTTTTGGAAACATCAACGCCAAACTAAGGTTGCTTTTTCGCCCATTTTTAAATCCTACATTGATATATTCTCCTCCGAAAAGTGATGCCCTCCGAGTCTAAAAATTAGGGTTACAACACTGGTTAAATAATTTCCAGTTATGTTATAAACCGTTCATAAACGAGTTTTTACATTGGAGACACTGCAAAAAGTTCATAAAATATTTTTCTATTTCCCTAATTAAAATGTTGTCAGAGTGCCTATTTATATGTGTCTAGTTATATTTATAGTAAATTAGTTAAATTCAGTTGCTATTTTAAAGGATATATATTTTTTTATCGTTTAATGTTATCAAAAGAGCTGTGGACAAACGGGGCATCACATTAAGCGGAACCAACTGTAATACTGAGCACTCGAAAACATCATCTTTCTCCTCTTTATGCTGATATTGAGCATAAATCGCTAAATCTTGCCTCCTAATATTCCAGCTATTATTCCGGAAACCTGTATTAATAATAGTGAAAGGAATCTGTGATGTAAAAGAATTGTCATAAACTAAACTGAGAATTCTTTTTCTAGCCATGAAAGTGTGAAATCTCAATTCTGTTCTTTCAGCCAAGCGTTGACCAGCGAGGACTATTATACTTCACCCTCTAGTATATATTCTAAATTTTTGAACTGATTTACAAAGAAGGGTGGGGTCTAAAAGTGCTGAAAAAGTACTCAATTTTCTGCCTGATATCGAGAAAAACGTAAAAATCTTTGTTTTGTGTGGTGAAAGCTCTACGCGCTTGAGTCAACATAAATGCGGAAACTAACGTGTTTGATTCTTATAGATAAATGCAAAAATTTGCTACCTTTTCAGTTGCTGTTGAACTGTTTCAGTTGCTGTCACAAACTGCATTTATTTTCATTTTAAATTACGATTTTTGAAAGGAACAGTTCTGCTTTTAAAATGTAATTTATTTATAATTATTTTTATTTCTTTGTGTTCTTTGTTTCATATCGTCAAAGTAAAAAATACACTTAAACGCATAAAACTACCGCACTAGAATCCGGTATTGAATTTTGTAAACAAAGATGATCGAGCTGTTATACACTTTTACAGAATGTAAAAAGTCATTTATGCGAGTAATGATCTTTAAGAACCTATGAAATTTCTGAATTAATTTGCCACAGCAATTCATTTACACATTTATCAATCTTTACATGTGGCTCTCCATTTCATCTATTATGCTCTCTTTTTCGAAGAAGCATAACGCGATAGTATATCGCGAAACGTTAATTTTCTTAGGAGAATTGTAGGGCTTTCATATTCACGGATAACATCCTAAAGCTGAACGCGGATAAGTGAAATCTCGACTAACAGCGGACGTTACATTAGCAAAATGTTCCTTCATACACACGGTACAGTTTAGCTCATAAATAGGCAGAGTAATGCACAAATTAAAAAAAGTAGAGTATAATGTCTTGCTAAATAAAATATTGCATTTGCTATTCTAGTAATTAAAATAATGCAAAGCACTCTTTAAAATACTTTTTTTGTATGTATTGAACATTAAAATTCTTTCTTTCTCTCCTAAAAATCTGGAATGAAATTTTAGCCTGATTCCTAACAGACGTCAGAGCAATCAAGAAATGCAGCATTTTTACGATGTTGTTTTAAGGGGTGATTAACTGTTCCTTTCCCAGCACATATGAATGCAGAAGTAAAGGAGCGATGAATCAGACTATATTCTGATCATGAACTCTGTAGTAAATGAGGAGTATTTCTAACCAAACTAAAGTACTTAAATTCAGCTGTCACCCCTAAAGAGCCGTTCACACATCTGAGCTAACGGAGACATCTGGCAAAGCCAACATAACTCCATGGCGTTGAGAAAATCAATTCTTCAGTTGAAAGATCTGAACTTCATATGTAGCGGAGCTTGTGCCACATGGAACAGATCCATTAGCTCATATAAACCCCAGTGTGAACAGCCCTTAAGTGTTACCTTAAAGCTATTACCCGGGTTGCTGGCTGTATCTTAGCTTAACTATGCGAATGCGAATACACAAGTAACTGAAACTTTAACTTCACTATGTTCTACCTCGTGAGTGTTAAATTAAAATAATACAAAACAAAACGTAGCTTCTTAACTCTGCAACGAAAAGCTGCAGCGTACAATTTCCTTGCGTAATATTATGCTGTATAAATATTTTCTATCAGAGCGACAACGCTCTGCGTCGCATAACCTAAAATCGAAATCAAGTTTACCTTGCCGCTTCAATTAATGATATTCATTTTACACACGAGAAATCTACAGAAACCAACCACACAGCTAGCCCGTTCACCTGGATTTGAACCAAAACAGACTATCAATGTTCAGCAATCTTTCTCAGCAATCATTTGCGGCCGAGCGTTAAAATTGCTGAACGCTTGTAGTTCCGAGTGGCAAAATAGCTGAACGGGCCAATTTTCCTTAGAAAGTCCTCCACTAAGGCATCCCTCCCTTTATGTAAGTATACCTAGTACGCTCTGCCATAACCGTCTAAACAGAAACCTAACCTAGCAGTCTATTTCACAACAGTTGTAGAGACATTAGGTATTTTTGAAGCAGGAAACGTGAAAAATATGCAAGGCCTTCGCCGGGAATCGAACCACGGACCTCTGAAATTCCGGCTCAGTGTGCTGACCATTACACCACGAAGGCACGCTACGAAAGCGGGAGATATACCTTATACAGTAAGGGCATTCATTCTCTGAATGCAAGGTAAGCGTGGCAGCCATTTACTCAGCCAAACGTCTATCATACGATTGCGATTTCTTTCTCTCAGTGTATGTTAAACTGCTTGTTACTGCTTGTCTGCTTAATTCTGTGGACTGTGCGAGTACCTGAGGCAACGAGGCATAAAGGAAAAATGCAAATCAAAGTTTTGTTTGTTAGTTAACTCAATGACAGATCTCCTTGCCATTCGCCTAGGTGTTTGACTTACGAAAAGCTAAGTCATGATTTCTCAAGCTTTCTTGGCTCACTACTTCCTTTCCAATTTTTACCCTTATTTCTCTTTATCTTTGTTACAACGATTTATTAAATTTCCTGCTATCTGATCGATATAGTGATTAGTGCTCCTGGCTACTGTATAATTCGTTCAGCTCCAGTTCGAATCCCGGAAAAAGCATGGGTGTTTGTTTATGTGTAAGTGTTTCTGCGGTATGGTGGCACTCAAAACACACGGCGAGCCAAAAATCCTTTCGAGTGGTTTGGTGCAAAGCAGTGTTGGATCTACAACTATCGGGTTACGCGCGGAAATTTCCTTGGGGTTTCCCATATTGGAATGATCACCATACAAAATGTCAACGCAAATATATAATTAACATTTATTTAAGTAAATAAAAAAGTTAAAATGATTTGAAAAACAGAAAAGCTTAAAGGAAAAGCAGCTTCCATCTTGCAAACGAACATATATTTAAAAAAGCTTATTAATCTGCCGATTTTAATAGTTTAAAAAAATGTTTTTAGCTTTTTTGTCAATTGAAAAAGCTAAAGCTTTTTCTTCCCCCTCGAGATTTGACCTTTGAAATGTTTTTTATAGCTTCTTCAAAATTAATGTGTTTAGCTACTGCATTTTCAATGGAAAAAACTGCTAAACCTTTAAGTCTTTAACGGTTTGGCAATTTTTGTCAAGTTATTGTTGATCGAAAATAGCTTTTTATCAATTTAGAAAAGTGTCTCTCGCAAGAAGCAACTGAAACATACTCAAAAAAGTCTTTATTGCCAAACATAAGTGAGGAACTGATTCTTGGAAGTCTAATTACTCAAAAACTTTAACGTTTTCAATGTAGATCATTTTTTAGTTTTCTCCTTTTTTATATACCTACATATAAGTAAATATACTCGAAAATTTAAGGTTCTTGGTATGCCTCTAGGTGGGAGATCCTCGAACTCATTCCCAAGGGTGATCTGTGTGAAAATTGTGTCAGAGATGGGTCAAGTCATATTGTCACCTATGTGGTGCTCACTGTCCATACTAACGATAGACGCAGTCTTGAGCTTTTTGCCATAATGAAATTCGTGGACTTGTTCTGATTAGGTCAAACAAAGGAGATAAGCCACTACAACAACAACATTAAGTTTCCTTTGAATGCGATCTGATTTAATTGTATTATCATTTAAAATTCATTGTGCAACGCGGAAGCAGAACCATAACGGTTAAATAATTTCCCCAAGCATTAACAGAAATGAGTTTTACAAAACACTCGCAGATCCCCGCCACGATATACCTAGTGGTGGTTATGTTGAAAGAGTGAAAAAATAAGGGTATCTCTACAAGTATGGGTTTATGTCCCAATTTAAAAATTTTAAGCTAATAGTTTGTTAAGTGGAATAAGGAAAATGAGCCTATGTCTACTTGGAGAAGCTTACGTGAAGGGTCGACAGAGATTGGTGTGATTTTTGTAAAGATGTATGATTGTATTATATGTATAATTAAATGACTATATAAACGTTTATTTTAAAATATCCAGGCAACCAAATTTTTCAAGAGTGTTATTACTGGCAACTTGCTTCTCGCTGCTACTTTCCTGGCGTTTGGACTCGTAACGCCTTTCGCTCAGATATTCTTAGTGCTCGCTAGTAAAAATATCCCCCACGCTGGAAAACCATGATCTAAAAGCATAATCTCTAATCTTAGAAGATACATAAAATGCTGTAGGGATTCTTCCTTCCCAGATTACGTCCATTGTAAGTACAATGTGTGGTTATGGTTGCAGCTTCTGTAGGAAGACATAACGGGGCATCTTTGAGTTGCTTTCTGTATTTTTGCCATCGACAGAACATCTGGTCCACTGGGTAAGGTCCTCTTCAGGGAGGAGAGGTATATTAGAAGGCTCGGAACAAAGAGGGAAGGCCCATGATGGAAACAGTGCTATTACAGTATTATAGTATAAGTTAGTTAAGTATAGAAATATTATAAGGCCAGGATGTGAATATAAATACAGATTAAAGTTTAATTAATACAAATATTTAACCATTACATACCAAACAAGGAAAATTTACAAAATTAAGTTGACAAGAATATACATGGAAATAAATAGGATAGCTTAATACAACTGAAGGAGTTAAATAGTGTTATACTACTGTCGAAATGTTAGAATGGCTTTGAGTTGCTGTAATGAATCTTAAGCATGATAAACAATGGCTTTGATTTGTTGTATTTCATCATGCTTAAGACTCATTCCTACTTCGTTTTAATTTTGAAACTAAATAGCCTTTTTCTGAAGCCTGAGTAAGATACTGAGTAAGCGGATACTGAATAAGTGGAATCATCCGTACTTCTTATATGTACTCGAGGAGAACCTTGCAGATTCTAAGGTTTTCACTTAAATGTTTGTATTATTTCAATCCTGGTGTGCTTCTTGGTGTTCTCAAAGAATTTATTTCTTGAATAAAAGGGGTAGTCAGCAAGTAATGGTAATATGCATTGGCTGAGATGACGATAATCGATTTGAGATTCCTAACAGAAAGCAAATCCTGTCAAAAAAAATAATTAAATGCCTTCGTTGTTTAGTCATGGAATAGGTAGATGAAACATTTTATGGCTAACAAAATTATCTGACAAAATAATAATTACTGAAATGCAATTTATTTGTTTCTCCAAAGAGATGCTTGCAGGTTTATCATTTAGAGGCTGACTGACTACTTTATTACTCAGCTCTTCGTCAACAGAATCAGAATTAGGCTGTAATTGCTATGTAGAGCTACAATACGCATTTCTAGAGCTACGAGTATTAAAAAGCTCCAAAACCAACATATACAGTCGCCCTTCAGTATACTTCTCTTTCCAACTGGGTATACATTCCTGTTTGAACGCCAACATTATTGTTTGGTAAACGATATTTGTTTGGAATACGACTCGAGTCCTATGATTTACAACTGCTTGCACTACACTTGCATACCTCTCGTGAGGCTATGTTAAGACTGCCATGAGATAAGTAAGCCTGTTGCTATTATTCAGTAAACAACCTGTACTATGTCTCTAAATTGTCAAGTGATTTTTCTGTTTTATCGCATAATTTTATTGTTAATTCTTTAAAGAATTTTAGTAAAGTTGATGAGTCAGGCGAAAAACGAAATTGTAAGGATCACCATCTGGGAGGATGGCAAAGATTCATTGTCGTCTGGAAGGCTAATCACTGTAAGGATCGTTTAGTATACATCCAATGATCTGGAACGGATTACTGATGTGAACCGAGGTACCATGTAATTGTGAGGCAGAGTACAATATTTTTGCTTTTCCCACACAAAAAAATACAATAATAGATATTTGGTAGCTTGGAGAGAATACCGTTTCTGAAGTCCCAAACTTTTTAACGCTTTCTGGTTAGAATAAATATTAATTTTAAAAAAAATGCAAGTTGCCAAAATTTCCCTCTGCCCAACACTTTTACTTGTTGCTCTTTATTATAATTTTTTCTTCTTTTTTGCTACATTAGCACTCGAACTAGAAAAAAAAAATGATTAAAAAAATAAAGAAGCGCAGCCCCCCTACCAAGGCAGCACGTGCCGAAATTTAATTCGCTCAAATTTCCCGCACACGGCGCAGAAGATGACAAAAGATTTCCCTCTTCCGCCACAAGATGGCGGTACGGACGAGCGAAACCACGTGACCGAGCGATTCAGCAGACGATCCATGGGAGGGGGACGCGGGAAGCAAAGAAGAACGGGCGAAAACTGTTTTGACTTTCTACGGTTCATGTCGTCAGCCGTGTTCGACACTTTATTAAACATCGATTTTGGACTTCTTGAGCTCCATGCTGATATTCATGCGACATGCTGTCCCACTGGTTAAATCTGTCGCGTACATTGAGAAGGTAAGTTGTTTTTCAGAGTATATCTTCTTGTTTGTTTTTAACCCGACCGCGTGCGTTGTTGTCGTCTGCGCGCGGTGGGGGAGGTTTACCCTAACGGCGGCGGGCGGGAGTGTTGCTATCATCCGTTGAGTGAACAACCACAACATTTTCGGCGAAGAATCTCGTCGAAGACAGCTACGTGGGAGAGAGAAACATGTCCTCATGTTGGTGGATCACTTACACCTCCCAGAACGCAATACTTAACTAATATTGAGTATTGTTTGCATTTTCAGGAGCCTAGTTTGGAAAAAAATACGGTTTCCGAATGAGTCTACTTTCGAGGGAAGGAGAAATAGCAACAACTGATTAACACCGTCATGTTCACCAATCATTTTCATTCAAATGCCAAATTTACCACTCCTTCTGATGTCAAATGTAGTAACTTACTTCATATCATCAGAAATTTATTTACATTTCTGTCCATAAATCATACATTACATAAAATTTCGAATTAAAAGGCTCAGTTTTTACTTTTTTCAATAGATGATTAAAGAATCGTTTACGCTGTTATTTTATTTTATTTGTAACGTTTTCTTCTTTTAAAGAATGGTTACTTTCGATGTTTCAAATGTTAAGCAGTAAATCCAGCAGCAGACTTTTATTACGGTTGCGCAGTAAACAAAGACAGATATAGTTATTTATAGTTATTATTAGTCATTTCATCGTTTTTTGTTCACATATATGACTTACGTAAAATATTGTAAAAATAAATGAAATAAAAGAAGGAGAAGAAATTAAATTTTTAAAGAAAACAAAAAAATTGTGTTTCATGAATATAGAGCTCGACTTTTAGATTTATAAATTCATATATAGCAAAATATATTTTTATTTTTACTAATATAT
>KK116733.1:443527-462796 GCA_000611955.2 Stegodyphus mimosarum | reverse complement strand
ATTACGTTAACATACATAAATTTTTTATTTTGTATAATTAAAATTGTATGTGTCTTTGATATTAATTCGTATTAGATTTGTCAAATTGCTTCGTTTTTATAATAATTCCCCTCATAAATAATTTTGTTTATTTAGTATTTACTTTGAAAAACTCTTCTTTTGGAGAAAGTCGAAGAAAAGATTTTAACTGCTGATAGCATTACTGAGAAACAAAATGAGAAGACTTCTGTCCAGTGTCAGCTATCCATAAAATTTTAGTCTCAAAATGCTAACATTTTCCCGTTTTTTTCGCAAATGAAACTGTTGTGAGAATATGAATATTTTTATATAATTTTTATTAATAATAATTAAACAGTGAAGTGATACGTTTGCATGCCAGCTTGAAATTTAAAACTGCGCAAAATTTGGCCTTGAATTAATATAGTTGTGTAAATAAACGTAAGCATTTCGAAAAAAATTGGCGCTAATTTCTTTTTTCTTGAAGATGAGTATCCTCTGTCAGATTCTTTCGAAATGCATAATATTTCTACAACATCAGTGCCAGTCTGAGATTTAATTTCGCCTAATTTTAATTCATATTACAGAATTAAATGAAAGAATAGAAACGTGAGCTAAATCGGTGTTAATAATTTAGCATTTAATTTATTTATATATCTGTATTTTTATGTTTTTTTTTAATATTAAGAAAATAATTTATTATGCAGAAAATTTAGAATTTCTATTAATTTATTATTATTATTATTACTTTAAAAAGAAAGCTTACTGACATGTTGTGCATTGATATTTGAATTAAATTAAAAAACTTGAAATACTGAAAAATTCGTTTCATTATTAAGGTTAATTATAACTGTGACCGAAAAGACAAAATCAATTACAAATGCTTTCTGTCACAACAAATGCTTTACATTCAATGCTTTCCGTCCGTTTTATTATCTATATATTTATTCGCCAATAATGATGAATGATTAACGAAGTAGGAACGTTATTTCAAATTTTTTAAACTGATTAATTCATAAAAGTAACGCTGAAAGTTAAAGACATTAACTACCGAAAACGGCTTTGAAGATTTCAAGTTTCATAATTTTGAATTTCCTAAGTTTTAAGTTTTTACAGCTTGGCCTTACATGTATTTATATTCAGTAAATACGTAGATGCATTAAAGTATGTTCGTAGAAACTGTATAGAAATGAAACTCAACATTGTACACTTTTAGATTTCTGGTCATTAACAGATAATGATCATTTGGAAAAACATTAGGGAAAAAATGCCTAGTAAAATTATGTTTATATTATATAAAAAATTAAGCAATTACGTCTCAAATAACGTGGTGGGTATAAAATATCTGATAATGTAATTATGTAGCTATTTAACTTTTACTTGAAATGTCCCTTACTTTTGCCCGTATAATAGTTTAATACGTATTTTATATAATTCACTACTAGTTACTATTTGCCTTTTATTAAAAATTTTAATTACTACTGCTTTTGCTAATTGTGTTGCTAATAAAAGCAGTTTTAAAAACTGAAAACTTATCAGAAAATAACATGCTGAATATTAAGAATATATTTTTACATTTACTTAAATTATAAGAAACTTTAATATTTTACATAGTACTTAAAAGCAACTTACATATTTCTTTCTATTAGTATTTACTATTTTTTTCGCTGATAAATTTAGACTATTAATACGTTCAATCAGTTTTCTTTTGCTTGTTATTATATGGAATCTTTATCTTAGAATATGTGAGTTGTATATTATGCAATACATTTTGGATATCTTTAACGCGGTATAAGATTATTATTATATTTAAAATACTATCGTATGAATTAAAATTTCGTGATAACAGTATAATTATGGAAGTTCTTGTAGAACTGCTTTTCATAGTTTCTTAATTTTTAAAAGTCTCTGTTTAGTACTGGACTTTTTCTATTACTCAAAAGCATAAATTTATCTCTCGTATCAGTTAATATAAACATTTAAAATTATTAATTAATGTTGGATGGTTTTACATATGATTATAAACAGCAGATCATTTTGACTCATTACATTTAAATCATTTAAAAAATTATGCTTAACGGGACAGCAGATATTCAGTGTCTTAAATTATTGGTAAAAGATGTGGATTAGTCAAGATATTTGTTTTAACTTTACAGAATTTTCAGTAAAATTGACTCTTAACTCTAATGTGTTCTGTTTAAGCAATTGAAATATTAATGTTTTAGCAATTAAAATATTAAAATGTTTAAGCAATTAAAATATTAGGTTGTTATAATTGTTTTAAATTATTCACTCTTATTAGCAGGCCTATATTTTATGTTCCTTATTTCATTCTTTATTCTTATAAAGCCTGGTTCAGCATTTTAATGGATGATCATTTTCATATATGTACATTTGCATTATAATATGTGAAAGAGAAGTATCCCATGTTCCACAGTTAAAATTTGGCAGAATTTAGACTTAGCTAGATATTCGTTTTATTGTAAAACTGAATACGTTTTGTGAAGTGTTGCAATTTATTCTTCCTCTTTGGAGATGAGAGTCTCCATGTCAACTTCCCACTAAAGCATAGTTTATTTATAAAACCAGCTCCGATTTTAGATTAAATTTCTCTGGACTTGAAATCTTCGCCCGAATGCGGTTTTAGTAGGTTTTATGTATGATCTTACAGAAAATTCGATAGAGCAATTATTACAAAATAGATGCTTAATTTTCTTCATTATCTGTAAAATATCATTTCAGTAATATTTTTCATTATAACATTTAAATATTATTATATTAATGTTAATTGCTTAATAAATAGTATTTAATAATAATTGCTTTTGCGGGGGGAATTCGCTTTGAAATTTATTATTGTTTTAAATGCTTGGAATTGTTAAAAAGTAAGGGTATTTTAAATTTGAAAAAAAAAAAAAAAACTTCTGGTGTGCTATGTTCATTGCTTTTTAATCGTATAAATTTTATATATTTCTTTTGAATCCTTTCATATTTCCAAAGCTATCTTTGAGTAGGAGGGGTACAGTTAAAGGCCACTTGCTTTGTTCACTTTATTTCAGTCTTGATGAAATGCATGAAGAAGCAAAATTTTAAGTCAGATTTCTAGAGGTGCGTTTTGTTTAGTTAAGTACTACCTGTCAACTATATTTGCTCCTATGGAGTAAAAACATTCTGGTTCTTTTGATGGCTTGTATTTGTAATACTTGTTCTCTTTGCAAATAAATGAAACCTATCTTTCTTGTACTTCTAAAGATAAGGAATGTAATGAGAGATTATACGTACGTCTAAAAACGTAACCATTTTCTGTCATAGTCTTAAATTATACATATTATTACAGAGCTCTTTTTTAATAATTTACTTTTCTTTTATAAGAAATCTTGTGATTTGTTTGTTACGTTGTGCAAGGTTTCAATTTTATATTTTTACTTAATAATCGTAATCATTTAAATGTAGTTTTCTGATATTGTTAATTTTCTGGAGATAAAACATGAAATCTTAAAAAATGAGCCAACGCGTTAGCATTAAATAGTTTTTAAAAAGATGTTATAAACTGCAAAGCATAATTCTTTTACTTCTTGACGAAAAGAAACCTGGGTCAGTAACCTTCGAAATTTTTTGAATTTTATATGAAATCTGTACCAGTTTAAGTTTTTTTCCCATCTTAATTATCTAAATTATAAACCAGTTTTATTCGTTAGAGTAGCGATTCTTAAATTGTGATCCAAGGATTTCTGGAGGGTTCTTGAATTAATAGCTAGAAGTCTGCGAATATTTTTGTAAGCTAAAATTTGATTTATTATTTAACACCATCAGGAAGAATATAATAAAAGTAACTTGCAAGTTAATGGGGATCTAGCAACATCTACATTATGTAAAAGAGGTCCTTGACCTCTATAATAATTAGTTTATAGTTACATATTTGAATTATTTGTAAATAAATCTGTTTTTAATAAACTCATGAAACCTATAGCTAAAAAATAAATAAGTGAAATTGCTTTGTAAAATAATTCTTACTCAGTTTCTATAAAATTTTAATCAAATCAACTGTAATTAAGTGATATCCATTTAAGCTGTTAATATTAAATATTTCTTTTCAGTTACTAATTAAAATGAAGCAGTTGTGGCGAAATTCTTTTGAGTTGTAGCAATTAAATCCATGTTAAGGGACTTATATTGACTGTTTTTAAAAATAATATTAAATTATTTTTACTCGATTTTTGTAAGTCTATAATTGCAACTACAGGGAAATTTGTTTTCTCTGACGTAGAATAGGTGCAGTTAAATTATAAATTAAAAGAAAGTAGTTTATTAATATTTAATAATTCTTTGTTAGATAATTGTAAACCGATTATAATAAATTTTATTACTTCATGTGTAAGTATATAATAAATTTACCCGCTTGTAAGAAAGTTGTAATTAAGATCACATATAATTAAGCTTTGACGATGATGTAGAAAATAATAACTGTTTTAGAATATTTTTAGCTAGAATGTTTTGTCATGTATACTTACTTTTTTGTTAAATGGCTAAAAATACTTTCCAAATTTTTACAATTTAGAGTAATATTTAAGTGACATTCTGTATAAAATATCTGCGCTTTTAAAGATTTTTTTTTCAAATTATTTTCTCTGGACAGTTTTATTTTGTTTTACATATTCTCCAAGAAAGCTTATACTTAATACTATTACTCTACACTTATTCATAAGACTGATACACAATTAAAAACGATTTCTAATTATATCTCATTATTATCTAAGTAATTAATCTTATCAGATATAGAGTTATCTTCCAATTTTTATGCAAGAAGCATTTCATTTAATATATTGCTTAACAAATAAGGAAGTAATTATGAAGTATATACCGTTCTTCTCATTAACATTTTGCTAACAAATGAAATATTCAAGTAAATATTTTGCAGGTAATACCCATTATTGGTAATATATCCATTTACAATGAATGTACAGCCATGCTAACGGATACTTTTATATTTAATCGAGTGAAAAAACCATAGTAACTGCAATTTAATATGAAGCAGTTCTTTAGCAAAATTTGTAATGCATTTTAACTTATAGCAATCTTAAATATTCAGAAATATGAATAATTGTTGTGCAATGATACAAAAATATATTAGTTTTCTTTTTCGCATTGTAATTGTGAAATATCTGAAAAATGCTGTCGTATTACATTGAAAGTTTCTGCTTTTTTTATGTATATATATAAAATTTAATATTATTTTTTTATGTTTTGATATGTTGTATGTGTTTTCTTTATATTCGTGTGTAATTTATTGTATCTTGCTCTCTATTCGTACAGAATACTTTTACAGTTGTGTATTCCGCAGATCTATCTGATAGTCATATGGTTGGTTCGTACGCCTTCTGCGTATGTAAATTTTGTATTCGCATGTAACTGTTTTCTTTTACAGCTTGTCCGCAAATCTATTTTAAAATGTGCAATTGTTTTTTCAGCATTTTCTGTCTTGCAGTTTTCTGTCATAATTTTCCAACTTAAAAAAGATGCAAGACTTGCACGAAAAAATATAGGATAATACTTTTAATAATACAGTAACATTTTTATAAGAAAATCTTAATTATCACAACTCAGTATAGCAATAAAATTTCGAATCTCGACTTAGATAATAATACTTGCTAATTCATGGAGTACTTAAATACGTTAAGCATTGAAGGATGTATATGATTTTTAATTACATTGTAAAAACTCCAGTCCATAAATTATGTTTTGGCATCAATTATTATATGTTGGAGCAAATACAATCTGTTGAAGATGATTTTTCCCTGCCCTTTCCCATCGTGAACTCTTCTACACAGCGTATTTGTAGAAAAGGAAAGACGATTAAAACTCTTACAAGTTTCTTAAAATCGATGGCAAACAGCAGCGATTATGCCACATTTTTAATTCCATGGCAAAAATTCCAATGCGTAAATTACGTTTTGGCATGAGTTAAATGTTGGAGCAAATACGATCTGTTGGGCCTGAGTTTTGCAAGGTCTTTTCGCTACGTAAACTCTTCTTTTTGTTGTATTTATGCAGAAACTAGGATGATTAACATTTTCTTAAAACCGATAGCCAGTAGCACCGATTATATCATGTCTTTCCCTTGCGACCGAAAAGAATCTTGTTTTGTCTTCTGCATTCATTAATCTGAGCCATGTTGAGGAGCGTGCTAGCTTCCCCACTGAGGCCAGCGGGACCAAAGCAATGGATTAAAGAGTTGATTTGTTCGTTACAGCGAGCGCGGGCCATTTCTCATGATATGGGCGACCAACGCACCGTAGCGGCACATTTCCGGCCACGTACCTGGGGCTACTCCTTTACGGGGTCTATTTGATATGCCTACGTAAATCTGCGGGTTTCCGCTTTCAACCTGCCACCCATATAAACATCCTGTATTACGGATGTATAAATAGGTGATTCTAATAATCAGTCTGCAAAACATTTGAAAGCTAGGTGGCGTTTAAAAAGAGAATCACTGATGGACGACTTTTCGCAGTGTAGCAGGCTTTGTAAACAAAGAGAAAAAATTGCGAACTGCCCAGAACTGCGTTTTGCGGCAAATTACAAACTCTCCTTTACACGTTCGTAAAATTAATAAAATTTGTAGGTACGACTGCAACGATTCTGTAAACAGCAAGAGGACGAAGATCATTCTTAATCCCCAATAAGTGTTTAATATATCTGACTGTGTTCTATATTTTATTACTATTTTGTGCTTGTAATCTAATTATACTTTAATTACCCACGGGTACCACTTGATCGCATTGCACCGATATTTTCTGTAGCATTTTGCATTTCTGCTTTTCACCATTTGCTAATAACTACTCACGAGCTAAACAACTTTTTCTACGAAGTTTTGCAACTCCTTGACATTCTAAACTCATTGCTTGCATACTGTGTAAGTTATTCATTGGTAATAATTCGAAAGTCCAGTTGCATTTCGTGTTTTAACTTCATTTATACTATTAAGTTTGGCAGACGTTAATTCAAACCTCTGGCGCAAACTTCGCATGCAAACTTGTCACTGTTCAGAGCATCGTTATAATAAAAAATGAAATAATTTTTAAAGCTGTCATTCTTGATTTTAGTACGCGTTTATAAAGCACAAATCCCTCTCTAGTAGATCGTAAAATAGTTGCGGCAGTTTGAAAAATTCACAGATGAAAACGCATACATAACCTAGAAATTTGCAAAATTCTGAAAGGTATTCAGATTTTTAACATAGCACCAGGGGCTTTGTTAATTTTTTTTTACGTTCTCATTGAGCTCACAGTTTATCTACCTGCTCTCGGGCTCACTTCTATCGACACAACTTTTTTTGTCTTTTTAGCTTTATTATTAACTATCACTTTCTGCACACTTACGCCACATAAACTTCAACAGCAAAAGCTCATAATTTTTAAAAACGTCGTATCTTTAGAATTCCCTATACAGTGTTAAGTTTTTGCATACATATTTTAACCTAGAAGGATTATTATTCTTGAACACCTAAATTTTGCTTCGAATCGCTTTTGTTGTTGTTTCATTTTGAAAATAACTAGTCGCCAGCGTGGCCACTTGCTTTAAATAGTAACTATAGAAAAGGGAAAAGTATATAATGCTTTTAATAAATATAGCTAATATTATTTTACGGGCCCAGAGGGTAATTAATAATAGAGGTAAAGAACTACGTTTATTGTTTTTAAATCACTGTGTTAATCAAAAGCAGGCAGATTAAATTTAAAAGAAAAATTAGATATATTACTTTTCCTCGAATAGCAACAAATTGGTTCTTGGAAGTTAAAAAATATTTTATGTCAGATTTCTTTAGAATTCCTGATAAAATATTGTTATACAGTCTTTGATATTCTCTATGTTATTCTTTAAAAATAATAAATGACGATAACATTTAAATCAAAATCCTTTTATTTGTTTTGCCATATATTTTTGATATACCTTATATTATTTCTTTAAAAATAATGCTTGCTGATAACATTTAGTCAAGTGCCGCGCATTGGTTCACGAAGTTAAGCAAAGTGCCCGATAAATTATTTTTAATAATAATGTGCCCATTATAATATAATTACAATGTCTCATTATTATTGAACTTGCATGGTAATTTCTAATGTTTTTTTTTTTCTGTGTAGTTTAATTTTCAATACATTGTTTTACTTTTTCAAACAGTGTTTTGTTTATTTAGCTTTTGTTCTAATTGTGGTATCAAATCATTTATATTTGAATGTACAATATAACGTAGCTTTTTAAACTGTAATTTTATTTATTTATTTGTCCGCTTGCTTTTGTTCTTTTCTTTCTCTCTTGCTCTCTTTTTTTTTTTTTTTTTTTTTGCCTGTGCATAGCAGAGATTAATGCGTTACCGGCAATGTATGAAACGCTAGCATTCTATAGAATACTTAAGAATTTTATAGAGTACCTGGCGTTTTTAGGCAAAGCATGAAATATGAGAATTATATATTTTCCCTCGGTAATGTATATAATAGCTAGGTATTCTACAGAATGACAAATGCCATTTAGGCAAAGTATGAAAAAAGATCATGATAAGGCTGTTATTTAAAATTATTATTATTTTATTATATTATATCCATTTCATTATCTTATTGTCATGGCCACAGAAGCTATGAAATTTTAATAACACTTTGTGCATGAACGTGCATCACTGGTTTCCTTTAGACACACACAACAGGCACCAGAAACGGACATCTCTTCGGTAAGCATGTCATCATCACGATAACCCGTCGTCGACTATTCTCTCATGATTCAAAATGAATTCATGATGTTTGAAACGAATCGGAGATATATTCCATACATACTTCATACTTCTTTCATACTACCGATTTTGTCATTTGCCATTCTATAGAGTGCCTAGGAACTGTGTGAAACGTTAATTGCTTTTTACATTTCCGGAAAGTTTTTAGCATTCTACAAAATGCCTAGCTTTTCTATAGAATGCCGGTTTTTGTAGGTTGCTGGTAGCAAATACACTCTGCCATCGGATTGTTTCAGTGGCTTACGGATAATAAAAACTGACAGTTAAAAAAATGCCGAATAATCGAATTTCCATTCTATTATAAAATCTTGCATGGCTGGAAGAGATATTTTTGCAGCAATATAGGTAGTTACCATCTAGTGCCAATGATAACCGATAGTACTGCCAACAGAAACCGGTAGCACCATTTGCGATTTTACATTACGTATTTATAAATGTGTGAACATTTTTAAGTATATCTCTCTAATCTGACACGAAGTGGGAGAGAAAACCAAAAATTCTGCCGTAGCTGAGAAGTTTCTGGGCACAAAATGTCTTTTCGTTGACTCTGTCCCCGGCAGGGTCACACGATACATCGTCTGGTACGTCCCTCTGGGAAATACTTCTACCCTCCTTCCCTGAGAGCAGTAGTGGTTATCCTCGTCGCGTCAGTCGGTTACTTTATGTCACTAAATTAACTTCTAAGTTTCCGGTAGCGGTTGCTGCTCGCTGAAACGATTCTGTTCACCTTTGGCACGGTAACTTGGTAACTCGCCAGAGACCTCCTCCCCACCTCTAAGCGACTGGCGCGTCTTTTGCAGGTTTTGCGATAGTTGCTTTTGAAAGTATCTTCTTCTTTTATTTATTTATTTATTTATTCTGTCTTTTTTGAAATCTCTTCGCTTAATTATCTGGAACGGAATTCGAGTTTCTGTCGCGTTCGTTGCTATTTTGCGATTGAACGGAATAGCGCCTTTTTCACTAATGCAAGTACCTAGCTAAGAGGGTACTTGCGGAGCTACAGTGACAATTTAGTGCTGAAATTCAAAACGAGATGGGATGCTTAGAGTGTGACTGCAGTGTTGTGGTAAAAGTGAAAGTTTGCTCTGTGTATATCTTCAACGTCATCTTCTGTGCAACAGATTGTTTTCTTGATCTTCCACTGCGTATCTTTTGATGAACAGCAACGGAAGTTTGTTTTGCATAGACGAAGAAGGTTTTTACTTAAAAATTCTTCGAAGCTGGAAATAATGCATAATTCTCTTCACAGGCATTGATGGATCTTTCAGTATCTGTACCATTTGGAGCCAATATCCATATTGAATATATTCATTGCTTTTGCTCTTTGGAAGATATTAGTATTATTTAAAAACAATGAAAATGAATTTAACTCATAATATGTTTTCTTCTATGGGTAGAATAAAAGTCTTGAATCACTACAAATAAAATAATTGCGTGCTATTTTCCCCTAGATATTTTAACAATCGATATTTCTTATGTAATCTCCATAATTATTTTATAATTTTTAGTTAAAGGAATCAAAATCTGTCGATATCGGTGGTAGTTCTACGGAAAAGCGATGACTAACTTTTATTTCAGAGGGAAGAAAAATTAACCAATCGTATCTTAGAGCAACGGGAAAATTACCTTATTTTTCAACGGAAAGAAAAATTAAGGGAATGCATTGAGTGAATGCATTTTGATGAGAGAAAAGTATTTTTAAATTAAACTGAAAAGTCTAAATCCAAAAAAAAAGAATTCGTGCTTAATGTATTATTTATCTACATATATATTTTAGTAACGCCGACTGAGAAAATTTGCTGGTAAAAAGAATAAAAAATACTGGATAAAAAAAAATAAATAAAAAAAAAAACGAATATAGCAAGGTTATGTTATGCTGTGAATACAATTTTGAATGAATTTTATGCTGTGCTATACATTTCCTAATTTTGTAAAAATCATTAATTGTCAGGTTTTATATTTAAATGCATTTTTGTTTCTTGTTTATATTACTTTTCTTGTTATGTATTCTATCGAATAAGACATTCGCATTTTTATAAACGTACTGTACTTTGAAAGCACAGCAAAGCACCTAGAAGAAAGCGTTCTGTTTATGCTTCCACAGAAACTCATATTTGGGAGGCTATCTTAAATATTTTGTTCCCATCAACATCAGATTTTAGATACCCTCTACTTTATACCGTTTCGCTTTTATGAAAAGTCTAAATTAGTATATGTTTCGGTTAACGAAAGAAAATCAAAGAATATATTTGTTTTTATGGGGAAGGAGGACGAAAATATGCAATATATGCATATGTTTTATGCAATAATTGTTCGAAAGTTTGATTTAAATTATGAAATATTATACAGATGGTTCTCCGGATTGTTTTGTTTCTTTACGAATAATTATTTGGTGGGAAATCTGTGTTAGGTCAAATATACTGTTTTCAAGCTTTTCTCTTCATCAAAGCATTTGTAAAACATTCCATGCTAAAGAAGCCAGGCCTAGAAAGTGTGTGGAGTAATTAGAATTTTTGAAATTTGAAACGTGAAAATATTAGTTACTGTCCTCGCCGGAACTCGAACTCCAGATCTCCTGATGAGCCAAATACATTTACATCATGAAGGCACGCTGTAACGAAGGCGAAAGTTCCTAGTATTCTTCCGTACCTAAAGGGCGACCGGGGAGAAGGAGACCCAGTCGCCGAATCCAGATGGCGACGAATCATCATCTTCCACAAACGCGCAACTTTCATAAAAGTTTCAGAGCAAATAGCCTTTTCATCATCCCAATTTTTAATTATGATTACTGCTCTCCAGATAATGTCAGACGGCCAATAGCCATATTAAGTAATAATCTGGTAATCACTCGCAAGTGACATTATGTTTCTGCTTCTTGTACTTATTATTTTGCATTTTATATGTTACTGTATCCTTGTATATTTTTATATATCAACATTGCTTTTAATTATCCCACTTATCTATGTGCTTGTATATCATGTGGGAACACCATTTTGATTCTATGAATGCCTCATGTGAACTCTACCGAAGAACTTTTAGATTGTGATGTCTCAGCGTGTCTGAACTCTTATCTAAACCTGTCGCTGGATCGTTTCACATTTTTACATAATGCTTTCATATCCCTAATTTTCTTTATCTATTGGTAAGTGTTCTTATATTATAGACTTATTTTGGACCATTATACAATTCGAAATTCAAATCAGTTGCGACGGGGGTTGGACTCAGAGTCCGAGTGCTCCTGTGTTTTCACCACCATTCTTCCTGGGATGTGAAAATTATCGTCCACGACATTTCAATCTGGGGCACATATAAATTCATTAGTGTTTTTTTGATCGGAGTAGGAAATTTGAAAAATATCAGCTAATGCTTTTGCCGATATTCGAAATCCGGACTTTCCGATGGTATCCGGATGTGCTTCCAATTACAACAAGAAGGCACGCGGTAAGAAAGAATATTCCTCACTAGTGTAAACTTAGTGACCCAAAGAATGCAAAGGAAAGTAAGATATTGATATATAAACATCTTCGTTAGCCTACATCGTAGACCTGTATTCTACCATTGAATGATTGGTAGTTCGACCCTGAATTCGAACTTAATTGAATGGACTGGCGCATGATTGTTTTTTGTAGTTTTGTGCATGTGTAACGTGAATGCGAGTCAGTTTTCCTTAGAAAGTTCTTGACGAGAGCTTCCCTTCTCGTAAGCAGATAACTCTGGTTTGCCATATTCAAATAATGTAATCCTCCACTACTGAATCTCCTATTATTCGCTTTAGCGCATTATCGCCACACCACATCTAAGTCTTCCAATGGGTTTATTGTCTTTTGAATTCTGGAAAGAGAAACTATACTGTATACACTTTATTTCTGTTTCAATGGTCTATGTATTTATTATGTTATTCTTTTTTTTTTCAGTGTTACTTTAAAAGTTTTTTTTTGGCGTTTTATTATTATTTATTGAAGATCTGAGAATACATAAAACCTTTTCCCATTTCCTTGATAAGTAAATAATAGATGCGTCTTCACTTTGTGGTATTTCGGCTTATGAAAAGTTTCATAAGAATGTTATATTTTCTTAAAGTAGGGGAAATTTATACTTATGGGGTGGTCCAGTATAGTTCGTTTAGTTTAACAGACATAATTAGTCATTTTTTCCCCTGGAAAGCTTTGTCATGCGAATCTTTTCATTATGTTTGCCTTCTGTGTTGATCTATTAGTTCGGAAGAGGTTAGTTGTTCACAATTCTTGTGATTAAGGCGATCTTGCCTATTGAAATCTGGAAACTGATTTAATTAAATTTCTAATCACTTTTGTCATGATCAGCCGATTTTTGATATTTTTCTGCACACAAAAGCCAAAAGCTCTTACGAGTAGAAGTTTACGAGTGTTCGAGCTGACACACACTCACGCACCAAAAAAAAAAAGGGTGAAACAAAGAAGGAGATGAAGGATAAACAGAAAACACATTCGATTATGGCGAGACACAGAGCTGGGCAATCCAGGAAAGATGATTTTCGCCAGTAAATTCCTGTAAGTCCATTGTCTGAAAAAATGCCTGATATTAGTTGAACTGTGTTGAATGATTAAGCTTCGGAAAGAAAATTTAAATTACTATTTCTATAAAATTAAAACGAATTTTAAACATTATATTGAAGACAGGGTATGTATATGTTTTACCATTTGTCATTTGATGCGCAGATTTCGAGCATTTCTATTACTTTCAGTGTGGATGTTTACCACTTTTGCCAACGATGGGGTAATGCAGGTGCAGAGTTTAGGCGGATTTATCACAAATGATCAAATCCAGCGTCCTGTATGATCCATTTCCATATAAGTATCGTGACAAATATGACGAAAAGCAGGATTTATGCCCCTGTATGTGGAACGAAGAAATTCCTTAATGATTAATGCAATAAAACAGAGTTGTAAACGAGGTTGCCTATAAAGATCCCTAAACCTCTTTCTTCCCGTCAAAAACATGTGACCTATTCCGAATAAATATATGATCAGCATTCAAATATTATCGAGTACGTGACAATGATCTGGAGCATTGTGTCGAAACGGAAAGGAGGATAGGAAGCTAGTATTTAGATTTTTTTTCTGTTATTGTAGTGGGTACTTTTCCTTAATCTCTCTGTCTTCGCTTACGGATGAACTACTCTTTTATTATTATTATTATTCCTATTTCACAACTCTTTCATTTCTCCGTAATCTATGAAGAGCTTCAGTATGCAATCTTTTTTTTTTCTTTCTTTATTTTAATTTTCGTGTTTAAAGTTACAAGAAATAGTTAGGTGTAGAATAGCAGTTTGATCTCAGCTTTCAGGATATTGCGGGGATGGGAGTTTGTTGCTAGAAGAACATGAGAAGATTAACTGTTTTTCCAGAACGTTCTAACCTGGTATATATTCTATTCTGAAGCAGATGAAGTGCAAAATAATTAAAATAATGACTAGTCCTACCGTATTGAACAGTATCACCTATAGACATTATCCAAACGAAGCTTAACTCTTCAAAACTATGTAACTATTTACTCTTCAAAACTATGCATTCCTTTGAGCGTATTTAATATAATCCCCAGTATCATAATAGCAGCTTTATAAAGGGAGCAATAAGTATAATAATAAATGCGAATGTTACTGCGATGGGGAAAATCTGCGCAAGATAAAATGGCACATCAGATCAAGAGCAGTCGCTACTCATTATCAGATTCCAGTTTCCAAAATGCAATATCTCATTTCTAGATTTAGATTTGAAATCGTATAAACATATTAAGAATCCAATAAGTACAACAAAAGAATGAAATCCAATAATTAGTGTTTTGTCTTAGCAGTATGGAGAGGCGATACCTGTTTATTATTTGTGCATATTAGATGTCCTGCATGCTTCTATCATGTCTCTGATCTATTTATTCTCTTAGTGTCTGTCCTCTTCTTCCCCTCAGAACAGTCAAGAATCTCTACAAGCTGTAAAATGTTCCACGATGCTGTAAACACAATACTTCGTTAAACATTCCATTTAATCTATGGAATTGTATGTCTCGTGTGTTTCTAGGCTGATATAGCGGATGGTTCTAAAGTAATTCTTACGTATTTCGACACTTAAGAAATTACACCGTAAGGTAGCATTTCTCAAAATTTTTTCTTAAGGAACGCTTCCGAACGTATTCATGCCTCAGTAAAAACCCCTAGGTAAAAATTTTGATCTACAGTTACTAATTATGATTCATATATCTATCATTATTTCTTGCGGAACACCTAGCGATTTCTCACTTACACCATACACTGGTGCCCAGCCGAGAAAACCTGGATATCGGTAAACCCTGCTGTATGTACCTTTAACTCCTTCTCACAACCGGTCCCTTTCAGTTCCTGAAAGTACTGAAGTTGGGCGAATGCGCATTCAAAATTATGTTAAAATTAATACTGCGGCGTACTTAATGATACTAACAAAGTATTATTTTACAATTCATTCGTAAAGTGTATCAGTTAATCAATCGTAAATTATTTATCATCCGCAAAGTATTTTTTAGCTAGTGCCTTTTGGGGCCATCATGTACGCAAGTAAAGTGCAGAGAAATTTTCAGCCTTTTGAAAACTGGAATCAAACAACAACAAAAGCTGAATTTCTACGTGTTCCGAGAGGAACACAAGAAGATTAATTTTTTTTTCCTCCAAAACGTTCTACTCCATTTTATTCTCAGGTTGTTTATCAATGTCCTATAAAAAAATTAAGATTTGTTGGAGCAGAAAAAGCAAGCGGACCAGGATTGACAATGGCAAATTTACTGAATTATAACAATTATTATATAATACTGAAAATTTAAGCAATAAGTGAAACCTATACAACTATTATCAGTATGATTTCATCCCACACTCAAAATCGTAGCACGCTTTTTAATTGCTGTTTACGTTTCCTTTACTCATTATAATATACATCTGCACTCTTAAAACGGATGATTGGGAGTTTAGGAAAATTAATTGCAAAACAACATTCTTAACGCTTGGGGAGGAGGGGAGAGAATCGCTTATCTGATTTAGAAAAAACTTGACTTATTTTATTTCCTCTTTTGTAAAGAACTGTACGATTGGAGTGTGATTTTCCTTAAATTATTACAAAGGTTACAGCGCTGCATGGGAGCAACACGTCTTGTGGATCTTTGATACGGATACTTTGGTTTTCATTAGGGTAATGTTGTCATCAAGTGCACTCACTCATGTTCATTAGACTGTCATCTTTGTTCAGTCATATTAGTAGCATAATCGAGAAATAACTGAATGACTTCGGGCACTGGCATTTGCAGTTTCTTTCTTTCAAAGAAAAACTAATTTTGTCTTCTGGAGTTGTTTAATAAATATCTTATTTTCACAGGAAAAAAAAGAATTGCCGTTCTCGAAGACATACTTATTTCAACATTTTCCGGAAGTGCTATCATGCTTCTAATGATTTACAAGTCAAATTCATTTGGACTTAATTAATTTTAACTTGTTTAAAATTTCTTTATATTTAGCGTCTAGTTAGAAAACATAAATTGGAGGGAACATGAGAGGGAATATGTGCAAGTTTTTCTTTTTTCTTCTTTCTTTTTATGCTGCCATTCGTAATAGCTATATCTGATTAATAGTATTTTGTCATCAGCAGTATATTTAGAATACCAGTTCATAAATATAATCTGTAACAGTAGCCTAAGTTTACTACAATGCATAAATTGTTTAGTGATTTTAAAAAAAATTTAAATAATCTGAAATGTTTCAGGAAACATGCATACATTTATGCACATTCTTCATTATTTAATTTCTTTAAATACAATATAGGGCTGCAATATTTGGTAGCAACAGTTTGAAAAGTGAACCGACATTTAATGTTTCCGACGCAAAATCGCAAAACCAAAACAATAGTCTTTGAGGCGCAAAGCCTCTTTAGACTAAAAAAAAAAAACTGCTCGTATGTTGCCAGATCGTATTAAGCGAGAAAGGACCCTAAAATGCTGAAATGAAGAATTCAACTACATCGGGTACCATCTTCAAGCAGCAGTCGCAAGAGAACTTAAGTATGTGTGTGCGATTTGGATACAAGTTTTATAACTTATACTGTGTTTTTGTAGAAAGCATGTTTTCTATGACTCTATTTCCCTCAGGACTCACCAGCGCGGAGCGGAACTGAGCACTGGTAGCTTGATTGAAATCGGTATCTCAGCGAAGGACTGTGTGCATGAATATTATCAGGGTTTTCCCACGCGTAACATAAATACGGACCAGTTTCCTTTAGAAAATCTTCCACGAGAATATTGCTGTCCTGACAGCCGTGCCATGTGTTTTGCCATAGTTATCTAAAATACAAACTATCGTCTAAAATGAGAAACTAAACATCTAACAAAACTAACTAGTGTATGTTGGTGAAAACTACTCCATTTAAGGCTGTGCAGTATATTGTATGTGTAATATGGTGTTTTTGTATCGTTTTTTCAGCTGCGGAGAAATACGTTAAAATGTCAGAAGAGAACAGGGACGTTTTGAACACTGGACGTTTTGACGTTCGGTGCAGGTCTTAAGTTCTGCTTCCCAGTGCCTCTTTAAATTCTAAAGTTTTCCCATCTCTAAATTCTGCTACCCGGTGCAACTGCTCTAACTGTCCTGGTCCCGGAAATGAATATACAAAAAGAGAGGAAAAAAGACAATGTTCCTATAAATATACTGTGCTATGCAGAGTACTCAACAATTCATATAATACTATAATATTTTATGATCAGTAATTAATCGTTTAAAATTTTATTATATTTATATATGTTATACAAATAACGCATTGTAGCGGGGGTTCTCAATCAGGAGGGAATTCCTGCCTGGGAGGGAGGAATTTCACAGTTTCAGGTAGAGGGGAGAATGTGATTAGCATTTTATTTAGCTGTTAATTATTGAGTTTTAATTTACGAGTATAAAGACTACTTTTATTCAAATTTTGTATTTATAAAAATTTTTTGTACTTTGTGTTGTTTGATTTATAAAAACGCGTTAAAAATAATCAAAATCTAAATAAACGCACATGTATATTTCGAATTTTGGAAAGGAGGAGGAATGATGTAGGAGTGGTGAAAGGCGAAAAAGGTTGAGAACCACTTCATTATAGTATATAATTTTCGGTATTATATGGAGTATTAACAACCGCAGTTAGTGTTGAAATACTATATTTCCCGCAGGTACCGAGGCATTACTACAATATTGTATAATTTTTTTGACGCTAAAATTTTATTTGTATGTGAGTGTCAATCAATTAGGAGCCAGTATAAATGAGGTTTTACTTTTAATATGAAAAGTAATTAGTTTAACTATTTCTTTTTTCCTCCCTATAAATGCCCCCGGCTTGGAAAATTGTAGGTAGACAGTTGATAAATAGCTCTCCAGCTAGCGATATTTAAATGCGAACCTGTGCGAAATTTCAACAACTAATCTTATCAGTTAAGGTCACGGTGACAGTTACCTATTTGTAATAAGTCCTTCCCCCTGGAGCAAAGGTTCAGAGACGTTTTCTGCAAAATCTCAAAAGATGCTGCGCCAAGTACTGAAGCTGAAGATAAACCCGATCGCTTCTGAGAACTATTACCAAATCCAACTACTCAAGTCGAAAGGGGAAAGCTGTGCTGTTGGATCGAGTGAAAACTCCATTCCTTCCTTCGGTAAAAGTTTGTTTCCCGCAACATTGGCAAACTCCTATAAATCAATTAAACTGCGGCCAACTGGGGAAACCGTTTAAATGGGTAAAGAGGAAGAGGGTGAGTTTAGTTCCCTCTATCGGAATATTCTTCAAGTACTGCAACTTCAAAAGACCTCTTTCGTGACCGAGACGGTTTGCGGTGGTCAGAAAATAGCGGTGCGGTGTAGTCCCCGGCGTTAAGCGGGTCAATTCCGAAGAAAAATTGACCGTTGCCTTTCACGGTAGCCGGTGCGATCGATACTTTTAAAATATTCTGGGCGCATTTCGCATCGATTAAGGAGCCAGGGCGTTATACAATATATATTCGTCGTTCGCGTGATTCTTATTTACTAGTAAAGGCACGACGACCGAATCTTCTAGAGGCAAGCCACCGTGTTGGTTGTCCATTTCCGTGGTTCTAGTGCTTCACGCACTTCCACTTTTGTTCCGAAAAATGAGTTCCAATAAAAATAATAAATAAGAAAAGAAAAAGGTGGGTATTTTATAAGAAACACGAAAATCTGCAGAAAGTAGAAGGAAGCTATTGTGTTTGCAATTTTGAGGCGTGTTAGTTTCGCGCGTGGCTGAAAATTTGAGCATACCCGTGTTTAATGGATTCGTGATTTTGTAGAAGTGTTGTTAATCGTGGCTGTTTTCCAAAGATTCGCTATTCAGTAACCAGTGTTTATAAAATAATTGATTCAGTTTCTCAGTGGCGTAACTAGAACTTCTACCACCTAGGGCTGTCTCTAAATTCACCTCCTTTCTTGTTATACGAACTAGTAACTTAAATAAAATAAAATAAAA
>KK116733.1:406238-435427 GCA_000611955.2 Stegodyphus mimosarum | reverse complement strand
AACGGTTAAAAATTGAAATATATATATATATATATTATAAGAACTAGGGTAAAAACTGCGGTTTTATCTTTGCTTTTAGATTCCAATTTAGCATGTGAAATAGTTTTAAGCTAAGTAGCTGTAATAGGTTTACTGCTTCAAAACTGAATCCCTAGAATTTCAAGGAGGTTCAATATATTGTATATATATATATATATAAAAGGTGTTCAGCATAGCAATGCCAAACGACAGGAGAAGAAATACTTGCTATCATATTCTTCCGTCATAAATTAATGCTACATGGAGGCTTAGGAAATCAATTATTCAAGACGCAACTGTGCGTCTTCTTTTATTAGATCGCTTTTGTACGAAGCTTGCAACAAATATTTTCCGAGATGGCTACAATTACTAATTTCCCTAAGTGAGAAATTCGCATAGTGAAAACAATCATGCTGTTTTCAAGGTATTCAAAAAATTACGGGAGTTTTAATTGAAGTTATTTGCCAACACATTTTATGAGCCCATTTTCTAAAATTCATTAAAGGATAATTCAGATATCCATTCAAAGAATTTTGAAACTGTTCGGTTCTCTCAGTTTTAAAAACCGGTCGTATTTATTCCGACAATAAGTTTAAATTAAAGTACAATTTTTTTGCTTATTAAGGCGCAAAACTGCTTATGCGCACGTACAAAACTGAAAAATTCTTTTCTTCCTTCTCTAACTGCAGGTGAAATTTATACTAAAATGAAATATTTTTGGCGTAATAACTTAAGAATAAAAGCCACCTTTTTTTTTATTGTTTTTAAAAGCGTGACTTACTTAAATTCATTTTAAAAAACAATTAATCACGTATTAAGCAAGCTATGAAACTTCTGAAGGAAAAGATGTTACAAAAACCAAATAATTACAGAGCAGCGCGAATTATGCAACTTTAATAACTGAAATGGTCGTATTCTATTTCAATTATTTGCAATTTTACAAGAAGCTTTGCCTGTTTAAAGCATTTTGTGTTTCGTGGTATTCACTAAATCAAAGAAAAGTGTTTATCATTTTTTTTAAACATCTATGACAGATTCTTAATGTTCGGTGTTTAGATCTTTAACCGAATTTACCGTAAAAATTATTGCTTTTCGAGTGCTTTTTTACGCAGAATTTCTATTTTAAATTTCAAAAATGAATGATCTGCGTATACACTGTTAACAACTTTTTCTTGGAGCTTTTTTAAATCCCTTAATTCTCTATTTTTAAAGAAAACAAACGGAAGCGAGCGAGAGCAAGAGGAAGAGAGGGAGGGTAGAATCAAAATTCCAGGAACTTGTTCCATTTAGAGATTTAGAAAGAGTTTCTGTAATGGTTTTTTAATTAAATCACCCGAACTCGCTGTGGAGTGCGGCTGTGCCTACTTCCATCCAGTAGGCATCTATCAATAGCGGTAAAATTGTTTCTCGTCGGAAAACCCTTACAAATAACAGTTTGAATCCTTTTAAATGCTTTACGGACTTAAGGAGGTGGCTGCATGAGATGGGTAGTGGTGGGTGGGGAAGCTTGTTTAAAAACAACGTGACTCGCATCTTGCCACAGCCTCATTCATAAGACACTCACATTAAGGGGTCGGTGTAATAATAATGGAGATAATAATAATTCGTTATTTTTTGCCCCCTGCTTTTTTGCTGTGAATAATTAACATGGCGGATGGAAGGATCTGCGCGTGTGATGATGAGATCTTTGGGGAGGGGGGAATTAAAGGCAGTCCGCCATGGCTAGTTCGCTTTGCTCTAGGTCTGTACTTCCAACTTGTTATGTTTAATTAATTCGTTACGTTTTCCCGGAACGGGAGGAAAAAATAAATAAAGAAGAAGAAGACTGCAGCCCGATCTCATAAAATGAGACGAATATGCAGATTGTGGTGGCAGTGGCAATGTGTACAGCTGCAACCAAAAGGGAGGTTCTTTGCTGTCGAAGGGTTGGGCAAAGGCGTAAGAACGAGCCGAGCTAATTGGAAGGCGCAAAGCGTAATTCGCTTTCATTGTGTTTGTTTTAAATAGAACTTTTTCCTGACGATTTTTGTTGACTATCGCTGTGTTGATAAAGAGTTGATGAAGGAATATAAAATTTTATCGGGAAAGCATGGTCAGGATTGGTAGAAATTTCCATGTAATGGGTTCAGAAATTGAACTCCACAACTTGTACGTAATAGACTAAGCTTGCTCTTACGTACGCCTATAAGCTGGGCAAACAAGAAGATGTTTAAATATGCATATATTTTAGTTTCGTCTGTACTTACTGAATCTAAAGAAGCCGGATTTCGTGCGCTTTAAAAAAATGAATTTTAGAGATGAAAATTGTCACTGTATTTGTACAGAGACATATCAGTCGAAAGCGCAGCAATCCGTTTATGCTATTTTCAGTGTAACACTTCAGAAATAAATGCTAAAATAAACGTATTTAAAATATATATAAGAATGTGATTTTTAAGATGAAATGGTACTTATATTTTTAGTACAACTTATCCCGTTCAAATATTTTATGAAAATTTCAATTATTGTTATAAAAATGTAACATTAGCCCTCCCCTTACAAAAATGATGTTTTTGATATGCATGAACTAGTGCATTTGCGCACATGACATTTACTCAAAAAATCGAAAAGCAGAGTCACCTTGCACACAATAAATATTCATTGCGCGATAGGTAACAGAAATTTGTATAGTTTATTGGCAATTCCGCACGAAACCATATCTTCTTGATTATCCTTCGATAACGTGGAATAGCTATTTGGAATATTAGTATGCTTTACAAAAGTTTAAGCTATTGGACCGTACGAATACAAATTTTAGCAAAATGTTTATATATTGTATGCGTTAACTTGTAAAGAATGATGATGATAAATACCTCAAGTAGTTAGGTACCTTTAAAACATCAAAATATTTCCATATCATCAAAATACATAAAATATTAACATCAAAATATTTCCAAAATATAATGCATTTTGAAGCTCAGTACCTTAAAGAAACACCATCTTACAATTGCAGGACTCATTTCATATTATTAACTTTTTTATTAAATATCACTTACGCCACATAAAATTCATTTAAGCAGCAAAACGATTAAAACGGCATATCCTTAGAATTCCCGATAGAGTGTTACAGGTTGCCATACATATTTTGATATTCGATATATTATCTTTTAAAAAAACTGGACGCCTAAAATAGTTATCATAAAAAAAGTACAAAATGATTTTAGTGACTCCAGCTAGTGTAATTGCATAAAAATGTTGAATATTTCTAATTAGACATCTGATGATTTTAATACGTGTGCTTATTTAAATCAATCACATTACGAAAAAAAAGTGCTTAAGAACGTGTTTATTGCTTTTAAATCGCTTAGTTTATTACTCATTAACATTCCAGATTAAATTGGAAAGTATCTTAGAGTTCACTAAATGATGGCGCGTGGAAGATAAAAGTATTTTACTTCCGGCCTCAGCAACACATTGTTTTCATAGAGGAGAGTTTGTTAATTAAAACTGAATGATAAATGCCGTATATTTCAACAGTCTCACGCACTGGAGATAAAAACATTTTATCTCAAACATTGCCACTGCTTGCTTTCAAATCGCTGAGTTTAAAGTTTTACAAAATATGAAATAAATAATAATGAAAAAAACCTTAAAGGTTTCAGATTTTAAATTACGTCCAAAGGGGCGTTTTTTAGCGTTTTGTGTGTTACTTTATTTATTAAATATCATGTTCTTCGCACTTAAACTATAAAATTCAGTTCAACAGCAATGTTGCAAAATAATTTTAAAATGAGTCTATTTTTAGAATTTTCGATACACAGTTCCGCGCGCTTTAGATAAAAAGGTCTTTCTTTCCCCCGCAGAGTGTTGCCATTGCTCGCTTTTAAATCGCTTGAGTTTGTTCATAAAAAATTCGTTAAAGTTTTACAAAATATGAAATAGATAAGAAAACAAATTCCAAATTCCAAATTGGGCTTCCAGATGCGCATATTCGGGTGGAAACGTACGTTATTTAAAATTGGGTGGCTCTAGGTACCGTTGTTTTACAACATTTGGAGAAATATACATACATTTATGCAGATTCTTCATTATTTAATTTCTTTAAATATAATACAAGGCGATAACTTTTGGTGGCAACAATTTGAGAAGTGATACAGCCGTTTATAACGAGTCAACGCAAAATCGCAGAACGAAAACAATAGTCCTTCAGGAACAAAGCCCCTTTGGACTAACAAATTCGAAATTCACAATTCTGGCTTCCAGAGGGCACATGCTCGGGAAGACTACATTATTCAAAATTTGATGGCTGTATGCACTGCTGTTTTTTGACAATACTAGGAACATACATATACATACGTGCAGATTCTTCATTGCTTAATTTCTTTAAAAATAGTAGAGGGCAATAATATTTAGTGCAACAATTTGAAAAGTGATGCGCCATTTATAGTGAACCGATGCAAAATCCCATTTTCAGACAATTAGCCCCTTTTGACTAATAAATAATAAATAAAGATTAAACTAAGATGCTTTCATTGCTTTATTGTTTTATAGCTGCGTAACAGTGAGCAAACAAAATAAATCAAGTCACGAAATTAATTAAAAACTACACTGTACTCAGTATTGCGGGTAGAAACATTGTTAAATATTAATAATCATTCGTCAACTGAGTGCGACCACGCCACGCAAATTTTCTAATATAAGATCTTCTTCATTTTTTCCCTTCATCTTTTCTAATATAAGATTTATCTGTAAAATTTAATCACTCTGCAATGACTTAACAAGCTGAGTAGTATAAAAGTAATAAATGCAATACTTAATTAATGGTTTAAATCTTTGTTTTTTTTATAAATATAGTTGAAATAAATTAAAATATGTTAAAATATAATGCTATCGTTAATAAGAGATAGCTTTCACGCTATTTTTTTAAGCAATTCTCCGATTCTCATCTGAATGTTAAATTACTAGATAAAAATTAAGTTTTTCTTTCCTTCTTTTACCCCCTTCTTTTTTACCTCCCACACTAATAAAACATTAGTATATTCAGCTAAATGAAAAAAACATTTTAATTGGCAGTTGGGGCATTAAAACAGAAAGAATAAGTATATTTTTGTAATATCTTTAATTAGAGCTTTTTTTTTTTTGTTTATGTCCACAATTAAAAAAAAATTGCATTTGTTAACCATTCTTATTAGTCCAAAGAGACAATTGGCCCAGAAGGACTTTTCAAAATATTGCCACCAAATATTATAGCCCTGTATTATATTTAAAGAAATTAAATAATGGAGAATCTGCCTAAATGTATGAGTGTTTCTCGCTTTGTGATAAAGCAGAGGTACCTTCAGCCATCCAATTTTGAATATTGAACGTTTCCACCCGAGTATGGCCATCTGGAAGCCCAAATTTGAAATTTGTTTTATTGTCGATTTCATATTTTGTGAAACGTTATCGAATTTTTGATTAACAAACTCAAGGATGGCAAAGCGAGCAATGGCAACGTTGTACAGAAAAAGCAATTTTATCTCCTGCGCGCGAGACTGTGTATCGGAGATTCTAAAGGTATGTTCATTTTAAAATTATTTTGTGATTTTCCCCTTGAACTGAATTTTATGGTTTAAGTGCGAAGAACATGATATTTAATAAATCAAGGTAGCACACAAAATGTTGAAAAAAAAAGTCCGTTTGGCCGTAATTTAAATCTGAAACCTTTCAGACTTTATATATATAGAGACAGAATATTGTAAATTAATTAGATTTAGATTAAAATTCATTCATTATTCAGATAGACGAATTTCTATGTGCATTCTGCTTTTTAAACGAGAGAAATTTGCATCAGATTTTCTTGAAATGCGTAGAGCATAAAACTAACGTTGAATATTGTCCCATATTGAAATTCATCTTGGTATGCTTCTTTTCTAAGATTCAATACTTCCTTATTTTTATTATGTATTCTTATTATAAAAAATTTCATTATTAACGATTATTTTATTTATTTTTGAATGTAGATAGGAATCTTCCATATTTGGAACTGTTAATTTCATTAAATAAATACGGAAACGATTTTTATGGCAGTTGGTTCGTATATTATTTTATTTAATTTGTACTTTGTATCTGTACGATATGTCAGTTATATAGCACTCTTCATTTCTTTAATTCGCAAGTCTTCTATGCTAAACAACATACATTAATCAGGGTGGACATTACGGGCCGATAATATCAGAAATAATAATCATCAGTTGATTTTTTTTAGAACGTCTTCATCACATAAAATGTTGCGCAATTACATCTTAACAAACTCCTTTTGCCATCAGGGAATGAAATAGTTAGAATTAAATTTCGCTTTAAAATCTCAATGTTTATATAGATTTCTTTAAGCATTGAAAAACTGGGAATAATAATATTAGCAAATTATTTAAATTAAAATAATATTTATAAATGTTTTCTGAAAACTTAACTTCTTAGAATTAATTTAAGTTCTTAGAATTACTCTAAATAAACAATAATAACACTTAAATAGTCAGCTGTCCCTCGCTATAAATAATTAAAATTCAGTTAAAAATCAGTTTAAATATTCCTTTGTAGAAAATAAATTGTAAATATCACAATATTAAAAAGTACATTATCGTAGGAATCAAATAAAATAAGAGCTAATAAAATTAATATAAAAAGATAAAAAATCTGAAAGCTTTCAGATTTTACATTGCGCCCAACGGGGCGTTTTTTAACGTTTTCTGTGTTACATTTATTTATTAAATAACATGTTCTTCGCATTTAAACCATAAAACTCAATTCAACAGCAATATGGCAAAATAATTTTAAAATGAATTTAGAATTTCGGATACACAGTCTCGCGCGTTGGAGTCAATTCCTCCCCCCTCCCATGCAGTGTTGCCATTGATCGCTTTGAAATTGTTGAGTTTCCTAATCAAAAATTCGTTAAAGTGTTACAAAATATGAAATCGATAATAAAACAAATTCCAAATTTGGGCCTCCAGATACCCATATTTGGAGGAGGATTACGTTGTTCAAAATTGGATGGCTCTCGGTATCGTTGTTTTATCACAGTGTGAGAAACATAAGTAAATTTATACAGATTTTTCATTATTTAATTTCTTTAAATACAACACAGGGTGATAATATTTGGTGGCAACAGTTTGAAAAGTGCTACGGACATTTACAGTGAATGGGCGCAAAATGCCAAAACGAAATGAATAGCTAACGTTCCTTTGGGCTAAAAATAATAAATCTGTAAGTAAGTACATAAAAGTAAAAAGAAGTAGGTTAAAAAAAGTAAATAAAAAAAAGTAAGGAAATAAAAAAGTAAAGAGAATGAATATAGAGAGTGGATTGCTTTCTGTGTGTTACAATAAAATTTTATCGTTATCGTTAGATTTCATTTTAAAAAGTAGAAATTTTGCAGTAGACATACTATAGGGTAGTAGAGATTTATGGTACTAATGATACACTAAATTAACTGACTAAAAATTATTAATGCCTGCCTCTAGTGTATCGAGAATCGTGGGAGAATCTCAAATTAATTTCCCGTTAATTCTGTGCGGAATAATTACATGTTATTTAATATAAAAAAAGTTATTAATCATACTCTAAACTGTTTAAAATCGCGTTTATTTTTAACTTATTTGCATAAATTTTTGACATTTTAAAAACTTTTTTACATAATCTTAACTATAAAACCTCATTAAATTTTTACAGTACTTTGAAGCATAAAAGCTGAGATGTTTAGAAACATTAGAAATCTAAAATCCTTGCGTGGATACTAGGGAATAATTTTAAATTCTTATTTCAATTTCTCAGAAGCATTTTTGTCAACTATTTAATCCTTCATTGTTCGCATTTCAAATAAAGTGGTACTTTCAATAGAAAATTATGTCAAGTGCATGCTAATTAAAACTTAACGTTATTACAAATATGTTATGAAAATCTCAGTTTTAGTTTTTCTTTTGTATTAATTACATACGTATATTTAACGGATGTTCAGTTTTCAATCAAATTTTAATAGTTATATTTGAAGTAAATAAAGCATTTCTTACATATAGCTTTGTGGTGTAGTTCTCAGCACATCCAACTAACAAATCGAAAAATTCTGAGTTCGATTTTTAGCTGAGCGATAGAATGTTAACCATTCTTACGGGGGATGGGGGGGAATTCTAATGAGTATTTTATTGTATTATAAAGCATTTTCTCCCTTCTTCCCGCATCCCTTCATGGTGTAAATGGAAGCACACTAGATTCGTATTCGAGATTTTCTGGGTTTGAGTCCCAGCAAGGGCAGCATGTATTTTTCACGTCTCGTGGCTTCAAAAAACCTAATGAGTCTGCAGTATACATCCCATAATTTAGAGATAAATTAAAAATGCATTTCGAATAATTTTGAATATTAAAAATTTTATTACAGCGGATGATTGCTGATGGAGATACGAGTAATTTGTAAGTATAAAAAAATATAATCCTTACATTATTTAATTGCAATCTTAATTGTTATTATATAATTTGGGAGAAGGTTCCTAATTTTCATCATAACTATAATATCATTTTTACTTGCTTTTGATACGAAAATTCTTAAAGTTTTAGTCATCAAATGACCTGAATTTATTGAAATATAAGGTAACGGTAATTTTTTATGCATTGAGTGACAGTAACACCAGAGCAAAAATACACTTGCGCAGTAGTATTTACATTGACGTCATCTTAGTACTTGTGTAATGGTTCAAACACTTGACAGAACAAACCTCGTGTATGTCATTTTTATTACGATTATTGTTAGATTTAAAATTTTAATTTACTTAATAACAATTCTAAAATTGTTTAATTAATGATCTGCCTGGAAACACATAAAGAATGTGCAGCTACGAAGATTTTCAGAAGCTTAATTTAGAATTAATTTTACTATTTTCGTCTAAAAAGTCTCATTTTTAATGTATTTCATTAATTAATTTATCAAAAAGCATTTATTGGGTAATTAATATTTATAGTAGCTTTTATTAAGGGTCAGTGAAATTTATTATTTATTTTTTATACTTTTTGTATAATTGTGATGAAAAAGAAAGAGAATTGTTAAAATGATTTCCTTATCTACATATATTTATCGACACTATGCTATATAATCTTGGAAGCTTTTTTTTTAATATGTATAATTTAGTTAAAATTTTACACATTAAAAAAAGTCTGAAAGGCTTCAAATTTTAACAATCACCCTAAAGGGCTCTTTTTTAAAGTTTAATATGGCTTATCGGTAAAGATTATCAATAGGCCCAGATGGAATGACGGTTGGACCATGGTGGACCAGGTATCAATGGCCCAGATGGAACAGCGAAACATTTTATGGAATATTAGAATTTATGAATTTAGACTAACAATGGGGCCGTTATATAAATCTTGTATATTTGAAGCGAGAAAAAAGTATATAAAGTTATTCTATAAAAATATTTAATATTTTAATTAAGCTGTATCATGAATTCAATGCAAGATTTTTAAATGAGTCGGATTAGGAAGTAAAAAAAAATAATACTAAGAACTGCATTATTGCTCTTAAATAGCCTAGTTTATTAATCCACAACAGACAGATTCAGTTTGAAAGATAATACATTTTGCTAAATGGCAACAGACCCAAAAGAAAAGTGAAACAACTCATTTAAAGTAAATCAACGTAAAACCGTGTTTCGAGAGCGAGACTAATAACCCTTTTGGGCTTTAAAAATACAAGTAATAAATAAAAAAAGCTTTAAACTGCTCTCTAATAAATGACCAGGTTTAAAATCATTAATTCCTTTGGGTGCATCATGAGCCATTTTGGGGGGGGGGGCGAGAAAAAACGCTTAAGATATCATTTCAAGACTTCTCATTGAATACCGTAGCGTTTTTTTGCTGTTTACCGCGTAGAGTTCTTTTTTTACTTGGTTTTATATTCACCCGTTTGTTCTAAGTAGTGTACAGGTGATAAATTATTTATTGTGAGAGGGGTTTATTTGAGGTTTAAAGTAAATGTAAACCATTAATTAGGATATTCGTTTCGATTATGAAACTGCAGTCCTTAAAGTCGCTTCGCTTCCTATCGGTTCCCGTCGAAGAAGAAACATCGACGGCGACAATTTTCCCTGGAACGCGAATGCGCGCACCTTCGTCAGATGCCCGTATGTGTCATCCAATGGGAGGAGGATCTTTTTTGGGTTGGCCACCGTGACGCGGGGGGCGGGGATAAACGATGCGCCATTACCAACATTCCGTCCTACCTGCGCTTGTCATTCCTGTGCGGGGCAGGGCCATCCTCCTGGCTCCTTATCGTTGAACGGGCCTTCGGGTCGTTAAAGATGAGGCATGTTAAACGGGTCTCGATTTAGATTGAATAGCGATATTAATGGCTGCCTTTCCTACCTCTTTACTAATACTAAAATCACTTTTCATTCAGTGCAATGAATTTAAATTTCCCATTCGAAACTAAAATAAATGTATTATTTACACCTTTACCTACCAGTAGCGTAGCCCAGAGCGGCATTTTTTGCTTGAAACTTATATTTAATAGGGTTTAGTCAGATGGATTGTCGAGGTAGGTGAATAGTAATTAGATTCTAATTTGCGTAGGGAATTAAATTGAGAAGTACTCTGATTAAAGTATTCAAAGAAATCGCCGCGTGATTTCAACAGATGCATAATTTTGTTATACTATTTTTTGTTCCATCGAAACTTTTGAATAAAAAATTGGAAATAGAACTAAATTATGATCACGATTTTTTTCTCGTTATTCAATAATTCCTTGTTAGAAAAGAAAAAAAAAAATCTTCCAGAGTTTTATCTCCGTCATTGCTAGGGAAATGGAAACAGAGACGTCAAAGGAAAGGCGTTTTGAATTTTTGCAGTTTTTTCTAAAATACAATCCCCAGAATAAAGTTCCAAACACTGTAATATTATTGCGAACTTCGTCTCAATAGCTGTAAGTGTTGTTAGTGGTGAGAAGCAGTTCCTAAATAAAAAGCATTTAATAAGTATTAGAAAACTACAATTATATATTTTGCAATTAAGAAATCTTTCTATACTGTCTACAATGTAGCGTGCCACTACAATGGCATCGATGGCTTCGCGGACAGATAAAAAAAAATAATGTAATTTTAGACTGTCCGAACTAAAAATTTTTCTTCAAAACTAGACATCGAGTTTTAATTTAGTTTCCTACATGTCGTATTCACATTTTTTATAGTTTTTGTCTGCATATCGAGAAGGAAAACAAATTCAAGAATCGCCTTAGTCGGTAAACACATGAGCTACACCTGGCGACGAAAGTTCTAGCTATGGCACTGATACCAGTCTCCTTGGTAGTTTCCGTCTGATTTGGCTAACAGTAGCTGAAATTAATGTATTTTGTGTTGGTATTTTTACTACTTTCCATTGTATATTGCAAAACAATGGAAGCTCCATGTATTTTTTCATTAGCAAAAACCTTTAAAAATTATTAGAAATATTTTGATGATGCATACTAAAAGAGAAATTAGCGAGTCTTTAAATAAAACTTTAAAAGTTAATCGTATTCAGTTGGTTTTATTTCGATTAATCGTAATCAATGACATAAAAAATAAAATTTAACGGATTCTCTTCCGAAGTACGTAAAGGAGTTAGAAGATGTTATATTAACTACAAAAAATGTTGCTAGCAAAAATTATCAATTGAATATATTATAAATCAAATATATACATATAGATTTTAAATTACATCCATTAGATATGTTATTACAAAATAAAATATAGATTTAAACTAATAAGAATCGCTTTTATGTTTTTTGAATCGCTTAATCTGGGAAGCAATTATGCACTGCTAAAGGCTGAAAAGTTAGTTAAAGATTTTATGTATTGCCCAGTGGCAGCGCTCTTTAGAACTGACTGTTAGCGAGGTCACATAGAAAATAAATTGAAGATCCAATGTTTTATACTAAAGCAGCATCATAAATGGATAGTACATAATATTAAGAAATGATTCAAATATTTCGGAAAGACTGCTAAAGATATTTCTAACATCGGGGAAAAAAATAAAAACACCACACAAATAAAAACACCACATATTGCCATAATGAGACAAATGTTGCCATAATCAGACAAAGATAGTAAAATTTCACTTCAATTGTATTATTTACTATTATTAGAATTACTGTATTTTGTTATATCTGCTTAGTATTGTCGTATTTTTATGTTAACTTATATTTCTTTAAAAAAAAAAAAGAGCAATGCATTCAAAGTAATTTTTTTTTAAGCTCAAAAGGGTCTCGAACACGTCGTCTACTGTAAGTGCGATGTTTCAGTTTTCATTCGAGTCTGTTGCCATTCTGCAAAATGTAAGATATTTATCTTTCAAACTGAATCCTTCTATTATTAACAAACTAAGCTATATAAAAACAATAGATGCAATTCTTAATTTTTTAACTTTTCTGTGCAATTATTTTAAATGGAAATGTATTTAATTCATAATATATCTAATTAAAAATATTCAATATATTTATAAAATTACATTACATATTTTTTTACTTTTCAAATATGCAGAAGATATATAATGTTCCTATGTTAATCTATCTAAATGCATATCCATCTGTTCCACTTGGGCCATCTCTCGTGATAATTTCTACTGATAAACCACATTAAACTTTAAAAGAGCCCTTTAGGGCGCTAGTTAAAATCTAAGCCCTTTCAGATTTTGTAAATTTGTATTTAACATGGAACTTGTACTTATTCTATCACTGTTACATAATCCGAAACAAAAATAATTATTTAAGACAAAATATGAAAGTGTTACATGAAAACTGAAGTAACAATACTCGATATAAATTGCATAATTTATGACCATGCTAGGTAAAGTTAAATGTTATATAGGCTTGTGTATGTGATCTTAAATCTGCATTTCGTGATATTGTTTGTAATACATTTTCGGTGGTCTATATTAGTTTTAATTACATATTTAGCAATTTCTTTGAGTCAACGTTTTTGATAGAACGAAGCTATAGTTTTCGTTTATGGCTTATTTGGTAGTTAAAGGAGACCATTACAAAACACAAAAAAAATTTTGAAAACATGAATTCTGATTCAGCCACAGTGGAATCTCAAATTTAGGCAAAAATGCACAATATTTTGATGACGTCACAAGTGCGCGCGCACGAGGTAGTTTATAACATCGTTGAGCTCTATGCTGGAGTCGACGGCGAGCGGTTGTCGGAGCGACGTACAGATTTTATTCGTACAAAAATAAATATAAAATGCCGAAAATAAAGACGCTCTAAGAATGCAGCTCAAGAAACAAACAGAAAAATTAAAGAAAGATTTATTGAAGGCAAATAAAGAATATTTAGCTGTGAAAAGGAAAGAACGTAGCAAGCGATATTATGAAAATAATAAGAAAGAAAAAAAATCGACTAAACAGTTGTTAGTTTTCAAACATGTACTTCAACTTCCATATTTGCCAATAATAAACTGTCAAATTTGGGTATACCTTTACCAGACTTTAGTGGAGAGATTCTGTCTGTCAAATATTTAATCCTTCCAAACTGTCTGTCAAATAAAATAAATTGATCAGCTGTATACGCAGTATTTAAAATTCTTAGGAACCATTCCTACCCATCTAAACCCACCGGCCGTTCAGAACAAATGTAACAGTCTCCTGTCTTTTTTTTTTTTTGGCACGTGTGTGTGTTTTGTAAAAAAGTAAACATTAGCTTGTTTCCTTTAAGTAATCGAAGTATTGATAGATATGTATAAGCACATTGGCGACCTATGCAGAAATGATCAATAGTCTTTCTCAAAATACCAAGTATACCTTATGTACATAGTGCCAGTATATCAGTGCCTGTATAACGCTTCTGCCTGCTGTAGCCATGCTGAATTTAGGCTATCGCAAATTATCTTGTAAATATGAAATTTCATTTCGGCAATTCGTAGAATTTATGTGGGTTTTGTTATTTTTGTTCATCTTTTTGATAATTCTCTCAGTAATAAAATGGGCTTATGTGCAGTAGAAGAGAAATGGCATTTAAAAAAAAAGCTGTTTTTTAAAAGATTGCATAAATTAGCGCATGGAGAATTGCATCCTTGCATTTGTAGTCTAAACCGTTTTTTAAATGTTGAGTAAGGAGATCAAAACTTGTGTGCGTTAAAAAAAATATGCCGTATACAAGTTGAAAAACTCGATAAAAAAAAAGCGTTTTGGATCTGTGAAATTATTTTGTTCTTTAATAGAAGGATACAGATCGCTTTATTATTATTTGTTGCTAAAATTTTCAGTGTAAATACTTTTGAATGAAAGATTTCAGTTTTATGAAAGTATGCGCGTATATATCTTATGATAGTCATTAATTTTGGAAAGATACATTTAGAAAAAGGGCTATAAGTATGCTTCTGTTTTTAAGACAGAAAGGACAGTCATTGCCTGCGTCTCTGTTTACATAAAAATGCCATTTTTTTCTCCTACTGGTTTCGCTCTTTTACTTTGAGTAATTAATATTTTCTGTGAAAACAAAATCACATGTATCCATTTTGGAATTAATACATTATAAAATTTTGCTGAAAGAGGGATACAGAAAATCCTTGAAACAAAAGTGGAAATTATTTTTTAAAAAAAGTGTAATAAGACTAGTAGGTCAGAAATAACAACTAAATATAGAATATAAAAATAAAGAAAGAAAGAAGAAAGAAAAATGAAGAACTGTTTATGTTTTTGAAAATCCAACACTCCATCCTAAAATTATCCTAACACGAAGGAAAACTTGTTTAAAGCACACAAAAATAGCATCACATGAGCATTTGCAGTTAAGTTTTATTATAATGGACAGAAGATACACCAGCAAAAAGGCATTTAGATGGAACTATATTGGGAATTAAAGCAAACGAAATTATGCAAATACTATGAAACTACACTCTGAGTAAATTTAACGATTTAACGATTAAAAACGATTTTACGGAATATTTTCGAAAACTAGAACTCGTAATAATTCGAACAGTTTTGTTAGTCTTCACGAATTCGAATTAACAAGAATCATCTGTACATCTAAAAGAATCATGCTATGTCTTTGTTCTGCAATAATTTCATTGACTTATTAGCTAAAGATTACTGATTGACCTAACTTCATACCTAATTTTTTTAAATATCTTTAAAAATGAGGCGCATCAATTTTGACCTTTCTAGTTATGCTTCTAGTTGAACACGATGAGTTATGATTCGATAACATTGTGCTATCATGAAGCAGGTTGAACTTTGTATGAAATTACAGAATATATTGTCGATATGTAAATGTAAAATTGTATAATACATTAAAAGACTTAAGACATTAATTTATAAACTATCTAATCACTGCAAATCATTTTCCTAAGCACATTTACATTAAAATGGGGCTAAGAGGATAGCTACATTTTTTTACTCGTTATTACATTTTATTTAGATTTTTAACTCAAATTTAGGTTTAATTACTTGATCAATGTTGATTAACGACAGAAGTTGTTATTTATTTAATCTTCTATTTGAAACTAAAATGTAAACAATCCACATCTTGCAAATAAAAGTGTTCGGTAATTCAGAAAGGTTCTGAATCCGATTTTACACTACTTAAGGTATCTGCCTACGTTAAAAAAAAAAACAATTTCGGCGAAAAAATTCGATTTTTTTTATTGCCCAATTTGAAAGGTCAGTTTTGTAGGATTCCAAAAATAGTTCATTTTTACGTTTATGATAATTAGAAGAGAAGATATAGTCAATTAACTGCACCGGAAGTGAAATCAGAAAGACCTGAAGTGCCATTTAAAAGGCTAAACTTAAAGGTAAACAATGATATTATCCGTGCTTTTTTTAACCTTTTTGTATGTAAATTGTGCTAAAACATTTCATTTTAATTCTGGGTACTTTTTTGTGTTTCTGGCAATAATTATTTGCCTTAATTTATCGAATTGGGACTGGCTACACTGTAATTATTGTTTACATTTGTTCCACGCTTGTTCTTCGTTTGCTACACGCATATTGACGCTTTATTTTTGTTTAATTTTTATATTTATCTCTTTGCTTCTTTTATTTATTTTCTTTTGAACATTTGTTGCATTATTTTAAGTATTCTAAGATGCCAAAAGCGAGATCTAAGAGAAGTAAAAAGCGATCTTTTTACGGTAATCGTTATACAACTGGAACTCGAACTGTTTTTGATAATGATGTAACATCTGCAAGCTCATCGAAATTAAAAACTTTTGAACTTACAGATGTTATTACTGCAAAGAATGATCAAGACTTAAAAGGAAATAGAATATTTGATATTGCAAAATTAGCTTCTGTCTTTTCTATTCTCTGCTGTCCAGTGTGTTTCAAAACTGGCTTGCAATTAGTAGAAGATTCAAAATTTGGACTTTTCTCAAACTTCAGCTTGAAATGTAAATGCGGATTTATAAAAGCATTTTCTTCAACTCCCAAAAATGGAAATAAGAATATTTTAAATTCTTTCTTGGTACTTGGATTAAGACTCATTGGAAAAGGTTACACATCTGGTAAAAAGTTGTTGTTTACCTTGAATTTGCCATTCATATCAAAAACAGCATTTAGGAAATCAAATAATATAATAGAAAATCAAAATTACTTAAGTATGAAGATATGGAGGGCATGATGTACAAATGTGGAGAACTTTAAGTGTGTAAATACAACAGAGCAGTTTTTCTGTTAATGTGAAATCTTTAAATGCATTTTCTGGAAAACAAATTTTTGTAGTGTTTTTACATACAAGAAATGTAATTACTCAAAATATTCTAAAGATATCTCTATGAAATTTAACCATAGTGTTTTCTATATTGATTACTAGGTTTTAAGCTAAAATCTAAGTTAAATTTATTAATTTGATTGTTTTATAAGCATTTGTATATAAAACGATAAGAAATATTTTACAAAAAACTTGTTTTTTTCATGTAATTACACATATTTTAGTAAATTTTAGAAATATCATAAACATTTTAGTTCATAACACAGATAAGTGTTGTAGTAGTATACAGTATAAGTAAAATTGAAATATATGGAGTGGAAAAAAATATACGATATTTAACGTAAGTGTTAAATTCTCCTAAAAATTTGCATAAAATTGCATATATATCAACAATTTATGAAAATATTCCTAAAACTTTACCTATTTTCATGATTTGATATCATATTTTGACTAAATAAATATATATTTAATCAGAATTCTATGTTTTTAAAAAAACGTGGTCCGAACGTAGGCAGATACCTTAAGTAAATGAATGTAAATTGGACTAGGATTGTAGTGCGTGTTTGTGCTTGAGTCTTTTTTTTTTTTTTTCCTTGTGTCCATAGTTAATTCACAATCAGATTCTAACTTGGGTTCTTTTTCATTCTTATTTATTGAATTCAAGAAGGATAAGGAGCAGGTTAGATGACGAAGGAAACTCCGAGTTCCTGTGAATGAAGAGTGGAGATCCGAATTGGAAGTAAAAACATTAATGGATACTTTTATAAAAAAAAAAGGTTCTACTGCTAAACAGAAGGGTAAAAGATTTCTATAACATAGCTTTTCGATCTGGGAATAACAGTACGGTGAATGAATTTAATCGCCGAATTAAATACTGCTTTTCAATCCAGCGCATCTTTTGAAAGCAGGAAACGAGATTTATTCTTCTTGTTCCTCAATATGCATGCTGTCAAAGGCAGAAAAGTAGCAATGTTGATGTTGCTATTTTCTGCAGAAGGTTGTCATAATCAGCCTCCGAAGAGTTCTTGCCCTTGACCAGCGTCCTCTGGGCAATATCAGCTGGAAAACATGAGTGCGAATCGCTCATTCGGGGGCGTCCATCAAAGCCTGAGAACATTAACTTTCTTTTTTATCGACGTCATAAAGCTATTTTTCTCTTCTGTTTTTCCCCCCTTCCAGCTTTCGAACAGTCAAATATGCGGGTAACCTACAATCAGTCAAGCACCATCAGTTGCGACGTCGTTCCGCGAGGAAGTCCGTGGGCAATCAATACAAGAGGGCGTGTGAACACTCCATTGCCATTTTATTACCCATATGTCATCATCGTCGGAGCGCTGGTTGGAAATGCGTAATTCTATCCCAGTACCCCTTTCGATCACTGTGAGAGAGTCTTAAGAAACATGGAGAGGGAGACAGGAGGGATCAGATAAGCCGAGTCGGCTTTCTTGCTTCATAAAAGAACCGTATGGCATTGATGGACGCATCTGAGTCACAACACCCACTACCACTTAAACAAACACTGTCGTCCTTTCAAGAGATCGAATGTCCTGTGAGCATTAAAACAGACGCTCGGCCTTCGTTTTTTGACTTTTGATGATGCTATGGATTTCCAGAGCTCAATCTTTTTTACTTCCTCCTGTGGATGATAACTTTGATTGGAGACGCAATCAGGATGGAGCCTGTGAATTACGGCGTCCTTCGCAAGAGACATGGGTCTAGTGGATCGTATTAAGCCGTTTTAAAGTTAGCTTTCGAATAAGGTGTATGAAAAATCTGTTAAGTATTTTAAACATTCATTTTCAGCTGCCCAGATCCTGCCGAACCAAGAATAAACAACCAGTACTACTGCAGGGTCCCATTTAGTTTTACTAATACTCATTTTAATTTCTGAGCCTTTCCCGAATTATCTCATTTCCTCACCAGGATGTAAATGAAGTAAGTGAACGGGAGTATTTAAACTGTTGGAGCAAAAAGGTTAGACAGAGCGTGATTTCGCTGTTGTGAACACATGTTTGTTTAGTTTCTATCAGCTATTTATCTTAACAGCGGCAACGCATTCTTGCCATCGAGTTAGTATCCTGCCGGTGTAGATTTTTTGAGTCAGCCTGTTAGTTTAAATTGAATTGTGTAGTCCAGCACTACTTCTTTACCTTTAAATTTATTGTTAAATTAAAATTTAAGTTCTCACCGAAAGTGGTCGGTGCTGTTTTGTACGCGCGTAAGGTCCGTGCCTCTTGTTAAATAGTTTGTGGTAAATTAAAGTGTCTTTTACACCCTTTCCCTGGTTGTATTCATCTTCAAGCCTGTGCGAGAAGTCACAAGCCAACACTTAAGTGATCTAGTTACCATTTTACGATAGCGAAACGTACTAGATTCCACACTACTATTCCAGTGGAAATCATGAGAATAATAGCTACTGTCTCAATGATGATTAGCTTTCTGTTTTATTTTATTTATTTTTTTTTCATCGTTTTCTTTAAAGTAGCTTTACTGATATCTGTTTAAATCAGTGCTTTCAAAATGAGAACTATCGCTCCCATGAGGGTGTTAAGATTATCAACGTGGCATTAAAAGAGCAACAAAGAGGCTTTTCAAGTGAAAAAGCAGTACTGGCAATAATTTTATGATATTATTGTAAAATCTGGTAAACTTTATCCACTAACTTAATCATTAGGACATAGTCCCATGCTGTGCAGTATCCACATCCTTTGACAGAACTTAATAAATTCATGAGCACTGAAAGATTCCAGTGAATCAGCTGTCCGTCGACGGCAAAATAAAAGGAAGTAAAATAACTCGAAGATATGACATACGAACATAGCGTCACAATTTGCACGTCTTGTCCTAGATAATGTCATTTTTAACATTTTGTTTGGTGGAATGAGGTTTAAGATTCTATGTATAATATGCAGGATAGAAACTTGATGACAATACGTAATAATCTGGCTTATTCATTTTATTTTGAGTGCAAACCTGAGAAACGGGTTCTATTACTGAAAGGGGTTGGATTACTGAAAGAGTTATGGAATGGCATAATTTTGTTCTCTGTGTACGTAAGAGAAAATAATGCCATTGCTATGACTAATAACACATGCCATATAACCGAAGACTTCTAATAAGTATGGTAATTTAAAAAAGTTTATTATTAAACAATAAGTGGCGTCAGAGAAATTTCCTGCAAGTTTTTGAACGAAGAATTTACGATTTCTGTTAACCGATGCTAAAATCAACAGTAATAAACTATTATCTTTATACCAGACTCATTCGTCTTACTGACTGAAGGCCCTAATACTGTCCGAGTAGTTAAGACTGCTAGGTACTGGCAGTTCGATCAGTATTCGAAAACAGGCACCCGGTTTGGCTGCATGGTGCATGGTTGGTTTTCGTAGTTTTACCCATACCTAACGTGAATACGAACCAGTTTCTCTTAGAACAGTGATGTCGAACCGACGACACGCATGTCATAAGTGATACACAAACGCATTCTGAGTGACGCACATCACGCATTTCTACAGACATCAACGAAGAAAAAGAAATTGTATATAGAAAAGTATTTGTCTCTTCCAACGGCCTTGTCATTGTCACCATGTTTCGCTTACCTTCGGTGCGTTCGGGTGCATTCTTGGTAGACGGATGATTCCATATGTGATACTTCGCCAGAGTTAACTAAATTTTTCCGAATTTTAACACGCCGAGCTTGCGTTACTGTCTTAGAAAGCCATTACTATCTTAGAAATATCTCCACCATAGCTTCGCCATTACTTAGAAGGATCTCCACAAAGCCATCCCTCCCTTCAGGCAGATAGCCTTCGCATGCTTTGACGTATTCGGATAACCTAACCAGGCAAGAAGGCAGATTTTTCGGTGCACAAAACTAAAAGTTTTCATTTATTCCCATTCGGCCAAAAGACACTGAAGGTGCAGAAAGAGATTAATTAACTATTCTGCTAAGTTTCAAATGTAAACAAATATGGCTGTTATGGTAGAAAAAATTAGGCTTAACCGCTGTTAAACAACTTTTAAATTGTTGAAAATTCTACAAATATTGTATGCAGATTAACTAAAGTCATGGAAGCTAAAAACAACATAATTCAATCATTTTTATTTTACCAACATAACATATCTATAAGAATAAAAAAATGAGCTCACTGAGCCGAGTAACAGAGTGGGTGTATATATATATACTTTTGGTGCGGCGGATTGTAACCAAAAAGGGAGATGCACAACTGCATGTTACCGCAGTCCTAAATACCAAATTTCAACGTTCTGAGGCTACTCGTTTTTGAGTTATACGAGATATATACATACGTACAGACACCACGAAAAAATATCTTCTGAATCCACTGTAAATCAGTTTTGTAATTCGTTTGGGAAAAAAAAAAGTCTTTTATTCTTTCCTTATTTACAGATGTCACGCAAAAACGTCGTTAAATTACATTCGATGTCTCTCAAAATGGATATTTTCGTTAAAATATGGTACCCGGAATTTTTCGTGATTACAATACTTTCTTTACTTTGTACAAGGAAGTAAAAATACAAGGACATACGATACGCAATCAGAAAAATTCGCAAAGTTAGAATGAAAAGCAAGGAACAGGTCGAATATTTTTGAGCGATGTGATTTAAAATTAAATTTAGCAAATTTCATGCCTAGTATTAATAAAATCGCATAAATACTTCAAGCGCAGCCATCATGTTAATTAAAAATCGAACTTTGATTGAATATAAAGAATGAATCATCAATTATGAGGATCAGATTCCAACTCTTCATAATTTTTATTTTTATTAGCCCAAAGGGACGTTCGCAGAAGGTCTATTTGTCGCGAAACGGCATTTTGGGTTGAATCACTATAAATGTCCGTTTCACTTTTCAGATTGTTGCCACCAAATATTAACGCCCTGTATTATATTTAAAGAAATTTAATGATGAAGAATTTACATGAATTTATGCATGTTTCTCGCACTGTAATATAACAAACAGTACTAGTTCCATCAAATTTTGAATAACGTAGTCCTTCACCCCAATCTGGGCACCTGGAAACCCATATTTGGAATTTGGAATTTATTTTATTGTCTGTTTCATATTTTATAGTATTTAACGAAATTTTGATTAACAAACTCAACGATTTCAAAGCGCGCAGTGGCAACACTATATGGAATTTTTATCGGCAGCGCGCGAGACTGTCTATCGGAAATTATAAAGATATGCTGTTTTTAAATATTTTTAGCTCAAATGCTGTCAAAACGTGTAAGCGTGTGTAAAGAAAAAAGCGCCCATTTGAGCGTAATATAAGCATAATCTGAAAGCTTTCAGATTTTTCTTTGTATTTTTATTTATTTATTATTTATTTTCATATTTTTAAAAATTTTTGCAGAAAAAATTTCTTTGATGTGTTAAACTTGCAAACTGAAGTCTTCACACTGCAATTATTTTTAGTTTGCTTAAAATATTCGCTTTTTTTTTTCATTTTTTATTCCATTAAGCGTCAGTTAATAAAAAATTGTGACCAATAGGTAGAAATAATTATACTGGTAATTTTATGTACAACAGAACTCAATATCTAGATGAGGTATTCCCAACGGGTCGATATTGATCTCCTACGTGTCGATATAATCTTAAAGGGGATCACTGATTATCGAAGGATAGATAGTTGAGTATGCACCGGCAATAGATCGACATTATCAAGATTATGATTACAAAAAAAATATTAATTAAATTTTATTGATATAATGCAATATCCTAAAAAGTCAAAATACATGAATAGGCTAAGTTTTAGAATTTAGAAGTCATCTGAAAGAAATATTCCAAAATGGAAGTTGCTATTGAAACAACATTAATGACTTTTCCTTCTTGTAGCGTAATGGAAAGCAGGCTTTAGTCAAGCCAATGATTTACTACAGAAAACAAGAAACAGGTTGCATATTTCTGAACGAGGTGATTTAAGATTCAGTCAGGTAATTTCGTACCAAATATAAAAAAAAAAAAAAAAAAAAAAAAAAAAAGCATCAATACATCAAACGCAGTCATTTAATCAATTAAAAAAATCAAAAATAATTAAACATACATCTAATAAACCATTTTCCAGAACTTTTGTTCATATTTTTAATATAATTGTTATCTTTAAATTATTTATGTACAAATATTTGTGTTATGTTCTGTAGTGTATATTATAGAGAAAAATATAAGGGTTCGATGAAAAAACTATTCCTTTAAAAGGGGACAGTGCAAGAAAAAGGTTTGGAATTCCTAGTCTAGATTACAATAGTGTGGTTAGTACCGTCGTTTCCTGTTTAGTTAAATTTAGAATATGAGTTTCAGCGATTTTTTTAATTAGAATGTACTGTTTCAAAATCGATTTAAACAGTGTCTTTTGTGTGTGTGTGTTTAATTAACTCTGTTAAACTAAAATGTGCATAAGCGATGATAAAATGCTGTGTTTTTGCTCTTATCTAACAAGAACGATTCTTTATTCAAAACTGTCAAGGAGTTTATAAAATCTTTTGTGTGTTTTTCGCTACGAAAATGGCCAAGACATCACGAAATGTAAAACTTCCATAAAATTTTCTTATCGCTTGCTGTTCCTCGATCATCTATTATTATGGAGGGCAATGACCATTTTTTTTCCTTTGCACTTGGGGGTCTGTCTCTTTGAATTTAGCTTCCAGTTCTAAGCTGTTAATTACAATTAACGCCCCCCGGCGGCAATGATTGGGGAATTACCGCATTTTTCAAAGAGGAAAAAAAAATTCTTTCGTGATGCGTGGGCAGCATTCTATCTGTCGGCTGGCAGATACTTCCCAGATGGCCCAATGCAGACATCGAACGGAAAACCAGCAAACGGCACGACACAATCGTTCCTGGTTAACAAAACAAAGGAATAAAAATGGGGAAAAAATGAACTGGCGAACTGTGTAATTGAATGATTATTAATGAATGTTACGAGCGCCCCCTGTAATTAGGTAATACGGTTAAGAATCAGATGGGAGAATGGAAAAACTTACTTGATAAAATGCCCTACTTGATGAATGACGCAGTATTGTTATTTTTATTCAAATTTTCCCTTATTTTCTGGCTGGAGTTAGAGAATGCTTCGGCCCATAATTCTTCCTTTTTTTTTCCTTTCCCCCCTATGTCAGTTCTGTTACTACTTCTCGATAGAGAGAATATTTGAAATCAATTTGCTGTGGGTTAGTATTTCCATGAGGAATATTAATTTAGTCACTAATGTATCTTGATACCGGAGATATCTGTAATTTAAATGTTAGCGTTAGTGTTTCTACTCATCAATTCAGCCACTAATCTGTTTCGACAGAATGAGTGCGTAAACGATTATATTGGCGTCGGTGAATTTCCGTGACTTCGGTCAATAACACTGCTATTTCGCTAGAGAGAATATCTATAATTAATCTGTTTGGAATAGGACCATTTCTAAGGCTCATCAGGCAATTCAATAAATGGACATACTTAATAGTTTGGCTTTACGGAAAGAGTTCTCGGAAAGGTCAATAAATTTTAGCAATAAACCATGATATTGGGGCATTTGGGTACACATAAGAGGAAAATCGGTAGAAACATCAAGCAATTTTAGAAGTTGTGTCGATAGACTTGCTGCAGTGTAAATGAGAACAGACTGGGAAATAAGAAAATAGTTTTAAAAGAAATTTACTCCAATCTTCATCATCTGACTATTTTGAATTAATACTGTTATTATTAATTCAAAAATATATTAATTAAATCATATTAATTCAAAAATAGATTATGAATGAAATTCATTAATTGTTTCTGAACATTTAAGGACAATCGGTGAAATTCCCATGATTTACATCAACAAAGATTAATCAATAAATATTTTAATCAATTGCTATTTCGGTGGAGAGAATATCTATAATTGATCTGTTTTGAATAGAGCAGTTTCTGAGGTTCATCAGTCAACTCAGGAAGTGAACATAGTTAAGAGTTTGACTTTACTGAAAAAAGTTCCGGAAATGTGAATTCATGCGCATTTAGGGACAAATTGGGGGGAGGAGAGAATCAGTAGCAATCAGTAGCAATTTTAAAAGTGTCTGTGGACTTGCTGCAGTGCAAATGCGGACAGATTGGGAACCAGGGAAGTAGTTTTAGAAGAAATTTGCTGCCGGTCTTCATCATGTGTCCTTTACTATTTTTCAGTAGCTAGGGACAATTGGTAAAATTTTCGTGAGTTACATGAGTAAAATTGCTATTTCGGTGGAGAGAATATCGATAATTAATCTATTTGGAATAGAGCAGTCTCTGAGACACATTAGGCAATTCAGTAAATGAATATAGTTAAAAGTTTGATTTTACTGAAAGAGTTTCTTGAAATGTCAGTAAATTTCAGCAATATTCCATGATATTAACTGAAGGGAATCAGTAGAAACTATCAATAATTTCAGAATTTCTGTTAATTGGTTAGGTACAGTATATTTGAGAACAAACTGGGAACCAGGGAGGTAATTTGAAAAGAAACCAAGTATTTTTGAATAGTTAATGAAAGAAGGTGAAATTTTTGTGAATTACATCAGTACAGTTGCTATGTTGCTGAAGAGAATATCTATAATTAATCTGTTTGAAATAGGTCAATCTTTGAGGCTCATCAGGTTGGTCAGGTTAGAGGTTGGACATAGTTTGGCTTTACTGAATGAGTTCACTGAAATGTCAGTAAATTTCAGCAGTAATAATCCATGACATTAGGACATTTGGGGGACAGATGGGGAAGGGAGGAGACTCAATAAAAACTATCAGTAATTTTAGAAGTTGTATCGATGGCCTTGCTACAGTGTATTTGAGAACAGGCTGGGAACCAGAGAGGTAATTTTGAAAGAAATTTACTGCAGGTCTTCATCATTTGCCCGTTAACTATTCTTGTACCTCCTTCTGAGCTGGAACGACTTACTCATTACTCCAAATGCTTATCCTTAAGTATCCAGTTCACAATCCATCTAGATTTTCAAATGATTTTTTTGAATGACAGATTTTGTTTTGTGTGGTTAAACGGTTGATATCAGTTTTTTTGAGAATCTGTTTACCATCTTTTCTTTCCTTGCGTAACTGCCATAAAAGACATCATTACATATCAGTAAAACCTCTATAGTTCTTTCATATTATTACTTTGTAAGGTATTTTCTCTCTCTATGCTGCGTGCCTTCGTGATGTAATTGAAAAATACGTTCCGCCAGCAATCAAAAGGACAGGAGGTCGAATTCCAGCGAGGGTAACTGCTGAGCTTTCCTGTTTTCAGGCTTAAAAATAAAAAAAAAATTTTTTTTTAAATTAAAATCTGAAAGATTTCAGATTTTAAATTACGTCCAAAGGCGCGTTTTTTTAACGTTTCGTGTGCTACCTTTTTTTATTAAATATCATGTACTACGTACTCAAACCATAAAATTCAGTTCAAAATCAATATCGCAAAATCATTTTAAAATGAACGTATCTTTAGAATTTCCGTAAGTCTCGTGCGCTGGAGATAAAAATGTTTTTCTTTTTCCGTACAGTGTTGCCATTGCTCGCTTTGAAATCATTTAGTTTGTTAATCAGAAATTCGTTGAAATGTTACAAAACATAAAATCGATAATAAAGCAAATTTCAAATTAAAAATTAGGGCTTCCAGATGCCCATATTCGCAGTAGGATTACGTCATTCAAAATTCGATGGCTCTAGGTTTTATCACAATGCGAGAAACATGCATACATTTATGCAGATTTTTCATTTTTTAAAATTTAATGCAAAGCGATAATATTTAGTGGCAACAATTTGAAAAGTGATTCGCCGTTTTTGTGTTTCCGACGCAAAATCGCAAAACGAAAGTAATAGTCCTTCGGGACTAAATCCCTTTGGACTAATAAATAAAAATAAAAAAATTAAATAGACTGTATAATTTATGCTTTTCGTGAATTTCAAACGTATTCGTAAAATAATTTGAAATCGAGTCAATAATTTTAAATCACTTCACATAGATGTACCCATAGAATTATAAAGCTTTATAAGATCCTTTTATTTGTGTTAGAATAAAGCAAAATATTATTTTTTTTATCGTAATCGTGAAAATTTTCGAGTATCATATTTCAACGAAAATATCCATTTTGACGGCTATCGTATGCAATTTAACGATGCTTTTCCTTGACATCTATCTCTACGTAAGGATAGAATAGAGTCTTTTTCCCGAAACGGGTTGCAAAAAAGATTTAAAATGGATTAAGAAGAGATTTTTTTTCGTGGCATCTGTGCGTCTTCGTATGTATGTATCTCGCATAATTCAAAAACGAGTAGCCTCAGAACATTTAAATTTTGTATATAGGACGGCTATAACATGTAGTTGTGCACTTCCCTTTTTGGTTGCAATTCGCCGCACCAAATACCCACTCTGTTACTCGGCTCCGTGAGCTCAATTTTTCTTTATTATTATTATTCTTAAATTGGTAAATTGTGCACTTTTTGCTTTAAAAAATGATTGAATTATGTTGTTCTTATCTTCCAGTTAAAGATTTTTATGCCTTAAGTTAATCTGAATCCAATATTTGTAGAATTATCAAAAATTTAAAAGTTGTTTAGGTGCGGCTAAGCCTAATTTTTTCTAACCATAGCAGCCATATTTGTTTACATTTGAAACTTAGCAGAATAGTGAATTAAGTCAGTTTTTGCACCTTCAGTGTCCTTTTGCCTAGTGGGATCAAAAATAAACTTTCAGTTATGTGCACCGAAAAGTCAGCCTTCTTGTCCGGTGGCCGAATTGCTTGTTTTTTCCTAGAAACTCTAATTTGAATCTACTTTGAATTGTAAAAATTGTTTTTTAATTGTTTTAACTGTATCTGACGTTTTATATTTTTCAATTTTTAATGAAGATATTTTGAGGTTTTGTGTATTTTTGGCTTGTCACGAAGTGGGAACTGAATTAATTGAATGAAAAGTGTATCTCTCATGAAACTCGAGGAAATAACTTTAATGAAATGCAGGAAAAAATCCGTATAAGGAAGTCATGTGGTGTACACATTAGATTTTTTTTTCTTAATGGAATACTTATCCGTTGCAAATGAATTTACAAATAAACTTGATTATGTACGTTATCTAACTGAAGCTTAAATTGGAAAACATGACTTATTTGCATAGTTAAATTGTTAAGACAAGAACCTTAAGAAAAGATTATTGCTGGTTATGTCTGTAAACTTTTTTTTTTCGTTCCCTCAGTATGTAAATGAATGGCTTTGTTTATGTCACTAAGGTAATAAATAGAAATGAAGCAACGTATGTTTTCCAAGGCAGCTCATTCAATTACCCGTATGGCTATTGTTTCTAAATCATTAACAGTGTCACTTTGCTCATTAATCTGATATAAATCCATACAGAGAAAGACAATAACTTAGATCAGCTCTCACATTTGAATCATATTTAAAAATTTATCCACATATTCCACTTGAAATCATGTCAAGAATCGACCTATAATTGTGAAACGTTTCCAATGAATGTGCAATTGTTTTTACTTAAGACGTGAAAGATGACAGAAATGAAATACAGCTTGACGAATTCAATGAGGATTTGCAATCAGATCTTTCGAAATCTGTACCACAAACTTTAGACAGCTTGAAGCGACAATATTTTTCTTTACTTGGTCCTCACGTGAGCTGTAACAGTTTTAAAATACATCTACCTTTGTCCCTTTCTGTGCTTCAGTAAAATATTTGAGGAAGACAATTAGTGAAATAAAATGTTATCTCTGAAGTATCTATGCTGAGAAAAGTTATAAAATTATTATTAAACATATGAAATCTTACGTGTAACTTCATTTTAGTACTGATAAAAATTAATAAAAACCTTAGTTCTAATAAAAACATGATTTCCTAGCTTGAATTTTATTTTAATGTTGCCAAAATTATTATTCAAATTAAAATATGAAATCTTAGACATGAACCTATTTGAAATGGCTGAGGAAAATAACAAGTCAAATAAAAACTTTTAGGCAAGAATTTCTTTCGCTGCTGAGGAAAATTATAAAGCAATATTAAAAAAAAAATTTACTTTTGTCTTAATAAAATAATGACGTAAACTTTCTACTGAGAACTTCCTTCAGAATTCCGAAAAATAATAAAATAATTTTGTTGTTCAAGTAAAAGCAAACCCTAGAAGTTATTTAAATATTATAAGGGATATAAGAAATTTATTTTATGGTGAAGAAAGTTACAAAAACTGTATGAAAGTGATTTAATAGTTTTGAATATCTTTGCTAAAACAAAATGATATTATATTTAATTTTTTTCGAAGTTGCAGTTTTAATTTATGAGTTTATGGTAAGGATTATTTATATAATAATTAATAATGGGACTGATACAATAATATTTGACACTTTACATTTTTTATTGAACTATAAGTCTCTATAGATTGTCTTCTATTTACTATGATCTGTTTAAATCAAACTCTAGACTAGGTACCTAGACATGACCCTTTTTTTTTAGCAACTAGACGTGA
>KK116733.1:383473-406220 GCA_000611955.2 Stegodyphus mimosarum | reverse complement strand
GTTTTTTTTTTTTTTTTTTTTTTTTTTTTGAATCGATCCCATTTTAAAAGAATGGTTTTCTTCATTATCCTCTTACAGTTTTCTCTATAATATAGAGTATACAGCATAATCATAATACAAACAATTACACATAAAAACTTTAAAGATAATAATTAGACTAAGAATATTAACAAAAGTTTTGAAAAAAATGGTGTATTAGATTTATGCCTTTTATTTAATTATTATTATTAATTTAGCGATTATAAACAAGTTTTCAGAAACAAAATCGCAGATTCTAATTGCGCGAAAGTTCGATTTTAATAAATGTGATATGGATTTTATGGATCGAAGACCGAAGTCATTCAGAAACCAACTTATCTTCAAGAGCTGGCTGTTCATTTCTCTCCTTGAGTGAAAGCTAGCGTACAACTGCAACGTTTCTCTGAAAATTAGTTACATTGAGGGACATTTAGGCCTGCAAGTCTCGGGTCTATGGTCCCAAAGTTTAATGATTTTTAGTTGGCACTCACGTCACTCTTTACTTCCCCATAATTATTTTTTACCTTATAAAAGCATGTAAAATAAACGTTAAAGACCTCTGAAAAATATTGTGTATGAGGCTGCAAAGTGTCTTGATGGAACCTTTGATTCATCACTAATTATAAAGTTCCAGACTTACGATTTCATGTCTAAGTTCTTTGCTGTGTCTGCTGAAAATTAGTTTGTAAATTTGTGTCTATATCGACATTTTTAGATCGCCTTGTCTGAAAGTTTTTTATGCTCGGTTGGATGTCTCTTATATTTTGCCTGAACTTTAATCCACTTGTCTCTCCATCCAGCTCTAAAAGGGTCGTGGTGTTGGGGGAATAGGCAGAGCACAGTATTCCTTACAATTGGCCCTCAGCCTCGCCATTGTCTCGCTGAACTGTCCTCCACGGCCAACAAGAAGGAAGACCATGTCAAGAAGATACGAGAAACGAAATATAAACACTATTTCCACTTTTATTCGGCCCAGGGGAGTCGCTATGCGGAGATGTTTCTTCCTACTCGAGATGGTTTTGGGGGGCTCTCGCTTCTTTGTTAATTAAAAATAAATAAATTCCGCAGGACGGACGGACAATAACGCCACACTCGACGCAATTGTGTTTATCTTAGATTTATTTATGGCGCCTGATGGAGTGTTCTTTTTGTGAGACTGGGAATATTCTTCTCGAGTTCAAACTGCAGTACTTTTCCCTTTTGTCTTGAGTGTCTTGTCTGGATGGTCCAAGAGAATTGTTAATTGTTGAAGAAAAGGGAAAGAAGTGTCTTTCTTTTTTTCAGACGCTTTTTTTCGCTGTTCTTGCATAATCATTCGTTGCTGGAGAAAAAATCGAATTTTCGATTTCTTTAAGGTGATTTTAATTGGTTCGCTGGTTTCGCAAAATGGAAAAGGAAGTTTTTATTTTTTTTAAAATTGTATGGAGTTAAGAATGGGTTCGTGCTTGACGGGTGCACTGAATGTAAACCACTTGCTGTTGGTATTTTCAAACATTTCAGATAAAATTTAGTTAATAATTTACGCTCAAATGTCACGAATATTTCGTGATATTTTGAGCATAAATAATATTCAAATAATATTTAAAGTAATGCGCAAATACCGTTTGTAGTAACAGCACAGATAGCTTCAAAAAGCTTCCGGAATTTATTAAGAAAATTGCTAATAGTAAAATAATTTGCTTTAATTTTCTTCCTGAAAACAAAGATTTTTGAAAGAGATGTAATGCTTTTCGAATAGCTACATACTTTTTCTAGTGCTTATTTAGTTTTAAATAAGGGAATTAAACAGTTGTAGAGATGTTAGGTTTTATTTGGAAGCAGAAGGAATGAAAAATCAGCAATGCTCTCACCGGGACTCACACGTACTGACAACTGCACCACGAAGGCAGGCGAAGAAGGTGGTAGAAATACCTTATACAGTCATAGGGTAAAATACGTAATCTTTATTTAAATGTGTACTAAATGATATGATTAGCATAAAATTATACACAGAAAGCAAGCAATTTAGTAGGAAACATCCACGCGAGAAAAGATCAATAACGTTTAATTTTTATGATAGTAAAATTAGAAGATAAAAAACTTCTTTTGTTTTGTTTTTACTTTGTGAGGAACTGTGTTATTTCTAGGGTGGTGGGGGAGGGCTTAGCATAGTATCGTTTTTATTCACTATTAGAAAGCTACATAACTGGACAGAGCTTACAAGAGTATATTGTGAGTTGCATTTGTAATGCGTTTTGCCAGAAATATCTTTATCATAATAATCATGTGAATAGTGATAAAAATGTCAACAATATATATATAAATAATAAAAAAAAGATAATATGTTAGGCATTTAAAGAATAAATATTTTAGCTCTGAAATACAAAGTTGAGTTTCTTTATTAAGAAGTATTGAAGATGAATTAACTCAAATTTTGATTTCTGTATGTATGTGTGAGCTAAAATTCTAACTTTAATTTGTAATTGCCACTTAAGTTTCCATTTCAATTCGGTTTGTCTTCTTTTTGTCTTAAACACTGCAATTTGCTTATTATAAATTTTTCTGTAGTACTATATTTCAAAATTAACGCCTATCATATGTTTGCTATGTAATTGCCCATATACTTAAATATCGGCAAACGTTAAACTGAATAAGGAATTAGTAATCAAAAGTATTTCAAATTAGTAGTTCAAACTAGTTCAGACCAAAACTTTTAACTAACCAATCTTAATTTCAATAATAATCAAATGCTTGCAAGCCAAAGCGTTTAACTAGGTAATAAAAATAAAGTTAAATTATAACTTCGATATTCTTCGATTCTAATGTCAATATCTTAATCATCTCTTTCTCTCATGTGTATATAGTTCTTCGTGTCTGTTCTATCGCCATATACAAATATGTGATGAATATGTGAAACGTAATCTAAAAATTATCGAATGTTCTGTCTCGTGTTTTGCGTCAATTCAGCTATTCACCCCCGCCCCCAAGAATAGGTAGAGTAGCGTATGTTTATTAACCAATTCTTATGATTTAAGTCTTTACTATAACTTTTCCTTTCCGTATTCCTCGACAGAAGGCAAATTAGCTGTATGTATTAAGCTGAGGCTTTTGAATCTTAAGTTCTGAGAGCTTCTGGCGACCGCATATTGTAATATTTTCGTTAGCCTTGCTTAATGGTCAAGCGGTCATTAAAGACCGCTTGGTCATCAAAATCTGAGCTCTTGATGTCATCAAAGACCTGAGTTCGCGTTCCAGTTACGTATAGCAGCGGGCGCAAACGAACACAACTCGCGTTACAGATTTACGAGTGACAGATAATTCGCATATTTGGGAATAAAGAACTTAATTTCGCAATCGTCAAAGGGTTAAAAATGATATTCCAGCTTTAGCATTCTCTCTAGCCGACGCTTTTACTGTGTGCCGGTAAATTATGTCACCTGTCTTATTCTATTTAATATATAGTCTTAGACTACATTATCAACGTTTAGTTTTAATTATCTATTATGTTAAGTTGAATCCCCACAACTGGTGAAAATTTTGTCTGTAGCACAGGTTGTGGCTTTGTGTTCAAACTGAGACTAAAATGAAAAGGTTATTTAAACCTTATCCGTATTTGATAGCTGTTTAAGACGTAGCGACAATTCGCTCGCTATCTCTCAGTTAGGGTTGGAAGGACTTTAAGTATAGTTTCAGTTACAATAACAACCTGACAAATGTTTTGTCAGGTGTATTCGCCATGTCTTTGTCGTCATTGTAACCATCCAGCAATTATCATCATCATCATGAAAATTTGCGGCATGGCATACGTGTACGTTATTATTTATTCTGCGACAGCATTCTTCAAGTAATGAAAAACGAAGTTTCAAAATCTCAGTGAATGCCCGTGATATATACACAGTCCAGTCACATTAATGTGACCATCTGTCAAAAGCCAGAATAACCACCTTTCGCAGAGCGGACTGCTGTGAGACGTGCAGAAAGAAAGTTACATAGGTTCCTGAAGGTGTTCTCTGGGATGTTGAGCCATGCCGACTCTAATGCCGTTGCCAGCTGCGCTAGATTACGCGGTTGAGGATCCATGGCGCGAACAACTCGATCGAGATGGTCCCACAGATGCTCGATTGGGTTTAAGTCAGGTGAGTTTGCTGGCCAGGGGAGGACGGTAAACTCATCCTGGTGCTCTTCGAACCACGCACGTACACTGGCAGCTGTATGGCACCTCGCATTGTCCTGCTGGAAGATGCCATCATCCTGAGGAAAAACAATGCGCATGTAGGGGTGAACATGGTCCGCAAGGACAGATGCGTACTTGTATTGATCCATTGTGCCTTCCACAATGATCAGTGAACCTAGAGAATGCCAGGAAAACATTCCCCAGACCATAATGCTCCCGCCTCCAGCTTGGACCGTTCCGGCAATGGTTGCAGGGTGGTTCCTTTCAGAGGTTTCACGCCTTATACGCCAACGTCCATCTGTCCGATGGAGCATAAAACGCGATTCATCCGAAAACGCAACCTGTCGCCACTCAGTGGACGTCCAGCTGCTGTACTGGCGTGCAAATTCTAGCCTTCGCCGTCGATGAACAGCAGTCAGCATAGGTGCACGAACCAGGCGTCTGCTTCGGAGGCCCAGACGCAGCAATGTTCGCTGAATAGTACTTTGGGAGACACTTTTGGTAGCCCCTTGGTTCATTTTGGTGGTCAGTTGCTCAACGGTAGCCCGTCTATCTGCCCGAACGCATCTCCGCAACCGTCGTTCGCCTCTGTCATCTATGGCCCGTGGTGCACCACATTTGCCACGTCGCTGATTTTGGACAGTCCCATTTTGCCATGCACGGTACACTTTTACCACGGCGGTACGCGAACAGTTCACAAACTCAGCCGTTTCGGAAATGCTTCCACCCTTGGCCTGAAAGCCAATGATCATGCCCTTTTGGAAGTCGGATAAATCGCTTCGTTTCTGCATTACGCCAACGATTGAAATGTTTTCCGAAGCCCTCACACACCCTTTATATACGCTCAACTGCACTGTGCTGCCACCTGCCTTCTGTGATTGGTTATTTAACTCTGACATGGAAAGTACGTGGTGGTGACATTAATGTGACTGGACTGTGTAATATAATGCTTATCCAGATGACTATTTTAGATAAATTATTAAGTACTTGAAAAATTTGGTAGTAAGTTTTTACCAAATAAATTTTGAGTAGCTTGCCCCCCTCCCTTATTTTTAATGTGCGTGTCTATTTGAGTAGTCTTTTATGTGCATTTCGAGTAATTAATGTGTTGCCTATATATATTTTTCATTCCCTTCGAATCAAGGTTCGTTTAAGCAGTTTCAATATGGCGGCAAAATATTATTGTCTTCACAGTGGTTTAACCTGTTTGGTCAAAAATACTTTATACTAATATATACACTACTTACTACTTAGAGTATTTGCGAAATATTCATACATTCTATTTTGCTTTCGATGCATGTTATTAAATTTGCTATGTAAATTTCTCTGTTTAAATTTAAATTATTTTCTATTGAATGAAACTTTTTGACTGCTTAGCTACTTGAAGCGTCTTTTGACGAATTTTATAATAAAGCCTTACGCATATTCTGTGAGTAATTTCTTAAGCTACTGAGTTTATTCAAATGCGAAGAGAGCTGCGCACAAATTCTCTTGAAGAGCCGCTTAAGATATTCAAGTTCACTTCAGCTAATTAAGATCAATAACATATTTTGGAGTCGCACTATCTCGCATGTTGCGGGGCCGCATGGGAAGTCTTAAAGAGAAACAGGACATCCGTTCCTATGTATCGAAACAATGACGATTAATGTCATCGTCATCTTCTCATAATGACCTTTCAAAATTAGGAAACACTGATGATCCTCGAATTTAGTGGAGAATCTAAATCAACCTCAAACTTAATGACAACAGGGGAACGATGAAGCCTTTGAGTAGTATTTCCTGTTAATCAGTCCCAGTCAACGTTCACAGTTCATCATGTTCTTTTTTCTAACGGTTTCTCCTCGACACCCCCGCTTTTTTTTTCTTCCTTCCCCCTTCGTCTTCCTTTCCTTTTTTCTTTTTTAATCCCAGTGACTGGCAACAGCTGTTCGATATAGAGTCGCGATGACAATTCTAATGGCCGCCTCCGTGTTCTTCGGGTTGAGCTGAAGTCCACCTGCTTCACATCCATCTTGTAAAAGCGCAGATTACACTGTAGATCACCATGAAAAATTTCGAAATCTCCTATCTTTTCTTTAAAATATTTCTCCGGAATTCCCCTTATTTGAGATAACAAGACTAGATTCACCCACCCTTTGTTACGGATAATGTGATCGTAAAGAGATCTGATGAAAATTTTTACTACCTGAGGTCTCAAAAAATAAATTATAATTGCTGCTTAAAAAAAGTTGTGTAATATGTTGCACTAATGCTTGGCATATTTGCTTGAGTTCTCAATACAATCATTTCAGATGCTGTCGTGCGTAAAGTTAGTTCAAGTGTACCTCCGGACTACATAATTAATCTTCGATTATCATCCAGAAAGATGTCAACAGCTGATGTCTTTATTACGAATTTATTACGTTTAATTAGCAACACCTGAGTGTGACCACTGAAAAAGAGCATCGTTGAGGTTATATGATCAATTGTTCATATATTCTTCATGAGAGTTGTAAATGTTAAAATATTTGTTGTTAACAGTTAGTTGTATTGCCCTGTTTATTATTCCTCATAAATGTATATGTAATGATGTTGTAGAAATACCAGTAGCGTAGATATTGACCCATAATGAACAGCAAATTGGTAGCCGAGGCATTCAATTAAAAAATAAATCTACTAACTAATAAACTAAACATTCGTTTTTATTTCAAGTGATATTTGGGGTCACAGTTCACCTGGCGCTCTTAAGTCTGCCTATTTCGAACATTTTACATTTTTGATATTGTTAGCGGTAAGAAAAGAAGCATCGGTTTAAGTTCCGAATCAGCTACGTCATCATCGTTATGTAAAAATCATGTTATCAGTTATTCTAGAAATGACTCAGTCCAGACAAAAATGATTACTGTTTTTAGGATAGAGAGCGGAAATACCCAAATTAAAATGAAGAATTAAGGGTTTACTGCTGATTCAATTTGGACTTTTCTTGTTTTTATCCTATATATAAAATAAAAAAATATGAAAATCGAAATTACTCATTTTAATTTGGGTACTTCCTCTCATCTGTTCTAAAAATAACTTTTTCTAAACTGCGCCACTGAAAAATTAACCTGCATTCTGTCATGTGCATTACTTAGAGCACTTGGTCAGTCACTGTTCAAAACTTTAACAAAGGATTCCAGTCTTGTAATTATATAGGCCTTGCTGAAATGCACGCTCCCTTTTTCTACTCGCTTTTGCCTGGCTAGCTCATGTCTCGTCGTTTCGCTGTTATCCTTTATTGTTTAAAAATGTGATAAGTGAGTCGCACCCATAGTGATGTGAAAAGGAGAAAATGGGTCATAAGACATTATTAATCAAGGAATAAGATTATGTGTCTTGTTATCTGCGAAGTATTCAATGTCTGCAAGTTTCTTCTACTACGCAACTATGCCAGTACCATCTTTAACCATATCATTATTATACACACATAAGCAGAATGAAATGCTTTAATTTGGTATTTTCTAATACTAATATTTAAAGCTAAATGTACACTCATGTCCATAAATTAAGGATAATTCGGAGTCACGCGGAAATCGAACTCTAAAATAAATATATCACCTGTAAAATCACTACACACATCTTCAAAAATCATATGCAAATTTCAGGAAATAACCAGATGACACCGATGGTACGTCACAATGACGAGAGTGTAAGAGAGTAATATATAAGGAATACAGGGAAAGAAGTAAAATTAATAACCGAATAGTTATGACACAAAGGACGCATTTGGATGATATTTTACGTGGTAGAATTATCGGCCGTCTGGAATGTGGGCGTACCCAACTGGAAGTATCAAACGAACTTGGAATTGCTCAGAGTGTCATCCCCAGGCTTTGGCAACAATTCCAAGATGAAGGTAATGTGAGTAGACGTTACAGCACAGGTCTCCCCAGAGTTACAACGCCGAATGAGGACCGGTACAGACGCTTAGGGCAGATTGGTCTATATGCTCGTAGACCTGTTAGATGCGTTCCACTTACTGCAACTCACTGTCGCCTGTGGTTAGCCTGGAGTAGAGAGCATGCATTGTGGACACCGCAACAGTGGGCTTGTGTAATGTTTTCCGACGAGTCCAGGTTTAGCTTGCAGTCTGATTCTCGCCGGACTTTCATATGGAGAGCTCCAGGTACCCGTTACCACCAAGAAAACATCATTGAACGATACCTTTACGGTGGTGCAGGAGGGCTCGTTTGGGGTGGAATTATTCTGGGTTCCAGAACTGACCTGCATGTTCAAATTGGAACCATGACAAGCCAAATCTATCGGGACGTCATTCTGGAACAACATGTACGTTTGTTTCGGGGCGCCATGGGCGCACAATTTCTGTTTATGGATGACAACGCCCGTCCTCACCGTGCAAACATCGTAAGCGAATGCCTTCAATCGGAGGATATCACCCGTATGGACTGGCCAGCATTCTCACCGGACTTGAATCCAGTAGAGCACGTGTGGGACATGCTTGGCCGACGAGTTGCAGCCCGTCAACCTCCTCCTACATGTCTACCGGAACTTCGGAGAGCATTGCTTTTTGAGTGGTGTAATATCCCCCAAGATCAGATCGATAATTTGATACTCAGCATGCCTAGGCGTTGTACGGACTGTATTGCATCGTCTGGGAGACATACAATGTATTAACAATCGTACCAACCATGTAATATTGGTTTTTTGTAAATAGGTTTTTTTTTGTAATTTGCTCCAGGGATTAAAAATCGCTAATTTTTTTAATAATATCAAACATATAGCATCTGTTTTTGCTCTTTACCTTTTGTTTAATAAATAAGCTTTACAAATAAGTCAAATTTGTTTTGCTTCTAACTCTTCCTTTGCCTGATTTTGCATTATCCTTAATTTATGGACATGAGTGTATATTAATACATGTATAATCTGCTTTCTCATAATATCTGAATTCATGGAGACAAGGATAGATGAGATTAGCGAAATATTGTCTAGCTAGCTAGACAAGTAACGGGCTGCAGTGAATGCTTGAATTGCCAAGCGTCAAAAAAGAAATTACACTTGGCTAAACAGATTATAGTAGAAAAAATATTCTGCTACCAAGATATAGTAGTTCAAAAGATTCCATTGCAAAGCTGCAAATAATGAGCCAGATTTTTAAAAAAAATTTGATTGGTTATTCTGCAAGAAAATTCGTTGAATTTATATAGCTGATCAGATTGCAATACATGATATTCAAATGATGGCGTATAGTTATTCTGTACGTATAATAGGCGGGTGCTATAATAAGAATTGTGATGAACTTTTCTATTTCGCTGTACATTAGTAACAATCATTATTTGCATACCAAGCTACATTAAGCTGATATTTTTATATGAGTTATTGTAAGTGTTATTATTGCATATCAATGTAATATTACCATTTCCATTTAGCCGAAGTAATAATAAGTATGTAGAGCTGTTTAAATTTTTAAAATAATCATTGATTGATTTAAAAAAAAAACCGCTTAGATCTTTTTCCAACATTATTCCTTCTTAAGACTGTTTTTAAAATATTTTACCAAAGAGAGGGGGGGGGGAACATTAAAATTTATTTTAGGCAAAACGTGGGAGCTACTTTGGTCGTTTTTAGAAGAACACTTTAGTCATTCATATATGTGCGATTTCAAACATTTCCGAGCACCAAAAAATTGATGTTTTTCTCCCGAAGGATAAGGGGGGAGGGGAGTGATTTCATCGACAACCACGCCGGTACCCATGCCTTTTACTCGTGAGACAACTCGAACGTTGTCCATTCCAGAAAAATCTAAATTCTTTTTCCTTTCTCCCAGGATGCTGATGGAGAATGTATGGGGAAGAAAGAAGAAAAAAAAAGGCTTTATACGATCGGGGGTGGTGAGGCCCCGATAAGGTTTCGGCCCATTTATTTACCCCCGGGGGAGGAGGTTTTTTAGCAGGAACGGTTACATAGTCTCATCTCGCCGGAGCAATGAATGCTCTAACGGAAGACAGCTGCAATACTTGTGCGGTTTCTCCAGAAGAGGGCCCCAATCTTCGAAGAAAGCTCTCTTCGTATTCACCAATTCCCCACCTCCACCACCCCTTCTCTTCGTCTTTCATTCTTTATAGAAGTATTCATATCTGCTCCCAAAATATGCTCTCGGCGTGTACAATTTCGGTTCTTTCCACCTCATTTAACGTTGGTTTTCGAAACAGTTTATTAGATAACGGCTGCCGATGCTGCTTGCTGTTGCTGCTACCAGCCAGCACGTAGGTGTCTCGTAGGAGGGGAAGGGAATCGAAGTCGGTGTCGAATTTCTTATTTCCCAGACTCGACGCCTGTTTCGGTGCTACCTAACAAACTTGATGTCGGAAAATTAAAGAGCCAACTTGGCTAGTCAGAAATGATACATGTTTGACAGAGGAACTATTTTTCTCACGTTACGGGCACCCATTAGAATGCCGCCTTACATTCAGATGATAAGGTCTTCTGAAAGTGGAATCCCTAAAAGGTCTTGGTTTTAAAGGCAGTGATTTATAATTCCATTTCAGAAACGACTGTTTTTGCTGTTACTCTTTGGTGACATGTGTGGGTTTATGTTTGAAAAGATAATTTCTAGGTGGTAAATTTGAAGATGAAATCATAATATTTATCAAGTCTGTCATAAAATTTGAATGCTGAAAAGTAATAACCATCTTGTATGATTTCTCTGAAATTTTTTCAGACAAGTATTCTGTAAATTCGGGTAATAAAACTCAACAAATAATCTTATTGCCCTTCTCCTTAAAATACAGTTTTAAAACGCCAGACCAATTTATATGGGTACCGTAACATTTAAAAATTACGTTAAGATAATGTATTACTTATTCCAGAACTTTAGCTAAAAGAAAGCATATTTACAGTATTTTACCTCAAGGACTGATATTTACTTTATTGCAAAGGCATGTTTAAGATATCAAGTTTGTCTTGAATGCAGACCCTTTGTTTCTTGTAAAACATTTTCAAAAACGCAGAATCGTTTTGTGTAAGAGGTCATTGTCGTCATCTTGTGTTTGATCGAACACTGAGTAATTCCAATTAGGTTATAAAAGTATGTTGTATTTTACCGACATATATTGCTTTTTGTGTTTTAATTTTTGTTGGGAATGTTATTAATCCTTTACATTCTAAGATTTATTTTAAGTTTGTAGAGTCATTGGGGGGGAGGGTTGAAGCAGGAGCCGTCAAAAATGTGCAATGCCCTCACCGAAACTCGAACCTGAATTTCTCGCATACGCGATGAGTGTGTTTCCATTACACCACGAACGCATGCTGGAAGGAGGAAGAAAATACCTTGTAAGTTTATAATTCAGTCAACTTCGAGACATTATTCAAATCTATTTTTACAGATAATAAGTTTTTTTTGTAATGTTCTTATTTTTTCAAGTGTAATATTTTTATTCATGAATTTAGAGCTAATTAATAAAGCAATTAAAACCATTGAACCTTAGTAGTTCTCCCGCCCCATCATCGACTATGGGATTCACCAGGGCTGATACGTAAGATTATGAAAACTAGTTGTTCAATCCGGATACAAATTCCCGCGAATTGGCTGGCTGCATGTGAATTTTCGTGGTTTTCCCGCAAGTTTAACCAGAGCACGAACCAGTTTCTCTTAGAAAGTCTTTCACGAAGGCATCCCTCCCCTTAAACATAAAGCTGTCGCGTTCTTTGCCATAATCTAACTAACCCGTTTATCTTTTATTCTGTTGAGCGACTGGATTGATCTGGCTTGTCATCGTACCAGCAGATATATGCTATGCTCCAACTCAGAACAAATCTTTGCTGTCTCAAACAGTCCCAACGCTTTTAGTTCTGAATTATATCTTTTTGTTTTAATTCGGTACATTCATCTATCTCTAAATATTTATCTATGCTTGGTACGAAAGAATAGACCATTGCAATTCTTGTTCATTGCGGTCATGATTTCCGGCAACAAAGTGAATTGGCTGCGTAGAGTTTACCCCATCTATGGTGTAAATACAGACCAGCTTCAGTTAACCGTATGCGAATGTCTCGTCAGACAAATCAATCACAAATGTTTTAAAATATTAAATCAACTAACCTTACTTTGTCATTGTATATCGAAAGTATATTATGCTTTTATTATAATACGTAAGGTTAATTAATGCGAATATTTAATTTGGATATTGAATCGGTCGTATTCAGTTTGAGAGCATCAAACACAGCGAAACATTAGATGGTAAAATACATTCATGCGTTATTTTAATTGAGCCTGCAATCGCAGCTATATCATTCTTGAAAATCTGATGCAAAAAAAGGGTAGGAAGTTTTGGAAGAAATGTAGCAGTTTCATCTCCATTTGTTACAAAATGTTTTCAAAATATTCCTGAAGATTTATAGGATGGTTCTGTGAAGTGATATATCACGTGTTATTTTATTTCCTCAGGTTGTTTTGTTTTGTTCTCAGAATTTTCTACTCCTGTTTACCTCTTTGTTTGTACTAGAGTCGTGATGGAGCTGTCCATTGCAGATATCTGGCGAGCATCATCTTTACCTCCACCCTCTACTTATCTCAGCAATGGTCACAGGCAGACAAATAGGTCACCGCAAGCACCCCCATCGACACGTGAAACAAGTTACCCAAACGCTGAAAATAAGGGCTACCGCTAGAGCGAGTCCCTGAGAGACCCCTCCACTCCCACCTCCGACCGGCGCTGACAAAAACGTGTCGGAAGCGATGAAGGACGTCTGACGTCACATCCGGTCCGCGATGCGGTTTTGGGTCGTCCATTTGATGGCCCAGTGAGTCGGGCTTCTCGCATCACCAGGCTTCAATACTGGCTGCTCCCGATCTCCGAAAGCATAGTCCTTATTTCAGAAATCAAGAGTGGGCCTTTCACTGTTGCGTCAACTCGCCTGTAAACGCGAAATCGGTGGTCTCTTCATGATTGAATTTCGGTTTAGCTGTTCGGATGGTTTTTCGTGTCACATGTGATTATTATTTTTGTTTGCGACCAGCCAGAAGACGCGGCAATTAAAAATTAAAATTATGAATGAAAGTATCTGAGCTACTTCGCAACATCAAGCTTTTTAACTGCCACTTCTTAACATAACTTCTTAATCATTCTGTCATTTTGCGCTTTGACAAGATCTCTTGAGATTTTCTACTTATAAAAACAAAGATTTAGCAGCCAACTTTCTTGAGCGTATAGCTATTAAAAATCATTTATCTGATATAAATAAATAAAGAAAGAATAGTTTCCTTAAACTAAATTTTTCGTCTCTTATCATCGAAAAAGAAATTAATAATTTTACTGGGAATCAGAATGTCGTTATGTATTTCTCAAGGATCAAGGATACTAAATAGATTTCAGTTTACAATAGTAATAATATCCGAAGAATAAAATTCAAATTTCTATTTTGCTGAAATCTAAACTTTGTTACCAGCAAAATATTTTTATTCGTTACATTTTGTGATTCAAATATATTGGCAACTAAATATTACATTTATAAACTAATATTTATTTAAAATAATTCTAACATGTTTATTTAATCGTTAAATAACTTACTTTAAGCTAAAAACAAATAAACTATGAAAACTTTCTAAGTTTGCGGAGAAAATGTCTCAAACGGGACAGAACTGCGGAATAAATAATAATAACCTAGTCAATTTCTGTTATTTAATGATTTTTTTCTTTGACGCATAAATAAAAATACGTATGTCTGCATGTATATAATTTTAAGTTTCTTTATTTACTACGTCATCTGGACATTTTATGGTGTTTCGATTTTGATGAAGTTTGTAGCTTTGGAGAGAAATTATTAGAAATAATCTTTGTTCATGGACTGAAGATGTTCATCGCTCAATCCGGTCCTTATTTTATTAATTTTCGGCTGATAGCAGTTCGCATAAAAGTATATTCTCAAACCAAGCGATTGTTCTTAGTGCAAAAATTCGTAACTGAGCATGCTTATTTTTTGACATGTTCGAAAGAAGTTAATAAAATCTACATCTTCAAATCTGAATAAGATTTATATCGCATTATAAATTAATTAGCTCCATTTATTGGATTTTTTGTGCATTAGTAACGCTCATTTTTAATGCCAATGAAAAATAATGTGAACATTGAAGTCAAGTAACTAAAACGCTAGAATTTCTACAACAAATACATAACTGAAATGCATTCGCGGACAGTATAAAATGGCTTCTAGGGCCCCCAGTTTGAGACCATTGACGTAGCCTGCAGTGATTCCAAGATACAAATGCGAAATACCGCTATTCAAAGGAATAAAATGAATAAATCTAGATGAGCTTGAAATTCTGCTACTTTTAACCTGTTAGTATAGGGATTAAGGGGGGATTTCATAACTTCAGGGGGGGAATGCGGTTGGCATTTTATTTATCTGTTAAGTATATTTAGCTTTGGTTTAAAAGTATAAAAACTACTTTTATTCAAGTTTTTATATTTATCAACATTTTCTATATTTTTTTCTTCTTATTTAATTTCTTAAACACATTAAAAAGTAATCTAAATTTAAGTAAATGTATCTTTCGCGTTTTTGAAAATAAGAGGAGGGAAGGATCGTCTAGCAATGGCACCACCGACTAAAAGAACAACAAACCTAGTATGTCTGAAAGAGTTTTTCTAATTATCTTAGCAATCTAAAATGATTTTTTTTTCCCTTGGCAGTTATTTCACATTTATTACCTTCCAAAACTCTAAAAGTCCCGAAAAAAGGCACTGTTTCTAAACATGCGTTCTAAATAACCATTGACGCAGACACACGTGGAATAAGCTGGAACATTTTTTATACAGATTTCGCAATCACAATTTTGCTTGGCGTGATGCGGCTATATTATTTCCAGAGATTGCATACTGCGATTCCTGCGCAAAATTTTCCTACCGAGTATGACCGATTGCGCAAGTGCGTGTTTACCTGCAATCGCGGATCAGTTGGGCGTCGTATGATACGAAAAACCAATGTCACACCTGCTGTGGAGATCCGCGTCAAAACGGGTTCACAACAAATTAGACGAAAAGAAATGCAAATGGTTGCATTTCACCTCTGATATTTTTTATCAACTTTATTATTTATTTTGTTTTATTTTTGACGTTCTTTGGCTGAGTATTTTTGGAAGAAATGTATTGCAAATACGTTTAGCTGAAATTGAAACCTTTCAGCTTTTTTTTCGGGGGGGGGGAAGTTTCGCTGGAATTTGCTGGTGTTACGTTCTTAAAGGAAATAAGGTATAAATTTTATTCCTTACGCGTTAAAAAAAAATAATAAAAATACATGGGGGGAGGAAGAAAGGTAAAATCGGTATTTAAAAACACTTTTATAGTGCTTAAAAAATTTATTTAATTCTGTTATAGCCTTGCGACTGTCTTTATTTGATTGTTTGTTTGTTAAATTACTAAAATTTCGTAAATCTAATATGCTAATATTCTGATTGATAGTTTTATTAATGATGTTTAACTATTTCAATGGTTCTCTTAAAAAAAGAAAAAAAAAAAACTCTCATATTTTTGCGAGCGCCCCAAAGGACGCTTTTTTTAAAGTTTGTTGTTATTGTGACTAATCTCACTTGTCTAATATCAGAAACAAGCCCTGAAATTCATAGTGGCAAAGAGGCAAGATTGTGCCTGTGGTGGCAAGAGCCTTGGACACCATATAGGTGACAGTGCGACTTTGCTCAGTTTCCCCAGTTTTGAAGGAGAGCACCCCGCGGGGACGGGGTCCGAGGGTCCAAACGAATACCCGAAAAAGGTACATACTGTTTCTAATGTTTCTAAAGTTAAATAGTTGACAACATGAGAAGGTCTGCCGACACAGAAACCTATTGCAAATTCTTTAAATACGTCTTATGCGACAGTAAATAAAATAATCAACCGAAATATACAATTTACAAATGCTACAAAAACATTAACAAAACAGCTTTTGCCGCGGCATGTGGCTCAACGCAGAGCATTTTGTAGAACCCTGTGAGGAAGCTATTTAGCAGGAAATAATTGTGACTCTTGAAAGCATGGGATTACCTAAGTGATTGCAGCAAAGAAAAGGTCTATTTATTATCGAAAACGAAGATAAAAAATTGTACAAACCTGGTTCTGTCAGTACAAAGAAAGTATCAGTAAGAGTTTTAGGATTGTCGCAAGATTCTCTTAGGATGGAAATCAAAACAAGAAAAATAGAAGAAAATGTTAAAATCAACTCAACATACTATCAAGAGAAAGTTTTACGATGTTCGCAGAAGAAATTCTATTTCTTCATACCATTGACTTTCCAAGAAATTTCATCAAGGCAGTGCAAGAAGTCATACTTCGAAAAGTACCACTTCATTCCTTAAAAACATGAAAGCTAATGGAGGGATTGCATATCTACCTTTTCAATGTATTTCTTCAAAGTCCCGTAACGTTCCGCTTATGAGAGCCTCTGCCTCTGGTCTCTTGAAAAGAGCTCTTTCTAAGCGCAAACCCATCACGATTGATGGACACTGGAAAATAGTGGAAGGGGAATGGAAATCCACACTCTTCTAAATTTTACGAAGAGTCCTTCTATCACGGAAATCACTATGCAAACGTATAGTCTAAGGGGGGAAAAGGCTATCAGATCGAAAATTTGAACATAAATTCTCTTTACATTTTAAACATCAATTACGCGGCCCCGAAATCATTCTAAAAATGTGTAAACATGATCTGTATGTATGACCTGTATGTAGTATGTATATGTGTAAACATGACTATTAATGGAATAGCTTCAAGAAAGCAGTTAATGATATAACTGTATTAATAGTAATTACTCGTGAGGTATTTCAGAATCTATCACCTTTATTCTCCATTTCAGAATAGAAATGAATCCCTGTCTTCCTATACAAGCTCTTTTTTTTTTCCCAAAGTAAAACAAAATTTAAAAACATGCATCACCCAATATGAAGCTATCTCTGCCTGTTTGTGACTGCTACAAATTGGAATCCGAAAAGGAAATCTTTGAGAGACAAAAAAAAAAGTAAAGTCCTAACTGTTTATTTCCATAATCAAGATAGCAAATACTACATGCTTACAACGCAAAAAGCCTGTCGATACAGCGAGCTCGCAAAACGTCACCTGTACGAGACACAAATTTCAGCTTTTTCCACTTTTTCCTGCTACGCTAAACTTCCAACCAAATTAATTCCAAATTAGCTTTAAATACAATTTCAAGAAAGAGTTAACGGTTAAATAATAATAATAATATGTATGGATATATATATAAAAAAAAGATCATTCTTTCTCGATGCTGTTGTCAACAGCAAATGTTTCCCAGTATTAATCTCACGAGTAATTCCGACTCGATCAACCAAAAGCCCGGGATTCCCAAAATTTCCAAACCAGCTGTGCCTCAAGCGTTATCATTGTTCTCTCGCCGATAAATAACATTTACGCGCATTTAAGAAACAAAAACCCTCCTCCCCCCAACCAGCACTCTACATTGCTTTCCTCTGTCTCTTTCCTAAACTAATAAAATGGCTCTTGTGGTACATTTTTGCACTGTATTTGCGGAACTATCTTTTTGATAGCCACTCAATCGATTACCGTGTTCTCCACCCCCAATTCCTCCTCCCCCTCTTCCACTACCGGTTGCGTCTGACACCCCTATAAGGTGGAATGCTACTACACCCCTTTTACTGAACAAAAATGAAAAATATAAAGTTTTTCTTCGATGTTTATGCTGCTGCATGCGCTATGTAATTGAGATTTTTTTCCCCTTCCATTAATGTCTAACCACCATTTTGCTGCTTTCCCCCCTCCCAGGGAAAAGGGGTTGAGTTGTTCGTATCTGACATGTTGCATTAATTTCGTATTTCTGCTCAAATAATGCGTGAAATAGATCTTCCCTCTTGTTTCTTTCTGCCGAGTATTCCGTTTTGTGGCAATATTTCGGATCTCGAGAAATCTTGCTGATTAACTGTAACTTTAGCGGAATGGCCCGTCGCCATTGATTGCCGAGCGATACTAGCCGAAATAGTTCTGAATAAAATGGCTTTCAATCGATTTCTTCTTTTTACTTTCTGTATTTTTTGAAGACCTTTTAAGTGGTTTTCGGGATCTCTGCAATCATCTTTTTCGATAATCACTTCTCCGGGCTTGCTTCCCCTAATTGGGTCCCCCTTTTAAAATCGTTTTCCTGAAAACAGCTCAGCTAACTCGATGCAACTAAACTCACCTCATTTATTCCGAAATATGAACATTTTATGCTTTTTTTTTTATTAACTGTCCAAGAAACCCCGGATAAAGCTTTTCTTTGGTAACCATATTTTGGGAAATGTCTTTTGTGAAAAAGAATTTAACGCGTCACCTTTACCCAAAATAAAGTTCTTTCAGTTATTTATTTTGTGTAGTGATTTATACAGTCTGTGATCTTTAATCAGTAAAGTTTGCTAGCCTCGATACTAAAATCTGAATTTCGGGGGAAAAAAGTATCATTGTGGAGCATTGTAAGACCCCGCTTAACGCCGATTTAACATAACGTGGATTTTTCTTCAGAACCTACCACCCCCCAAAAAGAGGGGTGGGGGAAACGCAAGGTATTAAATTTAGGGTAATTCATTATCTTTATTATCAAATGATTCCATTGGTGGCCGAGCGATAAAGTCGCTGAACATGGTAATTCGGTTCGGAGTTCGAATCCAGGTGAACGGCATCCAGGTGGCTGCGTGACTGTTTTCGCAGTTTTTCCCAAGTGTAACTTGTGTACGAGCCAGTTTCTTTAGAAAGTCATTCACGAAGGCTAGGAAGATAGCCTTCGCGTGCTTTGCCGTAATTAAATAAATTACACTAAACTGGTGCGACGTTAAAATCAGAATTCTTTCAAATTCATACTAAAAACATGTTAGTCTAATTGCTGTATAAAAACTGCGATCCGAAGTTGGTTTCGGGTGCCAGATATCTCACAGGCTTCTAAATTTAATTGCATATGCAGTACACGCAATTTAGAAGCAGTTGTGGTAGGAAGTACTCTTAGTATGCGTATTGTACAAAAATACCAACCTCAAGCGGAAAAACTGGTTAAATTTATTGATAGCCAACTGTTGGAATAGATTAGAAGAAAATAAGTCCCCCCCCCAAAAAAAAAGAACGCGTTGTAGCAGTTACAAAAATAATGGCAGTGATTTAAAAAAGGAGAGTGAAAAAAAAAAGGAACAGCTATACCAGTTCTTGACCTAGAAAAGTTTTTATCTTCTCTCTCTTACATTATAAAGATTTTGTAGCATTGTAGAATAGTGCTCTATCTAACACCTTCTCTTTTAAATGAAACAGCGCCTCCCCCCCCCCCGTCTTTCAATAGATGTCAAGGTTAAACTTCGTAAAAAATTTCAAGAGCGAAACTTTCGATTGCTGTAGGCTGAAACTGATAATTGTCTTGCTGATGGACCGATTGGCTATATCCTTGTTTCAAGCAGTCAGCGATTGCGAAAAGTTTTTTTCGTCATTTCTTTTGTCTCTCTGTCTTTTAGTTCTTGCTGCCTTGTGTACAAATTGTCATTAAGCTCTCTCCCTCAAGTTTACATGCTAGTTTTCCCAATAGGTAACAATTCGTAAAAGAGTTGTTTAAATTAATTATTATCCAGATTTTGCTGAACAATTCATTTACTTCAATTATTATTACAATGGGACTAATTTTTAAAATTATTTTTTAACCACTTCGCCGCCCTACAAAAATATTTGCTACTTATTTTTTTCTCTAAGGTAAATTTGTTGACTCTGAAACTGGCCTTAATTCAGAACCAGCGCAAGAGTATGTGCAACCTGTGCGACCTTACCAGGCGGTAAAAGTTTGGAGTCGCAGAAATTGCACTGGGCCCCGAAATGTCTAGCGCTGGTCCTGCCTTAGTTTACGATAGAAATGTTTCTTTCCTCTTTCACCAACTGCCAAAACATATTTTGAAGTCCCCTAATCAAAAATCCTAACAAAAACGATCCCTTAAAGGAATGCTGTCAAACGAGCAGCAATTCCCACCGCAATGCCAGCTGAAAAGGTGGTGGAAGTGCATTCCTGTTTTTCGTCTTTTTAAGTGAGCTTTGCTTTCTATGATGCTTATTCAATCACGATCTGGAGAATAGGCTATAAATCACTTCTCTCTAATTTCGCCGCATTTTGAGAGTTGAAAAAGGCGAAACTATGAATTTTCCTTTAACGATCCAAACCATTTTAAACTCCGACTTGTCTTGTCGTTGACGCCTGACGTCGCTTTTCAAATCAACGATTCTGTCTTGGTAACGGTGAAGTGACTAAAGAAAAATGGATTTCTGTGATTTTTTTTTAGATGTTTTAAGAGAAATTTAAAAATTTCGTGGATAATCAATTTTTTCCACAAGTGTCAAATATAAATCCGTGAATTTCTCGTTTTTTATATTGCTTTTTTAAAATTTTTTATTACAATTGCTAGATTATTTTTCGTATTTAAATTAATTTTAGGTCGACCTTACATATGATTATCCATTAGAACTTATATGAAAATAAATGCTGAAAATTAGTGTTATTACAAAATTCACACTGAAACGTTGTATTATTAGCCAGAAAGAGACTTCAGTTCCGAATGGGTTTTAGTCTCGAAACGGCATTTTGCGTCGAAACACTTAAATGCGTTGTACCACTTTTCAAATATTACCCTGTATTATATTTAAAGAAATTAATGAGGAATATGCGTGAATGTATGCATGTTTCTTGCATTGGGAAACAACAACGGTACCTAGAGTCATCAGATTTTGAATAACGTTCCTTCACCCGAGCATGGGCACCTGGAAGCCCGAATTTCGAATTTGTTTTATTATCTATTCCACATTTTGTAAAACTATAATGAATCTTTGATTAATAAATTCAACTTAATAAAGCGAGCAGTGTAAAAACTGTAAGCAAGGAAACATTTTTATCTCCAACGCGTGAGGCTGTCTATCGGAAATTCTAAAGATATGCTGTTTTTAAATATTTTGTGATTTCACTGTGAATCGAATTTTATGCGGCGTAAGCGCCAAGAACACCATGTTTAATAAATAAATTAAACACATGGAAAGTTAATAATAAAAAGGAAAAAAAAAGTTTTGTCAAGCCATCTTAATAAGAAAACTGAACATTGATATGATGAACTGAGAAAGGATAGAAAAAAAAAACAGGAAAATATATGCGGTTGAATGACGTATAATTTAACTGTTTTTCATTAAAGAAAATTAGGTGTTTGTAATATATTTAAAATTAATACTTTGAAATAAATAATAATTTAATTTTCTTCTGTGTTATTTTGGTAGTATCAACAAATCTAAATTCCTTTTGATCTTCACGTATATCCCCGCAATATTTAAAATCAAGTACCAAATAACTTTTTTAATTTTTGACTTAAAAGAGCATGTTTAAATACTCAATCTAAATCATTTGGCTGACAGGGCTATGAAAATTTATTCTTAAACCTTTAAAAGCAGAAATGTGTTGAATGACTATAAGTTAAAGGATTTGTAAATATTGTAATTACTGTAGTTATTGTATATAATGTAAAAATCTTTTTTTTCTGGCATTTCTTTATTGCTGTTACTAAAAAAAAAAAAAAAAAAGGCCTATTTCAAATTTTTTAAGTTTGCTTAACAGCTCTTGAGCAATGAAGATTTCTTGAACCTTTTTTCACTACACCAGAAATTAGTTAATTTCTTTTATTTTTGGTTAATTTAAAATCAAAATTTTACAGAAAACTATTACACTCAACGGTTTTCCAATGTTACACAGGCCACTTCTTTCTCCCGCATTCTAAAAATAGAATCCAACAAGTTCGCGCCTACTCTCTCTCTTTACCCCTCCATTCTTCGTCCCGATTAAAATTCCAAATTACATTCTGATTAGGAATAAAATAACCGGCATGTATCTGTATCACAGTTAGGAAACACACAAACCAGCGAAAGTTAATTAATTCATCTTCTGGCCTGTAATGTATGTTATGTAAATTTCCTTTTTTCATACGTTTTTAATGTTTCTTTTTAGTCTTATAAGAGGATATTTTTATTCACCTATTCTTATTTGTTTAATTGTTTTTACAAAGTTTGCATTTTGTTAATATGATAAAAGGCTAAAGTGTCGTGGTAAAGCAGTAGGGGAATAATTTTCTCAAATAAGAAAATAAAATTCACTCTTATAAAAATTATATCCCGATTTTAAGGCTGATTTTAAAACTTGTCAGTACAGCCAATTTCTTACTGAATTTTAATTAGCAATTTGAAGAACTTTAACTCATCTTACTAAAAAACGTTTTTGTCATAATTCTTACTTCAGAAAAAGAGGAAACACTTTCGCATTTATTAATTATTGTTAACTGATCAGATGCTAGAACAACTAATTTCCGGTCAGTGACGATAATTACTTAGTTTGTTGGTTGCATTTTCGCTGTTAATTATTCCTTTTTAATGTTACCATTTTAAATATGCTAACGAGTTACTACATTTCAATAGAATTCTGAATATTTTTTAAAGGAGATAATATGTTGATTAATTCCTCAGGAAATAAATAATTATTTTATTACGTTGCAGCTTTAGTGGGCAATTTATTACTGTTAAATTGTTTACTTATATATATATATAT
>KK116733.1:365621-382094 GCA_000611955.2 Stegodyphus mimosarum | reverse complement strand
CCACAACGTCCATATATATATATATATATATATATAATTACAGTTCTTTAGGTTAAGATTTAAAAAAAGAATATGGTATTATTATAGATTTTGTTATTATTCATCAATTAAAAATAGAACGGTTAAATATTTATAACTACGCATAAATAACTCTCACAATAATAATCAATAAAACAATCAAAAATAATATTGTATTTAATATAATCGTGTTGATATTTGCTTCTATTTTCTTTCTCTTGGTGTCTTTTAAGTCAATCTCAATAATTGTATTTTTGCACATTGACTTTGCATGTTTTCGTTAATCCAAGGAAGGACAGTCGTAATTTATATTTTGTGAATTTCATTCTCCCCTTCCCCCTCAAGAAGAAGAAAAAAAAAAAGTTTCGTTAACTATCCGAAAGCACTCACAGTATATCATGAATTCCGCCGAGGACCGCAAAATTTTAAAGGCGTGGCCACGAGTTGGACGTCCTTCCTGTAACGAATCGAATAAGGGAACGCAGTGAGAATAAGAGAATTAAAAAGTAGAGAATAAATCCAAATTTAAAACTGTGTGTACATTTTGAAGCTTGGCGATAAGATTAATAAGACATTAAACGAATTTAAATTATAAATAAATAATATTAAAGAAAGATTAATTGAAGCTAAATCGATTAAAATATAATTTTGTGCAACAATCAGCAGCTAGCTTAACAAAACAAATCAACTCATGAAATGAATCATAAACTTCACTATGTACAATGTTTCGTTTAAAAATACTCTTTTTTGTACGACACACATATTCGCCTTTTATAAAACATTTATTAAAGAAATAGAATTGAAATTAAATTAATTAAATGATGAATTAAAGTTCTTAAATCTTGAAATTTTTTTCCCCCATCACAGTTTAACAAAAAATATTTGAGCGACAGGTAATTTTTTAAAATAATTTCCAGGTTCTTTTTAATTCAAAGCAAGTACAAAGGCATAGAGTATTAGTTTGAGACGTAACAGAGCTCAAAACGGAACGCTAAATTCTTACCAGAAAATGACGAAAAAATGAACAGCTTTGTACTGCTTTGTGTGAAGTCAAGGAACTATTGTAATCACTAAAAATTTTGGCTGGCATATTTCAACGGAAATATCCATTTTGATCGCTCTCGAATCCATTTGAACGATATTTTTGTGTGACAGCAGTACGTACGGGCAGAATAAAGGATTCTTTTTTCCAAAATCGGGTTATAAAATGGATTTTAAATGGTTTCAGGAGAAAATATTTTACGTACGTACGTATCTGGCATAACTCAAAAACGAGTAGCCGTAGGATGCTGAAATTATGTATATGGGACTGCTATAACATGTAGTTCTGCAGCTTCCTTTTTCTTTGCAATCGGCCGCACCAAAGATATATCAGTATATATATTTACTCTACATCTTTTTCCTCAGATAGGATAATCAGGAATTTTCCTTCCTAATCTACTCAAAGTTTATTCTTATATGTTAGTAAATTGTGCATTTTTTGCTTTACTTCATTGCACTCTGTAATTTAAATATATTGGCAGCTAAATATTAAATTCTTAGAATGATATTTTTAAAAATAATTTTAACATGATTAACTAACTTTAATTTAAACTAAAAGTAAATAAATTATGGAAACTTTCTGAGATATCAAGGAAAATTTACCAATTAAGAAAAAACTTGACAATAAATAATAACAAACCTAGTCTCTTTCTCTTATTTATGAAATTTTTCTTCGACGCATAAACAAAAATGCATATGTTTGTATGTAAGTAATTATAAACTTCTTGACACTTGATGGCGTTTAGATTCTGACAAAGTTTGTAGCCTTGGAGAGAAATTACTAGAAATTATCTTCATCACGGGTTGTAATTGCTCAAAGGTCAATCCGGTTCTTTTCTTACTTATTTTCATCTGTTCAAAAAAAAAAAAAAAAAAAAAAAAAAAAACACCTGTTCACACGAAGCGATTATTCTTCGTGTAAAAATTCGTAACTCGCTTATTACTTCCTTGTACGAAGTAAAGGAAGTATTGTAATCACGAAAAATTCCGGGTACCATATTTCAACAAAAATATCCATTTTGACTGCTGTTGAATGTAATTTAACGATGTTTTTGCGTGACATCTCTACGTAAGGACAGAATAAAGGACTCTTTTTCCCCAAACGAATTATAAAACTGATTTAAAATGGATTCAGAAGAGATTTTTTTTCGTGACGTCTATGCGTACGTATGTATGTATCTCGCATAACTCAAAAACGAGTAGCTTTAGTTGAAATTTTGTATATAGGACTGCTATAGCATGTAGATGTGCTCCTACCTTTTTGGTGGCAGTCGGCCGCACCAAAAGTATATAAATACATATACATACCCATTCTGTTATTCGGCTTCGTGAGCTCAGTTTTTTTCTTCTTATACGTTCATAAATTGTGCATTTTTTGCTTGAAAAATTATTGAATTATGTTGTTCGTATCTTCCGGTTAAGGTTTTTAGGCCTTTAGTTAACCTGCATGTTATAGTTTTAGAATTATCAACAGATTATAAGTTGTTCAAGTGCGACTAAGCCTAATTTTTTTGGCCATAGCAGCCATATTTGTTTACATTTGAAACTTAGAAGAATAATGGATTTGTTGCCAGTCTAGAGGAACTAAGCTTTGCAACAACAAAGATAACATTGTCTTTTATTATTGGTAATTAAATCATGCTTAATCCATTCTGGAATTATCATTTAAGCTATTAAATTATCCCATATATTGACTCAGCGTAGCGTTCGCAACAAATTAAGTTAGTTTCTACGCCTTCAATGTCTTTTTACCGAGTGAGACCAAAAGTAAACTTTCAGTTTTGTGCACCGTAAAATCTTGTCTTCTTGTCCGTTGGCCGAATTGCTTGTTTTTGCGTAAAAACTCTGATTTTAATTGTAAAAACTGTTCTTTAAATTGTTTTAATTGTATTTATGTTTTATATTTTTATACATTTTTCAATTTTTATGATATTTTGATGTTTTACGCATTTTTTCCTTGTCGGGAAGTGAGAACTGAATTAATTGAATGAGAAATATATCGGTAATGAAATTCGGGAAAATAAGTTTAAATGAAATGCAGCAAAAAATGCGTATAATTTAATACTCCGTACTAGGAAGTCATGTGGTGTACACATCAGATTTTTTATTTTTAACAGTTACGAAGAAAATCTACAACAAATCTTTGAATAAGATTTTTATCACAGTGTAAATTAATAAGCTCAAGTTAGATTTTCTGATGCGTTATTCATGTTCGTTTTTAATGAAAGTGAAAATAATATAAACTTAATAACTAAAATCTTGAAATCTTTGTGACACCATATTTGCAACAAATATGTAACTGAAATATCTTTGCGGGCCGCATAAAATTACCTCGCGGACCGCATGAGGTCCGCGAACAACCAGTTTGAGACCACTGAAAGGAATACAACGCAGTATGCATTGGTTTAGCTTTTCCTATAAAAAAAATCTAATTCCTTTTTGTCATTAAAGACATGAGTATCTATCTGAACACCTGAATTCATAAGAAACGTACACTGCGGGGGGGGGAGACAGTTCTATATCTCCCGTTCTACTAGGCCGATTGACAAAATTCAAATTGCGTTTTTCATGTCTCGAAAGCGCGACTTAGAATATGTATTAGATTTAGATATAGCATTGTTCTAATATAGGTACTTTGACACAAAACTCAACTTTTCTGAAATGACTAGCCATTTTTTTTTTCTCTACGACTCAAATTATACCAAACTGCCAAGTTTTGTAAAAGTCGCACGAGTAGTTTTTAAAAAATTAGCTCTCAAAATTTCAGCTTCTCAATGTTAATTCAATTTGGTATGTATTTATTAATATCTCTTTTATAATGAAACTTATTTGATTCCTTCTTACACAGTTCGAAATTTAGGTTCATTCCAAATAAAATTCACCCATCTTTTGTGATTTATTTTTTATATTTGTAATTTTAAATGTTTCGAAAAATAATGTTTTAATGTTTCGAAAAAAAATTTTGAATTATAACGTATAAAATTTTTATAATCATCTTAAAGTATATGCATTTCTAAGCATACCTGTAAAAAATTAGAGCTTTTTATTCAAAATTTCCGAAGATATACGTGAATTTATATGTTGGCGCGTTTTGAAATTTAGCCTATTTGTTGAAAGCGATAATAACGAAGTATGTGGTTTACGCACTTTGTTAAAATTATTTGAAAATAGAACGATGTGACTCGTTTTCCTCTCATTCGCAATGTGAAAAGGTAAGAACGATGTGACTTTTTTCCACCCCTGCACAATGGAAGGGAAGGAAAATAGGTTGCCACATATTAAGAAGTTCGCCAAGTGCATTCTTGGCTCAAACTGAAAAAAAAATTCGCCAAGTTATATTTTTAAATTTCTCCTTAAATTTCGCACCAAATTTTACAAAATTTAATATTTAGGCATAATTTGAGTCGTAGAATCGAAATATGGAAAAACATTGGTATGTTATTTCAGAAAAAGTCCGATTTTGTGTCAAAATACCTACATTAGAACAAAGCTATATATAAATCAAATATATATCCTAAGTTGCGCTTTCGAGACATGGAAAACGCAATTTGAATTTTGTCAATTGGCCCAGTAGAACGGGAGATATAGAACTGTCCCCCCCTTTTTTTTGGCGCAGTGTGCATAATTATTTCATACCTGATAAAAACTTCACGAAGTTTTATTCCCTTACCCTCCCTTCTCGTAGCAGGAAATTTACAGTGCAGTTTCTATATAGATTTTTTTTTAAAAAAGAAGATTAAGTATAGATAAAATTTTGTATTTCTTCGATTAAAAAAATTTTATAAATGGCTAAATAAAATTTTATAAATTTTATAAAATTTATTTTATATATTTATCATGGCTATAATTAAATAACTGAATTATTGTAATAATAATCGTAAATTAAATAATTGAGTAATAATAATCGTAAATTAAATAATTGAGTAATAATTGATCTTAAGTAAGTGTTAACTTTAATTATCATTAGCCTAGAAATAGGAAATCATTTGTGTTCTTTATAGGAAATCATAAAAGTTATTTTGAAGTATTAAAATAGGCTTGGAATTCATTTAGAAAGGCGATATCTAGCATTGTAGTAAATATAGCAAAGGAAGAGCTATTGTGTCTTTCTTATGAAGCAAAAACAGAATTCGTATTCACAAAGATACTATTCATCCACTGCGAACACGTTAGGAGCATGTAAACTAATCTTTTCCTCTGCGTTAAAATATTTTAAGCCCTCTAGATTACGATTCGAAAGATTCTAATAGCGAATAAAAAGCGCCAAGATTCGAGGATTCGAATATCTCATTTCCACTATTTACTAAGCTGCCAAGTGAAGGAAGTTTAATTTTTCTTTAATTATATTTTATTTCGATAAAGATGTTAAGATTTAAAAAAGCAAAAAATATTTTCGTTTCTGTAAACCTAATAAAAAGCGTACCTTTTTACTGATAAAATTAATCAACGAAATTACATTTTATTTGCTTTCACACACTGCTCATGTCTCTTAACTAAAAGAAAACACTAAAATTCATTATATTTATACATGTTATGCTATATTTGTAACTTTTTTTTTATATTCATTATTCTAAAACTAAGCAAATTACTTTTTATATGCGTAAAACAAAACTCATACCTTTTTTTTTATTCAATTAAATTAAGCTGAGACTGTTATTTTTTATTGATATAAAATTATGAACAAAATTTTATGACTTTCTCTCTGTGATTCCAAGTTATTAAAAATAACATGAAAAGCCTAAAAAATTTGTATTAATCACCGAAATCATGAAATAATACAAAATAGCTCATAAACATGTTGTCATTTCCTTAATTTAATTATACTAAATATTTGACTACCAAAGTCGTATAATAGTTTTCTGAAATAATAGCGTTACGAATTTTTTTATAGATGTAAATAATTTTAGGAAGTTATGCTTACGGTTTTGGGGACTAATTTTTTTCGCCAAATCCCTAAAAGTTGCCAGACTTGGCGATCATTGGACGACATTTTGGTCCCGTTCCTGTGTAACTCTAATTGATATTGTGATTGAATAAATGTTATTGATCCTTATATGTAACTTTAACCATATCCGGCCCTCATATGCCTTCCTGTAATTTCGAGAAGTGGAAGGTACTACAGATTTCTCGGCGGCAAACCTATATAAAACTGGGGAGAGCACAGTTTCTTAGTTGTTAGTTCAGAGCGACTTCCGAGTATTGAGATATCCATGAGAGCTTCCCCTTTTTTTTTCCTTTGCATTGCGTTGTGGTTAACATTCTTAGTAGTGTAACTACTGATTACGCTGTGTGATACTGGGAAAGAACTGTACGAGTATTTTTGTGGAAAGTTCCAGAACTGTAAAGTGTTCTTTTTTGTACAATAAATTTTATCAAGCTACTATCGGTTCTTTGTGCATTCAATGTATTAGAAACCCGTATGCACGCAACAATATATTTGTGATTGTGTTGTTAATTATTCTGTATGGACATTTACAACATCTGTTCTTATATCACTTTTTTAATCAATTTATGTTGTTATGGATTTTGTATTTATTTATCTGTTTTTAGTAGAATTGTAATTAAAATTGTTTCATTTCCCCGTGCAATGCAGGGCGTGACGACTTTTAAGAGAAAGCTACGCCGAAAATGTAAAAATACAGGAGCAAGCACATTTAATAAAGAGATACCTCGTAATTGTTTTTGCTGTCCAGAAAAATCGAGAAAATACCAGAATGTGCTTGTTTTTGATTAAAAAGCTTATAAAAGCAGGATTAAAACATCCCAGCTTAGTTGTTTTAAGCGAACTGTTGTTGTTTACTTAGTACCGTTATTGATTGCAGCGAATTCGCGGTGAGATCGAATTAGCTTTCTATGTTTTGAATTGAGTTCTGTTTAACGTTTTTAGTAGTTCAAAATATAACTACTGTGAGATATTGTGATATTGTACGAAAATCTCTGAGAAAATATTTCAGCATTTTGCTTTATTTTTTGTGAAACAATATTTTGCGTATGAATTACTGTTTTCTGTCGATGGATCTTTAATACAGTAGGTGCCACTTAATGTGTCTACGGTTGTTCAGTTAACATTTACTGAATGACAGCATTAAACGATGAAATAAAAGTGCCCTTCAAATCAGTAATGGAATTTAACTAATTTAATATAAAATTAGGTAGAAACAAATAAATAATTATTTTCACAGAATTTTAACTCGAAAAAAAAGTCGTTACCAGTGAATTGTCTGCAAGCATTTTGTAATTCATTTATGAACTGTATTTAATATTTCTAGAAATTTTTTAAAATGCCCCTGGTATATTCTTGTGTTATTTTCTTCTGTCTGAAGAAGAGAGACCTGTATCTGATTATCCTCGAAATCGACAGAGCTATTAAAAATTTGAGCAAAACTAAACTAAAGATTGCCTTTTTTGCGTAATTTTAAATGGTAGACTAAAATAAAAGCTAAGCAATTTGTTGACTTAATCCCTCACTTAATGATATTTTCAGTCATTTGACAATTGTTAAAAATTATTTTTCACTTCGTTTAGAGAGTTTACTTCGATTTGAAAAATTCATTTTATATCATTTTGATAACATCAACCGAATTGTTGTTCTTTATAAGGAATCTAAGAGTAACATAAAATTGTAGATCTGTTTGTGCTTTACAGCATTTTGCTGACAGCGTATAAAATCATAAAAGTGTTTTTTTATATTGTTCTGTACTTTGTTACTTTTGAATGTGTACTGTAATACGGCAGATATGGAACTGATATAAACATAAAAACGTTTTCGCACTGTCCATAGATGTATTATTCTCCATTTATTCTGTAAGTCATTATTTAACGTAACATGCCGGCATTATATGACCATAAGCCTAAAAATGGTTTAAATAATAAATTTTTTATAAGGTATGAGTGCAAATTTCAGTTGCTATAAATTCCATGCTTCAAATTGCAAAATTATTCTAAAGTACGATCTCCTACTATTCAAACTTTTCTCATAACTGCTATAAGTGATATTGGTTGTGAGAAGAGTGTTTGAATAAAAGTTATTTAGAAAGTATTTTAGAACATTAAATAGGTATTTTGTATTTAAAAAGTATTTAAGAACTATAAATGTTTAATTTTCCATTTAAGAAATCTGTCTGTAGTGTCTACCAGCACCTGAGTAATCAAGTAGACATATACAATGCCATCGATGGTTTTGAGCACAAACGAAACAACAAAATAATAATTTATAGGTAATGATAAAATTTTTAAATTACAAATAATAATTGAATTTTAATTTCAACATTTTAAATGTTGGAATTAAATTTGTTTCCCTATATGTCATTTTGGCATCTTTTAGTTGTTTGCTTGTAGATCAAGAGCGGCGGTAAATTGAGGGACCGCCGCTGGCGGCAAAAGGTTTAGCTACACCACTGACTTCGCCATGTATGAATATGAAGACTTAATAGACCTGTCAAATATCTTAATAACCTACGGGCAATTTGTTTCACCTTTCGTATTTATTATGCCTTATCTGTGCTTATAATGAAGCAAGTGTAAGCTCGAGAAAAATTCGTGTTGAAAGAGGCGATTTTCGGCTATAGTTCGACCTCTCTTTTGCCAGTGTTCATGCATATTCAAGAGAGCATCGTAGCGTGAGAATTGTCCATCGTGACCAAAGGGTTACAAATTGTCGCATTTTGTTCAGAATTCAAGTCGTGTGGCCGGAGACGTGTTTTTCTATTTGACTTCTCGAAATAGATGGCCCTCGTTTTGTATGGCGTGACATGGTGTCAGTTGAATGTAGCCGAAGGGTTAAGAAATGTTCCGAATAGCCAATCTAAAGAAAACCTATTCGTAGGAGTTTTTTTTTAATCGCCTGTCTTTTCTTGAAATGTATTAGAGAAGTATTCGAGTCACATCTTTCGGCAACCGATAATCGTTTGAGAACATTTTTTAAGTATTCATGATCCATAACTTCCTCAAAAGTCGAAAGAAAGATAGGTTTGCACAATGAGTTTTCTTTAAATGTCCTTGAAGTGGATTCAGTCCTTTTTTCAACATCTATCATTTGACAGCTGGTGGTGTTCTGTTGTTAACGCTCCAGGGTATTTTGTTTTTTTAAAAAGCCTTTTAACCCTTTGAAACGAGTGCACCTGCGAAGAGAGAATTTTAAATATATTTTGATGAATGAAATGCATTGAATTAAAAGTTGGATCCGAATGTAAAACAGTTATCGATCTGAGGTCTGTAAGAATTAATGCCTTGACTGTTGCCTTGTTAATTTTTAATAAGAAACAAACTAGCAAGTTGGAAGAGAATCTTTGTAAGGCTGTGGCAATCACGTCGTCTGTGTCAGAGATAAGTTTTCAATTTTTATATGATCCTATTTCTTTATGGTTTCCTATGCAATAATTCATCCATTTCCGAAGTTTATGGAATTTGAGTTAACGTGAGATTTAAAATACTATTGTTTCGTACCTGCAAATTATGATTAATCCTGGCGAGATTTATGAATGTTGAAGAAAGTGCGTATCATTGCTAAGATGTATTTCTTGTGCTGTCAATCAGCTGAAACTCTACGAACGTTTTTAGGGGTGAATGGAAGTTTAGGAGATAGCAGACATCCAGATTTGTAATTGTTGGAACAATTAGAAACGTGAACTCTTTGCGGTTGTAATTCAGTAGTATCTCAGTTGTAATCCAGTAGTTCATAAATTAGTTGTACTTTCAAGTTTTGTGTTTAAATTATAAGTTCGATCACAAGGTATGGTTCAGAAGTCGGAAAAGTGAAACCATACTCGCGGATGTTTCATTAGTTCATTTTATTCAAATATTCGCCTTCTTTCAAACTATCGTCTTACTGGATTTGTTCTGTCAAGATATCTTCAATGGAACTTTGATAGTGTTTTCGCTTTCGTGGTATCTAAATTCCCAGTATTGTTTCATGACGGAAAATAAATAACGGCGTAGTTATTAGTATTATAATCTCAGTATATTCCCCACCATAGCTAGCACAATGTTCTGAATTTTTAAAAAAATATTCACGTAATTTTCTTCTTCCTCAAGATTTCATAAAGCGAGCTTCCTTAGATTTTAAAATGGATTTGTCCGCACAGTGATAGTTTTCGTCTTACAGATTGATTTGCTGGTGAATTTTGGGTGCATGGGCTCTGACTGATGAAAAAGAAATAATGAAGTGATTCAAGAAAACGGGGATATCTAACATTCTTGATGATTCTGAAGATCATTGCCGTGGGAAAACAGACTTCATTTTCACGAACCTGCGTTCGAACAATCTTAGGATGAAGTTTAGCGGTCATTTTTCCTTTCAAGTAGACGCTTTTTGCCTTTCAAATTTAATATGTTAAAAATATCTTTCACTGAAATGCAATAATCTTGATTTTTAAACCGCTTTACGATTTGTTGACACAAATAATTCTCTCGGAAAGTGCATTGTCATTCGTTAACCTTTGACCCATCTATCAATTTGTGAGCCATTTCCAAAGTAAATCTCTTATTCTGCATTTCATAGAAAACAGTAGACGATTATAATGAAAATGCCAAATCATTATCTCAAAATGCTAACGGGAAAGTTTAAATAGAAAATCATTTTCATAGAATATGAACGACCTTCTGTAATAAGGTAGTCAAGAGCATTTTTTGTGCTGTGATGCATTTCAAAGCTTTGACTATTTTGAATATTATTTTTGCAATGATGTACTGAGTATTTTTGCAATGATACGTGTCGTCCAAGCAGCTTCAAGTCAGTTCAGATTAGTTAAGCTGCAGAGGTTAGCTCTTTAAAATTTCTGCGGTTTAGATTAGAATTTTTTTAATGAGACTGCTGTGTCTTAAAACTTATTTTATATGATAATTAAATCAAGAATCATGATTAATTGTTTTTAACTGGAATTTGTCAACGGAAAAGTTTATGTAGCGTAACTGTCATTTTTTCGAATAGATTAAAATCTTGCTCGAGTACAATATCAGCAAAATAATGACAGGAAATGCATTATGCTTTAGAAGAAAACTATACAGCTGTTCAAAGTCGCAAAATCCAATCAGAGCAAGAAAAATAAATGAAACTACACCACCGCTAATTGTAAAATGAGAGAGACAGCTGGACATTTCGCAGACGATAGCATTTGCCTTTTCCGATGTTGAACTGATATCCTCAGTTATTTTTCTGACTAGAGAACTGGTAGCATTATTTTTTTTCTTAATATTAAAGAGGTACTCATGTGTTTCACAATGAGAAATTGTTTAGCATATTAAATATGCATTGGAGTGGTCTGAAATTGGAGGGCGGCGAGCCGCATACGGTCCCCGAAGCAATTTTATTATGTTCGCGAAGCCATTTGAATTATGTATTTGTTGTAAATTTCGTAAAGATTACAAGAATTTAGCTATTTTGAAGTCCGAGTTTACATTATTTTCACTTCCATTAAAAACGAACATGAATCACGCGCCAAAAAATATACGAATTGAGCTAACTAATTTGCATTGTGATATAAATCTTATCCAGAGATTTGAAAACAGAGATTTTATTAACATTTTTTTCGTGCTTGTCAATAAATAAATAAATTTATGCATGAATTTTTGCCGCCCAGAGTGGTTAGTAACTCTGACTGCCGTAACGAAGGGCTAGGGTCTGAATCACGGAGAAGGCATGGATGTAATTTGTCCAACGATGGCCCACCTGCTTGCATAATAAAGATATCACCGCTTTTGGCCTTAGTAGTGGCCGACACCTATAAACGGCTAGAGCCCGCCATTGGGGGGGGAGAAAGTTATGAATTTTTGTACGAAGCATAATCCTTTTGTTTGGGAATACATTTATACGTGAAAAACTTTCTTTCATAGTTGAAAATCAATAAGAAAAGAACCTGATTGATTGATGAACATCTACACTGCATGATGAAGATAATAATTTCTAGTAACTTCTCTGAAGCGCTGCAAATTTTATTAGAATCGAAACGATTAATTCGATATTGAGATGTTGGGGAAATTCAGATGGCAGAAATTGCAACTCACTTAAAAGAGGATGAATGGGTGCAGATCAAATGGCAGCATCCGAAAATAATTTCTTAGCCTCTTTCAATTTAAAAAAAGCTTTTGTCTTTCCTAAAGTGACCCCATCCGTAGGTTATTACAAGCAAAATTTATAAAATTATAATTTCAGTTGCCATGATTTGAATAAAAATATAGACAACATCTTTGTTTGGTAAATAATGAATGATCTCATTGTTCTCAAGAAATTTTATCATGCCTGATAAAGTATATGAAGAATTATGCTAAAAATATTTAAAAAATAATAGCATGTTCATATTCGTGTACAGGACAAAATAGAAATATCAACATTATCTATTAAGTTTATTGAAACTTGTTTAAAGTACGGAAAAAAGAGTTGAGTTAATTTAAATGAAAGTTTGGTAAAGTGGATGTAGCTATTTGTCTAGTGACTCAAATTTGGCCATCGTTGAGTCACATGCAAAAAAAAATTCAGAACATTTTTTCACCAGATGATTGGTACGATGTAATCAAAGCATGTAAAAAGAAAGCGCCATTTATTATAATCCAAGTGACTTAACAAGATTCTTTCTCAACAAAACCTTTAGAAAATTCAGTCGTTAACAGAAAAGTAACTGGTGCAAGGTTTCCAGTAAATTGGCTTGAAACGCACTGAATAAAATTTAAAAGATTCAAAATCTCCTCACACAACTGAAATGTGACTGTAATGATGATTCAGAATTCAATGTCATTAACATAAGTAAATCTATAGCAGGTAGACCACAAAGTTTGAAAAATGCAGATCAGCCTTTATTATATCATAAAGGTAGAACGGTGACGAGGGAAAAAAGGATATACATGATGCACCTGCTAAAATTCATTCCTCCTGTTAAACATGATTGGTATCTTGAGAACAGATCGAAGAGACGAAACCTCAGATACAGCTGATGAAGAAGACATCATTTACATTGCTGATGAATTAATCACAATAAATATATTATAGCAAAACTAATGATATTCACTTTTAAGAAAAATCTGTAATAAATCATTAACTTTTTCTGTAATAAGAAACATAAAAATTTGAGAAGTGAATTTAAATTTTTCACTTGCGAAATCAATTAACTCCTCCAGTCACATTAACAATTGTTACATTACTGACGATTACTTTTTGGCTGTTTTTTCTTATTAATTTTATATACCGTTAGATGAAAGCTACATCTGTATTTATGCATTCTACAATATCTATTTGAATTAATATTATAAAGGGAATTCTGAAAAACAATGTAAATTATTTCTTCGCATTTCTCCACTTTTTGTTTTATGAAGCTAATCGATTTATGCAGTGAACGGCTTGTTAAGTAGTCGGAATATTTGATTTACAGAATATAGCCAACAGAAATGTCTTACAGGTATCAAACTTCCAGATAGAAATTGAATACAATTTCAAATTTTTTTCCTTTCCGATATTATTATTAATGAAAATTTTGATAAATATTTAGTAAGCAAAAAAAAAATAAGTAAATTTTTTTTTTTTTATTTTTAACAAAATTTTTCATTAAAAAAATTAAACTAAAATAAATTTTATTTTCAGATTATGCAATTTAAGTGTGAGACCCTCTAATGTGTTGTACTAGCACAGTATATTGATTTTAATAATTTCGTTATGAAAATGGATTTTATGACTGACAGAATCTCAGAGTTTTCGAAGAGTGAACTTTCTTCAGAGTTATATGATTTTTACATCAAGCATTTTCTTCGGCTTTGAGTTTTTTGTTTTGTTTTGTTTGATACATGATTATGTACTGGATTCTAGCGATGGTTTCAAATAAGGATTTAGGAAACAAGCGAAGATCTAGAAATGGGAAAAGATCTTTATTTGTGTCCTTTCGTTCTGAGGTGAAACGTATCGGGAAAGAAAGTTATTTCTTTGTCCTAAGGAAGTTTCATAATTGGGATTGTGTATGTGTGTTCTGGCTTTCCTTATATTCTAATCTGAAGTTATAAATTTTCTATTAACTGATGGTTGATGATTGTTTTGTCAGTCCTTGACATATATTAGAATTCATTTCATATCTCAGCATCAAATAGCTGATAATGGATTTCTCACATCTATTAACATTAAGGAAACGTAATCTGTTTTACCTTCGCGAAGGTGAACGAACTCTTCATTGTTTATGAATGCTGATGCTGATTCTAAATTGTTTCAAGATTCTTTATTCTCTACTGTTCAGTGCACGTGTTTCTTCAAATCCCTCCAGCCAATTCTAAAACAATACCAAATATCTCAAGAGTGAAACATCCGAAAAAAGTTTCAAAGAATACTTTTTGAAGCTGTTTGCTGAGGTTTCATATGTCACAGTTATGCTTTCAGTAAAATGGTGATGTCGTTATTATTAATTGTTACCAGTAATATATGAAAGGCAGCATTCTATCAGAATACCAAAAATTGGCCGGCAGTATAGGAAATGATTAACAATTCATACATTTCTTAGGCATTCTTATACAATGCAAATGGGCAAACCAATAATGTATCAAAATACATCTCCGTTTCGTTTCGAATATCCGTACATTTAATACATTCACATATAATCCATACATTTAATGCATTCATTTAATATTATGCATTTCGTATATTTTCATGCATTGTTTTCTTTAACAAGAAGGGCATAAACTTTGTTTTTTGAAACTTTGATTTTTCTTTGAGTATTTTGAATAAAAGTTTTTAATGGCAGTCTTTCATTATTTTTTTTCAAAATAACTTTTGTATTTATGAACAATGCGCGTCTTTTAAATAATAACCTTATCATGACCTTTTTTCATACTTTGCCTAAATAGCATTTGTAGGAGCTGTATAGGAATGCCTTGGTATCATATACAAATAGCTATAGGAATGCCTTGGTATCCTATACAAATAGCTATAGGAATGCCTTGGTATCATATACAAATAGCTATAGGAATTCCTTGGTATCACATACAAATAGCTATAGGAATGCCTTGGTATCATATACAAATAGCTATAGGAATGCCTTGGTATCACATACAAATATAATAATTCTCATATTTTCATACATTGCCTAAAAGCACCAGGCATTCTATAACAAGCCTTGGATGTCGGCTTTTTATACATTATTATTATTATTTAATACTTGATACTTGTGTTATAGTTTTCGTTGAACACATATTCATATTTAAAATATAAACTGCTGCCACTTTACTTGGGAAAATATTTATCACAAACGTTATACGCAAGGGATCCAATTAAAATAAATTGTGTAATGTTGTCTTGAATAATTAAGGGTTTTCTTTATTAAATTAGTGCAAAATCTCTCGCGTGACTCGATTTATAGTAAACTAACATAATAGCTAATTTTTTTTACCCTATATTTTGGCACTGATCTATTGAATAACTCCTTTTAAATGCTTATTTTTAGGTTTTGTACCTTGAATATTTTAGGGAATAATTCTTAAATTATTAGGCTTGTTGTATTTATTTGGCTTAAAATTATTTCATATGAATTGGTATCTTGGTACGAAGATCAACTTGAGGAACAATAACAAACAAGAGAAGAGAGAAGAATGTAGTGTTAGTACGAGAAGTAACAACGATCAGCTCCAAACTTTATCAAATTATTGTATTCTAAATTTTTAAGCAAAAACATTACCAGTCTTTGGTATGCATTCAAATATTAATTTCTACCCATTATTTTTATGTGAAAGCTTTTGGGGAATATACGCAAGTAAAATACTGATATTTATCAACATGTTACCCCTGCACAGCAGCTATTTTGTTAGCAGTCTTATTTGCTGTTTATTAAAGTATATAACAGGCATAATTGATAAGCATATATGGGCTCATTCTCTTTCACTGGTGAATGATAAATATATAATATTAACTTGAAAAATTCATTAAAAATGTTATGTGGTTGGAGAGGATTCTTCCATTTCGATGCCACCGTTTCGTTCTTTTTCTTCGTTTTATGTCAGCTCACGGGGCGCCGAACGGTAAAATCGCTGAACATTGGTAGCTCGACTCGTGTTCATATCCCGGAGAATGGGCTAACTACATGGGGGTTTTGGGGTTTCTCCATGTGTAACGTGAATTCGAGCCAATTTCCCCTAGAAAGTTCTTCACGAAGGGATGCCTCCGCTTGGGCAGATAGCCCTCGTGTGCTTTGTCCTAGAAAACCGAACCATACTTTCATGACGACTTAAGCAAAAAATCGTATATATAAAAAAAGACGGCGAGGAAACAAAGTGTGTGGGGAGGACGAACTCAAGAAAGGGTGCGATAATACCGTAACTTCGGAGGTAAATAAAATTATCCTCATTTGCTCTTTTATCGCGCTTTTGCTGTTTTTCAATTCAAGAGATTCTCGATTCTGGAATTATGTTCAATAAAATTGAAACTATTTTCGGGTAATAATAAAATTGCCTGCT
>KK116733.1:325574-365570 GCA_000611955.2 Stegodyphus mimosarum | reverse complement strand
ACCCAGGTTGACGTTCTCCGAATTAGATCCCCGGAACGGCTTCTCCAAATTAGAGTACGAGGGGCAATTATTGGAATGCGCAGAATAATCGGAATTTATGGTTCAGGTTTTAAATAGTAAATAAATTTAGTTGTCAAAAATGGTGAGATACAAATTCATCTTTTATAAATTTTAATGAATATTTTAAGAAGTTAGTTTTTTGCAAAAGTGTATTAACGTGACCAATAATATATATTTGCTCTGTATTACATTTATTAAATTTTGTAAAATTTAGTTTTTAACGTGTATTAAAATTAGTATAATTAGTATTTATTGAATATAATTTAAGCTTTAGAGTTTATTAAATATAATAAAATAGTATTTATTAATCATAATTTATCGTAAGTATCATAACGATTTCATTTAATTAGTTAGTAATATGTTATAGTCTATGAATGATACATGCATTATTGATATATAAATTTTAATCTTAGTTGAATGTAATATAATTGTTATTTATAAATTATTATTATTTTACTAACATAATTTAGTTTGTATTATAAAAGGCGAAGAGAAAAAAAAATGTGTGTTGTGTGGACGCACTTACATCATCAATGTTTATTAATGTTTAACTATATTTTTTCATGAAACTTTGTGTGCAGAGATGTTGTTTATTAATTTCATAACTTGATTTGTTTTATTAATTTTATTGGTCATTGTTGCGCGAAGTTTGAGTAATGTTGTAAAATAAAACAATAAAATAATTGTTCCACCGTCATTTAATCTTTATTTAAAATTATTTTTTTATTTAATTGCATTTAATATTCGTTTAATCTCTTCGCCAAGTGTCAAAACATATAAACAACTTTCAAGTTACATTTTTTTCTCTACTTTTTAACTCTTCCATTCTCATTTTCATACAGTTCATACCATAGCGGGTTTCACGCGTTCGCTTATTCGATTCTGTACAGAACAAGCTTACAGGGGCTTACAAGTATTATATAAAGAGCGTAATATTTGAATTTATATTAATAAAATCTAAATTTCTATTCTATGTTAAGAATGTTATAACTTAATACACAGTTTCTGTTCGTTATAAAAATGAAAATCACGTGTCGCGTGTTTGTTAAAAGTTGCCAACAACAGGTTTTGAATATAAAAAAAAATTATTTAAGTTACTTTTCCCGACTGTTATAAAAAGCAACTGAAATTGAACTAATCAGCAAAAGAAGAATTTTTCTCAACGTGTATTTTTATGTTTATTAGGAATTTACTTTTGCAAAAATTGTATGTTATTTTCAGAAATGGAAAAATTGCTTAAACCTAATTATTTTATTAATTAAAATTAGAAAGTATTAATTAAAAAAGCGGAGAAAGAAAGAGGATACTGCGTAACTTCTCAACATTGAAAAAGCAGAATTATCTGCCGAAAGAGGAAAACAAAGTAAATATAAAATGAAGTTTCCAAGGATAAATTTTATGGCAATCGTTTTTCATTTTCCGACTTCTTTTATAAAATTTATACATTCTCTTTAATATTCTGGGTATAAATCTCTCGAATTCGAGGCTAAATCTGGGTTTCTTATCGTGTGACATAAACTACCGTTTAGGATAAAGGCAGAATAGCCGATGAGCTGCAATTGCAAGATTACTTTTGTAGACTTATCAGAATTGCCAAATGATTTTCTTTAAATTAAACTGGGTCACTCCATGGCCATTCGAGGCACGCGTCTCATTATACGATGAATTTGGTGGAACAGGTTAGAAGATCGAGTTAAAGCAAAAAAAAAGTATATGTTTTCATCACTGAGGAATTTCATAGCTTTTTTTTTAAATCACAAAATTGAAATAGTAAGGAATTGTTATTAACCAATATTTTGAAATACTGATTAATAGGTGAGAAAGAATTATGTGTAACCTCGTTGAAGAACTGTATTTTTAAATTAATTTTTTGGCATCTACCTTCATAGTACCTTATAGTTCCAATGGATTATTATTATTTTTAAAATTTTATTTAAGAAAACAAATGCAAAACTCCTCTTGTTCCACAAATTATACTTACAAAAGTAAGTAAATAACTCAATAATACAAAAGAGGTAATAGTACAGCAACAGTACACTCGTGACCCAAATTAACAATACACTTGTGTCCAAAATTAAGGGAATTTGCAACTTATGTCTGCTTTTACGAAAAGTTTTGAAGTAAAGGTACTAATTATGCTGCTGAAGAATTCTGCAAATATTCAGAGTCGAATACCTAAATGTACACGTATGGTCTGCGGAGCTGTGATTGTGCACAATATGGAATGCTTGTGCACACTGAAGGATTGTCCTTCGGGACATTCGCCGTGTTTCTCGAGAGAGTTGCGTAAATTTTATGAGGTATCAGATTAAATGAATAGCCACGAACGCTTGGGTGATGGAATGAGATAGAGAATTGTCGGGAGACTAGAAGCAGGCTAGTCACAAACGCAGGTTGCTGCAGAACTCAGTGTAACACCCAGTGTCGTCTGCAATTTGTGGAAACAGTTTCAGGGTACTGAATCCATATGGAGAAGACCAGCACAAGGTCGACCAAAATCCACAACATGGAACCAAACATAGGGAACATGATTTGGAACTTTCAGCATGGCGACACACGACTGCTACAGCTTCACAGCTCTCAGGTGAACTATATGCTGCCACTGAAACCTGAGTTTCACGATCTGCAGTTGCTCGAACGTTTCATGAGATAGGTCTGCATGCCAGAAGACCCACTGTTTGTGTCTGGCTCACTGCAGCGCGCAAGACAGCGCTTTCAGCAAAGTATAGACTGCATGCGCCTAGGACCAGACTTCAGTCGAGCACAATGCCTTTTACAGATGAATCGAGAATCAGCCTGGGTACTAATTCTTGGCGTACCTATATCTGGAGAGAGCCTGGAACATCATACCACCCCTCTCTAATCAGGGAAAAGGAGCATTACGGTGGTGGAGGTGTAATGATTTGGGCAAGCATGATGCTTTTTGGACGGCCGCATACCCCTACATGTGTTTGACAAATGTTTTCTAACTGCTATAAGGTAGAGAAAGGAGACCTTAGAACCCTATGTTCAACTTTTCAAGACGAAGTTGATCCTGGGTTCCAGTTAATGGACGACACGCTTATCCACATAGGGCTCAACTAGTCGACGTGTACCTTGAAAGTGAGGATATTCGCATCATGGATTCGCCATTGAGATCTCCTAATCTTAACCCTATAGAGCATGTCTGAAACGCTCTTGAGAGGACAAGTTCATCTCGCCGTCATCGTCCGAGAACCATCCCGGAGTTGACAACTGCCTTTGTACAGGAATGGGATCGCCTGCTACAGAGAGTCCTCGGGTGCCTTCTGTTCTGTATGCCGTCACGTACACTATCTTTTTGGCTGCGAGAGAGGACCGTACCCCATAGCATTCATTTTCAGTTACCCATAGTTATTCATTTTCAGTTCAATATCGCAACGTGGATCTTGAACATTCCTACACTATGAGCTTTACTGATAATCATGCTTACATAGAATGACTTTTGAATGGTACACCTCTTTCTGTGTTATAAATGTATATTCAGACTGAATTTTATTAAAATCTTTCTATTAGGTTTTCAGAAATTCGATATAATGTGCAAATTCTTTTAATTATGCATACGAGTGTACATAATATCTAGATCTGGAAAGAATAAGGAATATATATAACAAAACAAATATTATTATAATAAGAATACTAAACTATGCTATAAATAATAAAACTATTATCGTAATAATAGTATAAGGGCAATCTATCATCATTGTCATAATGGTTAGGTTAGGTTAGGTTATTCAATTATGGCAAAGCACACGAGGGCTATCTGCCTAAAGGAAGGATGCCTTCGTGGAGGACTTTCTAAGGGAAACTGGCTCGTATACACATGGGGAAAACCACGAAAACGCCCATGTAGCCAACCCTTTCGCGGGATTCGAACCTCGGACCGAACTACCAGTGTTCAGCGTCTTTACCGCTCGGCCGCTGGTGGGCCCTTCATTGTCATAATAATACAGTAATAATAATAAAAATATTTCTCGTGTTCTACAAGAATACAATACAGTAATAGAAAAGATTTTCATTAATACAAAAGAGATATAATGCAACAATAATATATAGCATCTGGATTTGGGGAGAATAAGGAATATAAAATAAAATAGTACTGCAATAAGACTAATGAAATTTACCAAAATTAAAAAATCTATAATAATACTACAAGAAATATATATATTAATAATAATACAATAGTAATAATAACTCCTTGTTACACCAGGTATTCCACGAAGCTATAAAAGTAAGTAAATAACTCAAGAATACAAAGGAAATGTAATACAACAATAATGTAATGTATTAATTCATAATAACTAGATTTGAAGAGAATAAGTAATATATAAAACAAGAAAACTAAAATATACTGTAAGTAATAATGCTGTAAGGAATCTATATCATAATAATGTTAATATGTAAAAAATAGTAATAGTACTAAGATGTGATGCAATAATCATACCTTTTTTTCCCCCTTAAATTTTGCTTTTCAATTTCAGTAATTCCATCCCAAGATATTTCATTGCTTATTGGTGGATTTTCATTGGAGGATATTGAATCATTTTCATTGTAATTTGTTAAAGGCCTTACTCCTATGTTCCCTTGCAATGTAGTAGTCAGCTTTTCAATTAGCAATAAGGAGGCCTCGAGTTGATTTTCGGCATGAACATAATTGATATTTCAAGATTCCCGCTCACAAAAAAATGTAATGACTCTACTTACCATAATATTTCCATAATTTTATGGGATTTTGGCGCTCAAAGCGTATGGGAACAGCATAGCATCTCTTGATCCATCAGTGGTTACTGATGGATCAAGAGATGCATAAAAACCATCTATAGATCGGACATGAAATTAGCAATAACGATATGGATGTTGCTCATTTCACTGACTTCTAGAACCTAATATAGCTGTTATTCTGTAGGCTGTAATAGCTTATACCTGTGGACTGGCTGCGGTACATAATAGCTGATTCATTTTTGGCTAAGAAAAATGTTATGGAAACAAAGTATTATTTCAATCTTGTAACATGGGAGAAATTTTCAGTTTCCCTATCACATTCTTTATACAGGATCAGATGATATATCGATTCTCGAAATACAAATCTTTGTTCACAGTCTTGATGTGCAAAATATCGAATTTAGACTGTCATAATACGCGGTAAAAAAGTAAACGACTGGCACAGAATTTTGTAAATTTGAAGTTATCCTATTTTCTAGTGAGAGGAATTTTTTATTGATTTATATTTTGACTTTTTCTAAGAATCCCCAATTTACGCGCATATTTTTAGAGTTATTATATTTTTTTCGAAACGTTTATAATTATTTATGCCATTTCCATTTACGAACTTTCAGTTTTGCGAAATTTTTGCTGCTGTGTGATTTCGTAAAATCGAAAATCCATTTAAGTGTTTTTTAAGAAAAAGTACTAGTTATGACAATCCTGTCAAGAGTGCATTCGATCAAGATGGCAAGATTGTCAGCACCTGATTACACGGGTTAGGAGGTCTTAAGTTGAAATCCCAGTAAAAACCATATCTTTGTAACCGATCTGTAAAACAAAAGCTTAAACGGTAATTTGGTAAAACACAAACAAGTCTAAATAAAATTTGATATTTAAATAATTCAAACAAATTAAAATACAGAAAGCAAAATTTCGTTCGTTTGCCTCCTTGAGCCATTTTGCTTTTTGGATCGCCATATTACGTTAGGTGATGTCCCTGATGAGCTTTTTTTCCAAAACAGGCTGGACAATATGATTCAGCCTGAGTCAGAAATAGTCTTTGAACATCATTCCCATCTTAGTCTTCGTTTTTCACCCCCACGATAGACATAAAGGAGGGTGGATGAGTTTAGTAGTGAATTTTTTTTTAGAGTAATGTACATTGGAAAGTGCATCTGTTTGAAATTCTTTGAAAGTTGTCTTTTACAGGAACTAATTGTGAATTTCTAATATGGAAATATTCTCAAAATTCGCCATTTTAATTTTGAAAAACTGAAATTAAGCAGAGTTATTTCATGGCTTTAAAGCAATGGCAAATTATTATTAATGTCTATGATGAGAGCAGTAGTCATATACTTTGACCTGTAATCTATGGCACCTACAAAAATTTGTATATTCAGATTTAACAAAAAATAACTCTAGAATTAAAAATATAGATAACCAAAGTACTTACTTTACTAAGTTGACTTATTTCAATAAAGTACCCTTTGAAATATTAAACTGTTTTCTGAAGGGCAGATGGAAGTTAATTCGATTCATTAGTTAGTCGCTCATTAAGAAGAAACGTCATTGTTAAACAGCATATCTTAATCTTATTTGTACAATTTGGCATGGCAACGCTATTTTCCGATGCATAATTTAAAGTTATGGATATGATCAAAATCACCAGCATTTCCCTATATATCGCTTAAATGGGCTAGCAGATGCCTTCTCTCATGCTTCGAGGAGATAACGAGTCTGTCAATGATGATTGCTTTTGCAGTATCAGTGAAATTAAATGTATAACCTTATTTTGTTAAACTGATAACTCACTTAATTAATATTGTTTTTTTTTCTGCTATTATATGAGATGAGCATGAATGACTTTGTGTTATCCAAGCAAAAATGAATCTTATTAGCATGGAACGTGATACTGTAAACAATGAGCATTGCCCAAACAAAACGAGTCTAGGGTAAATCATCAAAGGTCATTCAGTGCCACTTGCATTTTAACTTACTGCTATCGGGAGGAAGAACAATTGCATTTCTAAGAGAAGTGAAGTTTATTAAAGTAAAAAAGAAAGGCGTGTGAAATTTGGGAATAAAAACATAATACGATTTTTTGCTTCTGTCGATATCGTTCCAACAGCCACAAAAACAGAGTTTTCCAATGGAAAGTACCCGCGTGACTTGAGGTGAAAGTGTGGCATTGGATCTCCGTCGAGGATCAGGATCACGAATTGGTGGAATTTGAGATAGTAGGTCACATGGGGTGGGCGGTGCGGTTATCGAACAGTCTCATCGTTGAATGGATAACCCCTTCTCATTCTAAACACTCACGATACAATGCACAATGCCGGGTTTATTAGAGCACGGAGGGCAAAAAAATGAGAAAGTAATGAAAGCGAAAGGGATGATTGGGAACTCGTCCTCCAAACACAGATTTATTTATTATTATTTATTTACTGGCATTTTTTCCCAGGCGGCTTTTAATATGTTCCCGTTGATTATGGATGTGTTCTGAACTAAAGAGAAAAAAAATTCTTTCAAATATATGAACTAGGATTGGCGATGGTATCGATGGCTTTTGGATTGTTCGTTCGCGGCCAAATCGTGTAATGCAGATTCTGCGTTGGCGGTAACTTGTCACGGCTCAGAGGATGTGTCCAGCTATGTGGGTTGGGAAAGATTCTCTTCCGCGCGCAAGCCGCATATGCCGATTATTTATGTCTTTTTTCCCCCTTTTTTTTAAAAAATTTGTCTTGAAATAAGCTACCGGATAGAAGAGATTCACGATGGTAACATAACCATAATTTGGCCTTGGAGTGAACAGTTACTTTCCATTTCTCAAAGAAAAGTAGTAGTTAAAAATTTTCATTATATTTCTACCCGTTTAATAAAAGGTATTAAAATTCAATAATCGATTATTTGCCACTGAATGAAGGAAACATGAGCCCTAATGTAGACACTGAACACTAATTTGGGTATTAATTTGGGTAGACCTAGCGACCAATCATATACTCAACAATGTATACGTGAGTTGTCGTACTTAGTTGAGATATCTGTTTTCTGGAAAATTTTTTATGTCTAAGATTCAGCTTGATCTTTTACTCGAGTCCAAAAGTTAGTCGGGGTAGAACACGAAGAAGTGGCCGGCCTACCAGAACTTCGCCAAATGATCTTACAGGTATAATCCCACCGAGCTAGTTGTACAGTTCCGTCCCCAGTTCTGATGACGCACATCTAACGGGACAAATAAGAAGGTCTGCCATGAAGCCACTCAAGAGTAGAGCTTCCTCTCGCAAGTACTATAAAAGCCTCCAAGCTTCACAGACACTACGCTTACAAACATTCATGCCTTGTCCGAGGTTTGAACCTGGAACCTACAATACGGCAGCCAACATCGGTGACCGCTAGACCTATCAGGGCGGCACAAAAGTTAGCCAGTAATAAATACGTTTGGATACAGGCTACTATGAGCAATGTTAAGAATATTTATAACATAGTCCTATCTCCGTATTTACTGTGGAAAAAAAAATCGGAAAAGAAGAAGAGATGGCAAAGGGAAAACTAATATTGCCGTAAGTTTTAAGATAATTTCTAGTATTTTATCAACATGTAGAATTCAGGTTGAAATACTGTAGAGCGACAGCTACGTGAATATGCCGAGACCTATGGACATATCATGTTTAAATGTATTACACAAGCTTAGATTTATACTGAATAAAAATGGATTTACTTTTCTACTTGTTTTAAAATTTACGACTTTTGTATTAAAATGGTTACAATTATACTTCCAATACTTTTTGAGTGGAGTTATTCTTGTTTCAAAGAAAATAATCTTTTACACTAGCTTATATCACCAAATATCTTTAAGCCTGTCAGTTGGAAATGATGCTCAAGTCTTCCTGCCATTCCAGCTACTTGATAATGGTCTACTAAACCGCGGAATACTGATTCGACTCGAAATGAAATATCGGCAAACAGGCTAGCGCATGGGCATTTTCAAGATTTTCCTTCATGTACGCGAATACGAGTTAGTTTTCTTTGAATGCTATTCACGAAGGCGTTTCCTTCTTTTATCAGATAACCCTGATGAGCTTTGACGTAAGCAGTGGCCATTTTTTAGACATTCAAAGACTTCAACAGTTGATTCATAGACTTCAGTATTTGGTGGGGATCAATATGATACAAACCATATTTAAATTCCTTATGTTGTTCTGATTTGCAGTTTGATCTGGAAACTGAAATATATGGATGACTGGATTTTAACTGTACTCTTTAAGTTTCAATCGCTGAAGCGCTCTTGTGAAATGTACATGTTAAAATCACTTAATGCCATAACGCGTTGATTTTCATTATGCGTTGTTGCTGTGATATGCTAAAATCTCAATAGTTTTCATTGTTCCAATTGTTTGCAGCGGTACAGTAGTTTAGAAATGCATTAATTTGTCATTTTTTACTGCTAGATTTGCCACTGCAGCGATCAAATATTCTGAGACAGCTAATGCCAAATTTTTATCAATGTTTGCTGTAAGAAAGTTTGTTGATTCGTTAACTCTGAACAATATCTAGTGAAAGAAGAAATAAATTTAAATAAATGAATCTTGTGGAACTGGAAACTGTAATCTAGCTTTATCAGGAAGCTGTAAGGATTTTCTCCCTCCTTACCGCTTGCCACGGTGATATAATTGGGAAACATGGCAGCTAGAAATCGGGAGGTCTGCAGTTCATATCTGGGCTAGAGCATCGTTGATTCTTCATGTTAAATGGCTTCAGAAAAATTCTAAACTCTACAGAGTGACATGATAATAAATAAAAAGCTAATGAAGATAAAAAGCTAATACATAAAAAAAAAAAGCTAATAACTGTGATTTTAAGCTACGGGTGCATTACGAATGAAGTGAGTTATATTAAGCTGCATGTCAGTAAGAGCCGCATGCTGGAATTCCAGAAAATTTGAGTTTTTGTAATTAAATTACAGCTTGATGCGGAAAAAAAAATTCTTTTTCAGTTTTTAAAAGCTTCGATTCTTCCGCGATACCTTCTTGTAAATGCTGGTCTATCATGGCTTTCTTAGGGTCGTGAAACTTCGGATTTTACTTAAATCTGAACCTCAGCGACTCAAATCGTTCTTCTGTTACCTCAAAATGATCCCGATCTCCGAAATTTTCTTAAGCTAACATCATCTTCTAAGCGATGATGACTGCCATCATATTTGTTAGAAATTCCCAAAGTTTCCAATTGCCATAAATTGCTCATCAATTCGGACGTCGAATCAGCTTCTAAATAATTTTTAACTTGTAACAAATTCTGCATGATGTTAAATGTTTCTAATGCATTACATGTGTTTTCTATTCCGCTAACAGCCCCCCTCCCAAATTTAATTTTTACCTCTACTAACGACTCAGAAATTCGTCAGACCCTTCCTCTAATGCACCCACAAGCAAATCTAACTTTTAAAGATTTTCGTTGTAAAATGGTTTGATAGAATCAGTGAAACAGTTTTATTATTTTTTTAATGTTTTTGAATAACATTATTAAGCTTCTTAACTAACAAGAAATGAAATAATTAGGTTGGGACATTTAAGTTTACTAATAACTTTATAAAAAGAAGTGAAATAAATTATTTAATTTTTTTTTCACTGAGTAGTTTTAGTTTACCGCCATATTTCAAACGTATATTTTATTTGCATACGAAGTGCTCCTTTCGTCTCCTAGAGCCGCGTTGTGGCCAACCTTGTAGTAGTACAAACTGAACTTTTGATTCAGCTTACGCGAGGTTAATTTTAATAAAATTTTAGAATATGTAGCAAGTCTATAGGAGTGCATTAAAAATGTATTACTATTTTTAGCAGGAAGTTGCACTTAATGCCCCACGACAGGATTCTCTGGTACCATCGCTATCAACGAATATTTGATTTGACCTCCCGATATTGGCTTTTCTTTGCATATTTTTAGCTCTCAACTAGGCGCGTGCCATGGTAGAGACGAAGACCACGGTGATTTAACTTCACAAGAATTCCTCTTTTTCTGTTTGTAGCAGGTTCATTCATTGAGAGTGATGAAGAAAGAGGAAGTGAGCCGCCTTGGCCATTGACACCAGAGGTCGACTTCTTTTCAGTGGCGTGGGCAACGACAAGAGGGAAGGGGCGTTCGGGCAGGAGTGTAGAAAACGGAACGAGCCCCCTTTCAATGGACCTGACACACATAATTCGGTCTCGAACACTTTCACCGCGCTTTGTAGAGCGTGGAAGATTTAGAAGAGCGACCGCGGACTTAGTGAAGTGAATCCGACCTGTTGCTGGAGAATAAAAGGTGTTTCCAGAACCTTGTTTATTACCTCTGTGGCCGATTGCGTGGGCGGGTCTTAAGGGCATCGAAGGGTGACACCGAAGAATGGATCGGAAAGAAGTGGAATTGAGGGTAAAAGTCTCCTTTTATGCAATTTTTCGCCTTTTCTCCCCATTCTTCTTCTGCTGCTGAGGGATTCTGCAGAAAGGTGACCATTACCAGGGTGTGGCATATCCGGATTGACTTTATGCTTCGGGTAATTTCTATTGATATCGGTTCCTTGACACCAGAGGGGAAAGGATTACTTTTCCACCCTTTAAAACTGGCATCTTTTTTACCCCCATCATTCTATAGAAATTACTAAGAAGGAAAATGGTTAATTTGCGTTCTTTATCAACTAAGATAACCATCTTGTGGATGAGTAAGCCTCTTCGCTCATCACTGAACAGTCCACTTATTTCGTTCTTCAGAAGTGCTTTTTTATTTTATTTTATTTTCTAAAAGGAAGTATATTGTAAAGGTAAAAATTAATGTAGTGGAAATTTTTTATTTGTAGGAGTGGCTAAACATTGAGATATTACAAAATGCATTGTAATTATTTTTATTGGAGACAGGTCCTAACTACCTCATAAATCCGCAAGGGCCTCAAGTTAGATCCCAATTCTATAAATCTACTTCGATCCAGATCTCATTCGATTAGAAAAATTTGTTGATAAATTTAAGAACCGCCCGATGCGATATAATCTTCACACAGGAGAAGCCCTTTGAAGATAATTTTTACACCACAGTGTAGTTATATAAAAGCATGAATTCTTGCGAAGCACGCTACGGTTATTTAACTAAAAGGAGGGATGCTATTACGGAGGATCCTCTAAGGGAAACAGGCTTACTTTTATGGCACTTATTAGGAAAATCACGAAAACGCCCGTGCAGCCACCCGTTTATCGCGATTTGAACTCATTCGAACTACTAGTGTTCAGTAGCCTTACGACACGCCAACAGCGGGTTATTCTGTAAAGGAGTAAAACAATAATCACGCTGCGCGAAAAAGTACCGCAGGAATTGATTGCAATTTTAAATTAAATGAATTTCTTTGCACATTTGTTCCAAGCATATTTTTTATGTAAGAAAACACTGCCTAAGACAAATGAGAGACAAACGGTACTGTTTTTTCGTAGCTGCTGATATATATTTTGTTATAATCTTTACATAACTACATTTCTATGCAAAAATCAACAAAGTTTTATGCGGACTCAGAATAACTTTTTCGAACCGGACTCCTTTTAGAAAGTTGTCGTATTTCCATCCGTCATGCTATTTACGTTTCAACACAAATAAATATGCTCGATTTAAATCGCGCATGCGTATTTGTGTTCATTGTGGATATTGCCCGCCTTTGAATTATTTATATTAGGTGAAGCTGTCTACCTAAACTTCAGTTTTGGCCGGCTGCTTCTCGGGAATAAAATTCGAACATCTAATATCTCTTCCTTTCCTGCCATCAACTCTCGAGAGAACGTTTGGTTCGTCAGATTTTTAAGTGCTCCCATTCTTCAAAGACACTGCCGTTAAATCGAGCATATTTATTTGTGTTCATTGTGGATATTGCCCGCCTTTGAATTATTTATATTAGGTGAAGCTGTCTACCTAAACTTCAGTTTTGGCCGGCTGCTTCTCGGGAATAAAATTCGAACATCTAGTATCTCTTCCTTTCCTGCCATCAACTCTCGAGAGAACGTTTGGTTCGTCAGATTTTTAAGTGCTCCCATTCTTCAAAGACACTGCCGTTACTTGGCATGGGAACTAATCAACTTGCGCTAAGTATCGTAGTGTCCGGTAGGAATACTGTATTAAACTACTTGGACTCATCTTGCTTATTGTATTTAACCATTTTTTGCCTTGCTGCGGCTTGGATCACGTTTTTTAACTTACGAACCAATTGATTTATTTAATTTTAAAAAAGCTTGTTGATAAACCATGCTTAACTAAAACAGTGGAAACGAAGGCAAGAAGTATTTTGCGCTTAGTATAACTGCATGCACTTTTCTTACACGCCTTCTCCTTTCTAAAAAACTGAGAATTGAATTACAACTCTTCTGTGCATGGACTTCCAAGAAGGTATATCGTATTTCCCCCCCTTTTTTTAACTAATTTTATCTTCCGAAAAACAAGAGGGGAATATTGTGAAAGTAATTTAGTTTTCAAAAAATGCGATTACAGAAAGAAGATAACAAATGAAAAGTTGTTATGCATAAAGCGCAAGTATCTGTCACAATATTCTTTGTTTAAAAGAAACTTAAATTTTAATAAGAATACATAATAATATTAAGCATTGCAATATCTGACGGATGTTGAACCAAAATGTGACGGTAATAGCGCGGCATGTCTGGCTCAGTTATCTCGTAAAGCCCCAGGCGCACCTCACATGAATGCGTCTTGACCGGAGTTCCCAAGAGGAACATCGGAAGAACGAAGAAAGAGGCGGGGGGAGGAACTGAAGATTTCGAAAGATGAAACGCATCAGAAGCAGGTAAGATTACAACGACCCGAAACGTAAATAATAAATGAAATCGTATGTTTGGAAAGTTTCTTAAGTGTGACAACACTTGGCACGTCCGGATAGCTTAACGAAGAATCTGCATTAAATACGTTTCAAATAATAAGTGCAAGGGAAAGTGAAGCGGATGAAATACTACTGCAAAAATGCAGATATAAACTGAAAAAAAAATAAAAATACTGAAAGATTCCAGTGTACCAATAAACTAGCCCCTAGAAGAGGAAAACTAGGTATGATAGAGGAAAGGTTAAATTATGCGAATATTTTTTTTAAATTTTCAGAACGTAGCACTAAAAAAGCTAAAAGTGAAAATATGTATATGTGATTACTGTGTGAGATATAATTATTGTGGAGTTGGAGAAAATATGTATATTACAAAGATATGTCCAGATCAATTTTTCAATCAAATTTTTTAATCAAAAAGCACTGTCTGCGTGGCATTTACTTTCACAGAGTTCTTAAGAGTTGAAAATAATATGCTACAAACAAGTGAAAATCTCGCAGATAATTTTTGTAAGTTGGAACTAAAAGTGCGAACTTCACACTGACACACACATATTACGCACAAAGTTTAGGCGATTATGTGGAAAATGTTGAGAGTATTTTCTTAAAAAAATAATATATCTGAAGTATGATCACTGACCTTCCATCCTTGAGGCATTCGTTCAAGAAAAGGAATCCGTCCCATTGCTTACATAGAGGAGACAGCGTTCATCCCCCTCCTAGATTACTTCCTTTAAAATCCCAACTTTTTTAATTAAACGAAAAAAAGTGCCCATACGAAATACTTTTTCTCTCGCTGCCATCTTTTACACGCGGATATACAAACTCATACATCACAGGACCGAAGTATTTCCACATGTTACTGGAGTCCCCCCTTGGCCGGAAATAATTACTCTTTCTCGCAGGAATGATATATTTTTTTTTAACCCTGCCTGCCTATTTCCCCTTTTCTTTGGTTTGTTCCTCCGCAAACTTTTCTTAATGTTTGTTCAGCGTTGGTTTTAAATTATAGTCCCCGAGGGGGTGGAGGGTGGGATTTACTTCGAACGCCGACGAACACGAGATATGGCGGACGGAAACGGTATGTCATTGATTGGACGGCGCCATCTATCGACGGTTTCGTACATAACGTGAAATCATTTTAATCTCGGATGAAATTTTGCTGCCCTGTTTGCTATGCGCTTGTATTTACTTTGACAGTGAGCAGTACTGCAGCCGGCGACGAAATATATAACCGGACTGCTACTAATAATAATAAAGGGGGAAAAAAAGCAACGAAAAAAAAAAGGAAAAGCGTTTAACCCCAAAAAGGATCTGATCTTATGGAGTCTGTTTGTAATTAAAGTCACATTCGGAGCTGTCCTTTTTTATTTTTATTTTTTTAATTATTTTTTTCCTCTTTTCTCCCTTTTCTTAATCTGACTATTTGAGATTTTTTCCCCCTTTCCAATTTTTTTTTCTATCATTATTTTATTTGATTCGGGTAAATTGCATCAAGTCAGGAAGAACTCAGCATACTTCTATTTGAAATTTTTAAAAGGAGAATAAAATAAAAATAACAATTTAAAGAAAGAAAAAAAAGGAAATGTCAGGTTAGAAGTCAAGCTGGTCATTGCGGCAGATGGGTCGTTTCGTCGGAAAAGGAAATGAACAGAAAAGTTAATTTAGACGATTTAAATTAGATTTCAGAATGGTAATCACGATTTTCCAAGGACTGGTTTCATTTTTGAGGGGTGGCACTTACCTTTACACCTTAATTTTTAACTGCCTCTCTTCGCTCGTCCAATTTTTAATTCTGCTAATGCTTGATAGGTAGCGGATAATAATAGAAAGGGGAGAAGGCGAAGTAATAGATTATTCAGGGGTAATGGAAAATGAATTTGATAAAAAAAAGTGTAATGAGTATCTGGGGGCTCGATGTTGAATTAAGACTGTTTATTAAATGTAATTCTGATTGACCTTTACGGAATTGACAGAAGTGTTAGCATTTAAACGTTAAACCTTATTTTGAACCTTTTTGTGAACCTTATTTTATTATGATTCGACTGTGTAATTATTTACAGTATCGTAATTATTCGAAGATATTAGTTTATATCTGTTAGTTAAACGACTTTGAATATGGCTAGAAATTACGATAAAAAATAATTTTAAAGAACCGCAAGCACATTTTGGGAAATCTACCTCCTGGCTAATTTTCTGTTCAAGATAATATTTCAAAAATCTTTTCAAAAATACACAATTTCTTCAAGAACATAAAAGAAATATTCAACTAGCTTCCATGACTGGTACTATCTTTATACTACATTAACATCTAAATCATTATACACTCACGTTTGTGAAAATTGCAACACCAAGAAGGAATCGTCATAATTGAATGCAATTTAATACACAGTTGAGTGGTAGTGGTACAAATAAATGATTAAATGTTCAAAGCAAACAAACAAGAACAAGAGATCAGAATCAGTATTTTGTGTGGCCACCACGCGCCGCAATAAGTGCTGCTACACGACGTGGCATGGAGTCAAACAAAGTTTGAATGTCTGACTGAGGAAGAGCATTCCATATCGTTTGTACGCGTACCCAAAGTTCGTCTGCAGACGCAACAGGACGAGGATCACGAGCAAGACGCCGACCAATGACATCCCACACATGTTCAATTGGCGACATATCCGGGGAACACGCAGGCCAAGGAAGAAGCTGTACCTGCTGCGCTGCAAAGAAAGATTTAACAATCCGAGCAGTATGAGGGCGGGCATTGTCCTGTTGAAATACAGCGCCTGGCAAGCTTTGAAGGAAGGGAACAGCTTCGGGCTGTAGAACTTCACGGATATACCGGTTGCTGTTCAGATTGCCCACAATTCGTAGCAATTGAGATCGTCTATGATATGCTATGGCGCCCCAGACCATAACTCCGGGTGTTCGTCCACTGTGGCGTTCGATAATGCACTCCGGAAGGTGGCGTTCACCGGCATAGCGTCTGACACGAATGCGGCCATCATGGTACCACAAATTAAAGCGGGATTCGTCAGAAAACACGACATGCTGCCAATCAGCACGCCAGTCTCTATGCTGATTGGCCCATTGTAGCCGCAGGCGGCGATGGTCGTGCGTTAGGGGGATCCTGTATAAAGGAGTCCGTGCGCGCAGTCCACACTGCAGCAGACGTCTACGAATTGATGAAGCACACAATGAAACACCTGTAGCTATTGACCACAGTGCTGCCAATTGTCTAGAGGAAGCTGTACGGTCCGTCCGCGCCATGCGGACCAGGTGTCTATCATCGCGAGCTGACGTCACATTTCGGGGTCCACTCCCGGATTTCCGAGTTGTCCGACACTCGTCCGTCCACTGCTTCCAAACGCGCATCACTGTGCTGCTGTTACGCTGCACACGAGAGGCTACTGCACGATACGACAATCCAGCTTCACGAAGGCCGATGATTCTCCCTCGTTCAAACTCTGTAAGTTGTTCAAATCTCGCTCTCTTTCGTCGACGAGGCATAAGTACAGATTGAGTTAACGTTTACCACTAGCAGATAACCACCGATAACCATACACGCCTCGCTACAGCCGTCTATTTATTCGGATCCATCAGCCGTTCAGAGGGCGCTGCTCAGCATACGCATTGGCTACGGATTTGCAATTCTAATCATTTGCATATCATGCGCTACTTTGCATTTCCTGAAAATTTCAGCTCACTCGCGTAAGTCCTTCATGGTGCTGCAATTTTCACAAACGTGAGTGTATATATATATAGAGAGAGAGAGTTATAAAAGCAACTTCCACGCAAAATATTGAAAATATACGGTATTAATAATTTCAAGAAAGATCTGATTTTCTCATTCGCTCTAAGAAATTAATGAACCCCAAAATCATAAAAAACTGAACATTGGTGAATTTTTTTAGTCTATTATTACATTTCGCAATAACGCATAAGAAAATATGTGTTTATTAAAATATACAAGTCAAATACTTAGTTCATTAAAATGTTAAAACAAAAACTGACTAATGAGTTTTCAGTATGGTACATAGCTACCTAAAAGTATACTGCAAGCTTTCTTTTAAGTAAGTTCTTCAGTCAGGCAGATTCACTCCTTAGTGAGATATGAGCTCTCGGATACTTCCGGATGAGGAAATTAATGTAACAATTTAGCACCTTAGAAAATTCTCATAAACGTTTCCCGATTTTAATTTCTGCGTCCAGTCCAATGAAAATACAAATTAATCTCTGCTGTCTATCGAATTAGGCTGTCCTAGGAAGTCGTACGTCATTGACATGAAATAAAAAGTCCATTCAAATACGATCATGTTTTAAGGAATTTTCTTCTTTTTACTGCATACCTTCGCAATTGTAATTTTGAAAGTACGTTCGTTTAGCAGTAGGAATGGTCCGGAGTTCGAATCCCGGAAAGGACATCACTGATTGTCTCACCTTTCCTGCCCAAAAATTCCAAATCGCTACAATTGCGTCCGACTAAAGTAATCAGACAGCAGTTCGTCACTACCTGGATTTGTGGATTGGGCCCCTATCTTTTATAGATCGCCTTTTAAGTGGGAAAGAATATGAGGAATTTCCTTCTTTCTCACTTCTTACTTTCTGGTGTAGTTGGAAGTACGTCTGGCTAGCGATCGGAAGGCCGGAGTTCGAATCCTGGCGAGAGCATCGCTGGTTGTCTTACTTTTCCTGCTTCAAAAATTCCAAATTATTCTACAGTTAAATTGCTAGTTCATAGAATCTCATCACAGTATGTGAATACTATGAAGTATCATTTGGGAAGACGTGTAGATTTGTGCGATCATTGATTATTATCCCACTCTACACCAACAATCTATCACTTCCAAAATATTTTTCTTAAAACCTTGAGGGTTGGCGTCGATAAGTCAAGTTTCACTTCTAGATTCGCTGCTGCATTCCTCTGCCTAGATATCTCCTTCGTGAAACTTGGAAATAGGTCTTTCTTGATATACGATATCCGAAGCTAACTTCCATGTACTATGAATTCAATGTAATCTTGCATATAGGAACGGGAAATGGTCCTTTCTGGTTATTTAGATTTTGGGACACCAAAGAGTTTAATTTTTCTGGCGATAATCTGGCTGTATTTGGAAAACAAAATCTATTACGATTTTTATGTGCATTGTCATAACTCGGTAAGTAACTGAAATTGCTACAATGCTTGTACGACTCTCACTTTATATTTGATTAAATATAATTATGCATTAATACTTATCGTTCTTAACTTAAATCATCATTGAATTGTTTCTTCGAGCCATTATCTAGAACGGCCACAGAGCACTTATGGCTATTTTCCGCTATTTATATTACTGTAAATTTACGTATTACATGAAGTATTATTGTGAACTTATTACGTGATGTGCATTCCAGCATTTATGAAACTCAAGACTTGTTTATTGCAATTGCTTCATAAGCATCTTTTATCTGTGAGGAGGATTATTTTTTTTAACTTTAATATAATTAAATGTAGTTTCAATTAACTGTATACTCAAACACGTTTTTCCTCTCATTTTGCCAATTTAGGCTAGGTACGCAACCTTTCGTAATTACCAAAAGTTATATGAATATGGACTGTTGTACGGTTAATAAGATTAATTTAGTTATTTTCTTTATTAGTAGTTTTTTTCCTCCCATTACGGACGTGAGAAAGTTAACTATTTATATATCTATTGCATTTAAGTCTCGTTCTTGAGAAATCTATGAAGGATTTCTTTATGTCTCTAATTTAAAACAATTTTCACTTTTTTTAAAGTTTTCAGAAAATAATAAGCAAAAAATAAAACAGAGAGGGCAGTAAAAATCAAAGAACAAATCAAATGCAAGTTTTTCTTTTCTTCCCCCAACTAATATTTACGATTTCATTTCATTTTATTGAATATTAATGAATATATATATATATCAGTCATGTATTATTTTTAGCTTATTAAGTTTGGAAATAAAAGCGAAAGTTTGTTGACAGAAAAGTTTTTCATTCATGACATTATAAAGAAATGTGTATATTGTTTTTAAATCGTTCAGTAAACTGGCGGTTGTAGTGTTATAAGATGGCGGTTAAATTAAAAATCTTAAGTGGCGTGGAATAGCAACTTTTCCTGGAATTCGCAGGATGTTCCATGCATGACTAAATCAGTAAACAGCAGTTTGGTAACGTAACGTAAACTGATACGAAAATTTTTTATCCTCAAAGCACAGAATATGCAATGAACCTCTTACAGCAATTTCATCTCATTCCCTTGTAGTCCAGTATTTCTTAGAACATAAATAAAGGTAGATATTAAGCCTTAACTTTCTAAATCAACCTACTGAGAAGACCAAAACCGGTGGCTAGAACTGTAAACTCTGAGTAACAACTTTAAGGCCAGTAAACATTTTTGAGAAAATGTAAAATGAAATAAAAGGGATTCAAATAATATTAATTATTAAAGTTCATTGATAAGAAATAAATGCTATAAACATAATTTGTAAATACATAATTATGAGAAACATGTGGTTATTTACAAAGTTAGTATTTCTGCCTGAGTAAAAACTTTAAGGCCACCTGTCATTTTTTAAAAATAAATATAATATAATCGTGTAATTACCACTGCAACTACTAGCTTGTGACACCGCTGCAATTTTGATATTTGTCATACGTTTCTTCGAAGTATTGGTGATCTTTGTGAAGATGGCGAAGGGTAAGTAGTTACCTGATCCTGAAAGAGGAGAGATCGAAGCTTTGTCTTCAACAGGAATGAGTAGTCGTGCTATTGCGATAAAGATAGGAAGATCAAAGACTGTAGTCAACAATTTTTTTAAATTGAAAGACAATTACGGTAAAAAGAATACTGGGGGAAGACCTTAAGCTTTGTCCTCGAGTGATGAAAGGAGAGTTTTTCAACTTGTATCTACTGGAAAGTACTCAACCAGGAAACTGATTCCGACGACAGGTTTAAACATTTGTCAAAAACGATTTATAACACAATTAGAAGATCTGGAAGGTTCACTTATACAGCAAAATGACTAAGCCTCAGTTACTGCAGAGACACAAAATAGAGCGGCCAGAAAGTCATATCCTGGGACAACCAATGAAAAGAAATTATTTTTTCAGACGAAAAAAAATGGAATTTGGATGGACCAGATGGCTGGAATTTCCACTGGCATGATATAAAAAATGAAAAAGAAATATTCTCCAAGAGCCAATTAGGTGGAGGGTCTGTCATGACTTGGGGCTGTTTTGCTTACAATGGTGTGGGCTCAATTGCATTCGTTTCAGGTAGAATGAATTCACAAGGATACCAAAATGTCCTAACAAATCATCTTTTGCCAAATGCTGAATATCTTTCTGGAGAAAATTGGAAATATCAGCAAGACAATGCATCGATCCATTCGAGTAACAGCACAAAAAATTGGTTGCAAGTCAACAATGTTGAAAGTGTGAAATGGCCAGCTAGATCACCTGACCTCAACCCAGTCGAGAACCTTTGGGGTGACTTAGCAAGAAGAGGTTATGCAAATGGGAAACATTTTACATCAACAACAGAGCTGAAACCTACTATCGAAGATGAATGGTATAAAACCGACCCCACCCTTTGTCAAAAACTCGTTTCATCCATGAAAACAAGAATATTTGAAGTAATTCGAAGAAATGGCTTCTAAACAACCTTCTAAGAATTTGTAATTTTTTTCTTATATGTTATTTTCTATGTTGGCCTTAAAGTTTTTACTCAGGCTCAAATATTCATCTGTGTGTTCTGTAATATTTTCTAATAATAAAATATTTGCAAATTAATTTTTCTACTTTTTTTACTTTTATTTAAGCTCAATAACTATCAATCAAATGGTATTTTAATTCCTCAGTTTAAATGTTTCCATTTTCTCAAAAATTTTTACTGGCCTTAAAGTTTTTACTCAGGCTGTATATGGCTATCTTGGGGAGATTTCAGTGTTCTAAGAAGTTATTCTCTGAACTGATATTCATATTTAAGTAAACGTATATGTAACTGTATGCAGCAATCAAACAAAGTCTGAATCTCCTCCTAAAACTTCCAACTTAAGGCATCCATGCCGTAACCAGTCTTCCATATTTGCGATTAAAAATCAGCATCCTAACTTTTCAATAACAGCACAGATTCAGCAATAAAAACTTTATAATAATATGATCTAAAGGACATAAAACCTATGAAGGAAATGAAAGAGCAGACATTCTCTCAAAACAAGCTACAGTTGAACAATTGGGAGGTCAAATTGAAACTCCATGGCCAAGGTCCGCATTAAAACATAAATTAAAATATCATCACATAAAAGATGGCAACGCGAGTGGATTCAAGAACCGCAAGGGCATAGAACATTTCACTTTATTCCAAAGATCAGTGACAGCATCCATTCATATTGGCATATTTTATTTTACAATATATCTCGGGTGGTGGCTCCCTCTCCACATATTTCAATGATAAAAATTTATAAAGCACTGACTTATATGTGGGAAAACGGAAGATCCTGACCACTACCTCTTTACATATCGTCTAACCGAGAGATACCTAAATAACTATGATACAAGGGTTGCCATTTACATGTCTGACCAAATAATGAAAGAACAAATATTTATGATCGAAATTGGTTTTATTGTTTTCAAAATATTCTCCGGGAGATCAATACACTTATGTATACGTTTGAACCAATTTTCGAAGCACTTTTCCCACTTCGATTGAGGTAACTCCAAAACATGCGTTTTGAATACATCAACCGCTTGTCCTAAATCGAGTGTTGCAAATCGCTGACCAAGTAATTTATTTTTGATGTGCGGCAATAAAAAAAGTTACTGGATGCCAAATTAGGGCTGTACGGCGGATGACCCATCAATTCGATGTTTTGGCCCGTCAAAAATTCCTTTCTTCGATGTGTGAGAGTCATGATTTTGCCGCTTTTTCTGCTTTTTTCGAACTTCTCCGATGATTTCTGAAAAATAAATGTTCGTGTTCCATTTGGAATTGAGCGTTCTGCGTTGCTCTAATGCCACTGTCGCCACGTGATCGGTAATGCTGAAGAAACAGGCTACCATTTACACTGGTGTGCAAAAATTAAGGACGAGACGGTTTTTTCAATATAACTTTGTACAAAAACTTTCAAAATCAACACATTTAATACCGTAAGATTTACAATACGTAAAGACATGAGTAATGTAAGCAACACTTACTAAAAGAGAAATCAGAGGGATAAAAAGAAGCTTTATTGAAAAAGTAGCATGGAGCGCAATGCGACTGAAGGCCAAAACATCCCTGTGATGGGTGTCCAGCAAGAAACATCCGGTCTTTAATAGGGGATATGATCTCCCCTGACTGCTAGGCAGGTTTCACATCATTTGTGCATGTTGGATATGTGGTTGTTAATGAGCTGTTGAGACACTGCTGCTCGTTCCTCTTGTAGCACCAATCGCAGTTTCGGAATCGTTACTGGCGATAAGTTACGTGCTGCCACGGGTCTCCCTAGTAAGTTCCGTACATGCTTGATGGGATTTAGATCCAGAGACCTTGCCGACCAATCCATGTGTTCAATAGCTTCACTCTCCAACAGCTCTTCGACAGTAACTGTGCGATGAGGTGGAGCGTTGTCGTCCATGAAGAGGAACTGAGGACCCATAGCCCTTGTGAAAAGACGTATGTAAGGAAGAAGAACCTCGTTACAATAGCAGTCCCAGGTGACGAACCTCCTTGGGAGATATAAAGACTTCGTCCTAAATTTTTGCACACCAGTGTACTTCGAGTGCTTCTTCCGCGAAAAACTTTTGTTGGATTTGGCTCGTCTTGGAAGACTTATATAGTTAACTGCTGTTTTCTTTCGGCGTCGTATGCATAAATCCATGACTCATCACCTTTGTAGATGTTATATACAGCCTTTGATGCACCCTGAACGTATTTTATCAACATTTCTTTGCTCCAATCGACAGAGCTTCTTTTGAGGATTTGTCAGATTATGCGGGATCCAACACGGACAAATCTTTTTTACGGCCAACTTTTCATGTAATATCTTGCTGATGGTTGTCACACTAATGCCCGAAGATGCCTCAATCTCACGGTATGTTACATGGCGATCTTGCTTTATCAGTTCACGTTTAGCATCGATATTTTTTGACACAATAGAGATTTTGGGCGACCTTCGCGGAATTCGTGTTGCAGCGAACTTCAACCACGATTGAATTCATTATACCAGTTTTGTACCTGCTGTAGGATGGCGCTTTATCGCTGTATAAAGAATTAAGTTCATCGAAGCACACTTCTCTTGATACATGTCGAAATTTATGAAAAATAATCACACGAAAATGTTCACGAGTCAATTCCATTTTTTGCCCGAAATGAATTTTTCAGTTTACTGTAAACAACACAAATCACGTTAAAATGGCAAAACGTTCTGAAGAAATTATGGTTAAAAATATTAAATTTTCGATTGGAATCGTCTGCGGTCGCCTAGCGACACTTACTGTTCCCAAGACTAGAAATATAAATAGCAAACTTCGTATGGAATTTAAAAGATTATGTGTACACCATCGGAAGTCTCATGATGTGCCTTCAGTGATTCCATGACAAACTTCTTCTCACCTTTTTAAACTTCTCGTAATCTTCTTGTAACTTTTTTTAAATTATAAATAAACTACAAGTTGGGGGCATTTGTAAAGGCCAGATGATTAGTGCGCCAAAGCTTTACTTGTTTTGTCTACGACGCTGCTTTTATGCCCCACGTGCTGGTACCTTACTTGACCTGTGTAACTGTAAGTATTCGAACATACTTATAAAGTAATTCTAGTTCGAACCTTATTAAAGTTTTGAGTTCCTGAACAAAGGAAATAGATATGTATTAATCGTGTTATTTTTAAACTTGTGGTATACGTGTTTTTTCAAGCCATCGTAAACCAAGGTATTTTTTTCCGTTAATAATGATTTATGATGCATATTAAGCAGGTAGAGAAAACATCGAAGTGTGCTAACACTCGTGGGACAGGTATGCATATAGGGCTTTCCAGCGTATATTTAGTAGTTACAGCAGGGAAAGATATTTCTCAGTCTCGTACTTTCTTTTATTCAAGCTGCTCTAGCAAGGTGCTAGCATACTTGGAGGTGTTTTTCATTAATTTTTTAATTGTATACTTTCATTATTGCGAGGTTTATATCGTTATAGCTTTCATTATTGCGAGGTTTATATCGTTAAGTTCTATTATTTTGCTTATTTAGATTGAATATAAAAGTAAAACTAATAACATAGCTATTGTTTTGTACCAGTTTCTTTTGCTGTTTCTAACGTATATTCAACGCTGTATATGACATTTTTTAAATATCTTTTATAAGTAAAGTTAAATATTTAAGTTTGAATTTGGTCTACTCTTAAAACTGGCAACATATAGGGTGGTAAAAAAAAACACATTCCCGATGTATGAACCCCAGCGGCCTATCCACTCAGTTAATCGAAATAAAATTTGAGATATTATTATTTGAAGCTATGTGCTGTCGAGATTCTGGTGATTTAAAATAACAGAGCTCTCACGATTATAGTTACAGTGATAAAATTCCGAAATTTTCCAACGGCAATACCCACTTTTTTCCTGCGAAAATTGGTCAGTGCACTGAAAAACCGTAAATGGTATTGGAATGATACACGTATGAGGAAAATGGCCGGTGTAAAACCTTTGCAAAGAAAAGCTTTGTTAAGGATCGATGTCAATACAAGAAAGGAGAGGGACAATTTTTTTTAACTGAAATTACAAGTTTTCAACGCGTACAACGTTTCAGGGTAAAGTCATCTGTAAAGTCTCATTGCAGTTTCGCGGTCATCGTGATCTCCCGACCTCACCCCGAAGGATTTCTGGTTCTGGGGTTATCTGAAACCTTTGTGTACATATCAAATCAGCGAGATTTGTCAGAAATGAAAGATGAATGAATGATTAATGAATGAATTTTTTAAAAAATGAAGTTTTACAGATTTCTTAAGCGATGTTATTTTCGTCATTGTTATCACCAATGACCCGTATACAATGAGTAATTATCTGTGAAAAAGTTCCCTCCTCCCGTCCTCTCTTATGTTGTTATTCTGTTTCCTCTCTTGTGTTGTCATCCTTCTTTGCAAATGTTTTACGCTGGCAGTTTTCGTCATTTATATATCGTTCCAACGCCATTTATGGTCTTTCAATGCGCAGGAAAAGTGAATGTGGTCATACGAAAATTTTGAAATTTTTTCCCTGTAACCAAACCCGTGAAAGGTCACTTGTTTTAAAATCATCACAATGTCGAACGCATACCTTCAAATAACAGTATCTGAAATTTCATTTCGGTTGGTTGAGCGGATAGACCGCTAGGGTTTCGTATATCGGGGAAGTTTTTTTATTACTGTATTTATTTCTAACAGTATTCAGATTCACAAGCTATGACGGTCAAAGGTTTTTCGAAAATGACATTAGAATGATATTGTGGATGAAAATGAGCATCAACCATTTTTTGATTGCTTAAATATATTCAGAAATTTCTCCATGAACAAAACAAGAATCAGTTTATAGAAAACATTTCCAGCCTTGCACTCCGAACTCTTTAATTATTTTTTCAGGTTAGTTAAAAAATCATTATAAAAGTCCTGCAATCATAGTGCTTATATGCTACAAATAATTAACTTATTTCTTTGTTTGAATCCTTTATCCTACTTAAAGGAATTTACTTGTTCTTAAATGAATCATAACTAGAAATAAAGAATCAAGATTTTACTTACAGTTAAAATTTGCTAATAATATGAAGTTGATAAAATTTTCATCGTCAACTAAGAACTACAGTTGAGTTCCGCCTTTTCTTATAGCTGTGTTATTGCTGAGCACATTATTTGGATCATTATTATCGTTTTGCATGTTGATATCTACTGCGGGGAAAGTAAAAGCTTCTGTGAAACTTCTTAAAAAAACCAGGACACTTATCTAGTTATCTAGTTATATCTAATTATATATATCTAGTTATCTATTATATCAGGACATGTTATCTAGTTATATCTGCAATGCATATAGTGGCATGCTATCTGATAACACCTGGGTAACGCGAAATCAGGATTGCACGATAATGTGCTCTGAAAGTATCATGCAAAATTACATATTTAAAAAATTTAATTGTCAGAGAAAAATGGATTAGCAGTAGTAATGTAAAGTTGGCAAATATTTTGACTGAAATTAAAAAAGGATTTTTTCAATCATATAATTGCGGTAATTAATGATGATTATGCTAATTTTTCTAATATTTAACTTTTCCCGTGTAGATTTTTGTCCAATTCCGATGTTTTATGCATATCTTAGTTATGCGAGAGTAATTTTAAATAGTGCGTTTCTAACTACACTTTATCCCGAATCCTAGTGAAATTTTCCTCTTTGAGAGAATGCTTATGGCGATTTTGGAAGTTGTTGATCAAGATAATGAGAACTTTTTTTAAGAGTTATCTCCTGGATATATCATTAATTAAATATATTTATTTAAAATCATACAGATTAGATATATTGTTAAAAATAAAAATAAGATTAATAGATTTAAATGATTAAAAATGCGTTTATTGCTTTTTAAAGCGCTCAGTTTATTAAGCAATACAATTATAATTTAAAGATAAATTAAACATCTTATGTCACGTCGAATGAGAACATTTTGCAAACTAGCTGCCTGCCTGTTCGCGTGGAAGATAAATTAATCTCATGCAATAAATACCACCTTTTGCCAGATGATGTAGGTGATGACTGGAATGATAATGTAACGTACAGGCTCAGAAAATCTGGAGAGACACCGCTAAAAATATTACTGAATTCAGTATTTTTACGATATTATAAATAACTGTTTAATTTAATCCTCGTAAATTTATGAAAACTAACAAGTAGAATTATCACTACTTTATTAAAATTAATTTTTAAAAATTTATAATAATATTATTTTTGTGTATATGTACGTATGTTAAATGTATAAATGTACTTATGTGTGTGTAGCATTGCATTTACGTAGGTATACTTATGTCATAAGCAATGCATATAGTGGCAAAAAATTATTTTTCCTTAAAAGATGCCATATATTCCTTCGCCATCCTTGTTTGATACTATACACTTCTTTACTCGACCTCCGTGTTTAATTGTTATCGTACCTGCATTTTAATGGGGATATCTCTTATTCTGTTATCTTTCTATCTGTTATTAATCTCGTGCCTCACTTTTTTCTCCGTATCATTTTTCAAATAAAAAGACGTTGCCACCAAATGTTATCGCCGTGTATTATTTTTAAAGAAATAATATGGTGGTTTTAGTGAAAAATATAGTAATAATCGGGAATTCTAAAGGTATACTGTTTTTAAATATTTTGTGATTTTGCTGTCGAATTTAATTGATGTAAGCGCGAAGAAAGGAATGTTTAATAAATAAAATAAAAAAGAAAGTTAATGATAAAAAGACAAAAAAAATTGTGTGAGTCATTTTAAAATGAACATTGGTATAATGAACTGAAAAGTATTGAAAAAAAAATTAATGGCAATATTTAGCATTGTATCGTGAATTCTAAACATGTGTTGCTTTTAAAGAATTTGTGATTTTACTGTTGAATTTTATGTGAAGAAAGTGATATTAAATAATAACGTTAAAAAGGCACACAGCACACACACACACACACACACACACACACACACACACACACACACACACAAATTGACTAACTTTTTTGATGTGACATTAAAATCTGAATCCTTTCAAAGTTTTAAATCTATTTATGTATTTTTTTTTATTTAATTTAATTTTTTATTTGCACTTTTTGCCAAACTGCGCTTCTATATTAAAATTCTGATGCTCTGATGTATACAAAATGTTTTCGTCACACACTAGATTGTTTTCCTCCTATTCTCAAGTATTAAATGAGAAAAAGAAAAGAATACGTTTGAAATTTAGTGGGTCGTAAGCTGTCAACTTCTTTTAAAAAAATAAATAAATAAATAAAGGTAACCCGAAAAGTGTAAATTATGTACACTCTTTGAATAAAATGTAACATCAGCTGTCGATTAGCAGATACTAAGAATGATATAGAGATCTACTTTTTTTTATTGTCTGATCGTAAATAAGGATTCTGTCTGTATCTTTCTCGCCATCAGAGCCGTAGAAAAGAAACTAACAAGATTGGTGGTGTTTTTCGAAAGTTAGTTCCTGGATCTCTCTTTCTTAAGAAGCTTCATTTCTTATTGTTGACAGGAGAGAAAATTACGTTAATGTGGATTCGATGTTCTGTTATTTTTGTTGTCATTAAATTGTTTGGACGGACAACCCTTTTTTACCACCATAATGGTCTTTCCTGAAAACATATTTTGAAGAAATGATGATTCATGAAATATTTTTGAAAATTAATCTCAATGCATAATTTGATCGAGCAGTATGAAATTCAAACCCAAATTTGAACAAGTGTTTGACCGCAGTTAAGCAATTAGCCTGCAACCTGACAGGATTTACAAAAAATCGTGGTAAGTTTGTCGAGTCATGCAGGAAACATATCAGTAGTATCACAGGAATTCGAACTCCGGACCTTCCGAGTGATTAGTTGGAAGTGGTTACCAATGAAAGTTTTATGTGAGAGAAATGGAAGGGTATTTCTTTCATTGATGGTCTGATATAAACATTATCATGAATAGCTTAATAGGCTTTGAACAGCCCTGGCGTGAATAGGCAGGAGCAGCTCTTGCTGCACTTAGATTATCTTGATGGACTTTTTTGATAGACTCCTCTTGGTTGACTCGGAGCATTTTTTGATGGACAGTACATGCACAAACACTTTACATGCAATCTATGAACTAAAAATATCTATCCGAACTACTTGGAGAATGTCTTTGGAGATATATTGTATAATGTAATGAAGTATTTCATTTGACATTAGCGAAGTCCTCACTGAGACAGTTTGAGAGCCGTACTTTGAAGCCTTTAGATATTTTTTTTTGAAAGAGAAACAGGATTTGGGGTCTACAAAGAAACGTAAAACGTTTGGATCTAAAAAAAAGCCAATTTTTTACTGTCAGTTGTAATATGAATCGTGACTTTTAATTTCGTTCAAAATCTTCAGACTTCATGACGTTATTTGACGCTAGTATTATTCCTACCAACTGAATGCAACTCTGTAACTGATGTATTAATTCCGCTTAAAAATTGATTGCAATTAAAGTAGCTTAAAGTCAATTTCTGAAATAGAATGATGCATGAACAGTTTGTTTATAAATTAGTATTTATTGGAACTTCTGAAACGGATCGCGCAGTTTTTATTTTGATGTTCGCCAACTGATTAGAACAGTAGCATTTGTCTTTCAGAATATTCTCATTTGTACCTTTCACAGCATTAAATATTATACTATGACGACAGCAGATGTATCTTTCATTGCAGAAGAGTAATTAATAAAATATAAAAAATTTTAAACTGTGCCTATTGAAGTTTATTTTTTGCCACCATCCTACTGCATATAAACACCACTGCATTATACTGTACGCTATTATTCCTCTTGTACTGTATACAAATCTCCCGGTGATGTGATACTTGCGCATATGGCAGTTCCGCACATGAAATTTTCTAACAGGTGTAACTGATTATGAACAACAAGTGGCACTTCCATACAGCCTGTCAGAAACAATCAGTCAGCCTTATAATAATTTATTGCCATGATTTTTCTTGTGTTCATTGCTGCTCTGTTGCTGCTCTGTGTGTTCATTGCTGCTCTGCATGTTTGGGGTATTTATTCTGTATTATAAGTTTTTTAAGAACATTTACGCAAAATGGATTTCACCCTTACTGAAACATCTAAAAGCAAACCATTCGCAATCTCTCAATATGGGCAGTTTCGCGTTAATGCAGATTCTAAAGTGACAACGTAGAGATGTAACAAAATTGAAAGATGCAGGGTGGATAGCGACGCAAAATGAAGCAGTTTTGAAAATTACGGAACATATCTGTCAAGTGTTTTAGGAATATTTAGACATTTTAAATATTTTGTTGAAATCTATATTTGCACAGTCCAGTAGCTCAGAATTTTGTAAAACAAATTAATGATTTAAGTCGCTGTTTCAAATTATCGAAAGATGATAAAGAAGATGTGATTTTGTGCGCAACTGTTATTAAACGGTACGAACTACTATTACCCATCCAGCAGTGAATGTTTCTTGCACGCAAGTATCCCTGCTTTTTGATTTAGGTACAAATGCCCCTAAACCAATCTGCCGGACCTGCAAGTCAACTATTAAAATATCTATACAATCTGTTTGCATGGGCTGTCTATATTGCCTTGAGCTTTAACATAATCATTTACGCAAAACAAAAGGCTTGTTATGCTGTCATTACTGAAGAATGTTTTTCTCGATGGTTTCGTAAATTCTTACCACTGGCTGGAATATATGGCTGAGAGCTTAGAAGAGTCTTTCGTTCACTAGACAATAAAACAAAATTCCTTCTTGAATACGTAAAACAGTAACACTGGGTGATCCATTTTTTGATTTGATTGCATTTTGCTGCTTGAATGAAACTCCACTTCTTACAGCAGAAACGAGACAAATCTCAAATCCATTCCGAATCGAATAAAACACTTTCAATGATGCGACAAGTAAGGCGCTACAGAACTGACAAGATTCAATCGCCATCGCCATTGAACTCATCGCTACCCTTCTTTAACCCGCAAGAAAGTTTCGCCTTCTGTTTTATTTGGTTTTTCTTCTTTTCCTCTGCCGTTATTAGTGGTTTTTGTTTGTGTCTTGATTATTCTTCGTGTCGTGTTTTTGATGAGCCACTATGAAAGCGGATATAGCGCCACGATAAAAGGACGGAGAAGGAAGAGGGAGATCGGCAGGAGAAGAGGGAGGGAATGAAAGTCATATCCTGTCATTAACCCACATTCGCCCCTCTCAACATGAGCGGGGGTGGGGTGCTCACGAGCAGTTCAGTTTCTCGTTCTGCGTCTGATCGGCCTCTTCGAGGGTCTGCCATCGCCTACAAGAAGAAAAAGTGCAGCGATCGTGAACAACAGAATATCGGGGGTCGTATATATATAATAATTGCGTCTATAAAGGTATCGGATTGATAAAGATTTCAGACGAGGCCCACGCTGGTTGAGGGGGAAAGCTAAGCATACATTATCCAGCGGTATTTTTAAATTTTTTTTTATTATTTTGAAAGTACTGAATGAATATTTAGTTTTCAATTATTGAACATAATAATTTATCAGCTATATACTGTCGTATTATCAACACATTAGATTTTAATAATTTTAATTAATGATTAAAAACAGAAGTAGCGTAATACAATATTTTAATTCTAAAAATTCTTTTAATTATATAATTAGGCGATCATCTCTTTTTGTAATCCTAAAATGGCATGTATTATGGCGGCGATCGATTTCGACTTTGTGTCATTCACTGAATAATTCATCCCACCTGTTTCCATGCCGAAGCATAGTTATATAGCATGTGGAGAAACTCGTTTTTTATTTAATCTTACTTAAAAGTTTCTTTTATTAGTATTATTATTTCCAAAGGTCAATTTTTACTTTTTTATTATTTCAATTATTATTTTGGATTCATAAATTTGTGTAGGGTAAGAAGCTTTCTTGGAAACTTTTTAAAGGAAACTAGCTTGTATTCACATTATGCATAGGAAAACACGAGGCCCATGGAGCCAGCCTGTTGGCCTATATTTGAACCCAAATAGAAACTATCTCTGTTAAATAGTCTTAGCCACTTGATTACTGGTGGTTGGGTTAGACTGGGTTATTTGAAGATGTTCCTCCCCTCTTCCCCTGAAATCAATATCTCGAGAGGACTTTCGGCCCGCCTTGTATTTTGAGTGTCCCCTTGCCTCACAGGTACTGTATGTTTACAAATATTCGGGCCTTCTCTGGCATTCGAGCCCAAGCCCATAGATCTGACCAGCGTCACTAACCACTATGCCAACTGGATGACAACGAATATTTAGAATAAAACCTAAATGAAAAGATTTGTTCTATGTCGTAAAATGTTCACTTGCTGCTATAGTCTACAAAATCGTTCTCTCCTTTTTGACTTGCCTCCTAACCATGGTAACAACTATTAGAGAATATGGTGGAATTTTCTTATTTACTAACGCTACCCACTTCTCATCTTTCCTGTGCAAGCATGACAAAACATGTTACTGTCGTAGAGGGTCCTTACGACATTAAAGTACCTATAAAAGCAACAGGCTATACTGGTCCCCTAGTGGCCAAGTGGTTACAATCATTAAACAGTGTAGGTTAACTGTGGCTTGAATCCTTTGCAAAAGCGCAAGAGGATGATTTCATGGTTTCTACTTCACTTTTTTCTCTCTTTGGGGCATAACCTTTCCGCGCTTTACCATAGTCGAATAACAAACAAACAAACTCTAGCGTCGAAAATGAACTGGAAAAACCAAAGAAACTGGTCTAAATATAGAGGTTACTAACTTCTATGCTCCCCAGCCCTGGAAGATATTTGATCAAACATTTCAATTCCTTCGTCTTAGAAACGTTCTGCTCTTTCTGCATGTCATCATTTTGACAGTTCGCTAAGTGTTGACACGCCTTCAATATAGGCACTCTTGTGTTGGCGCTCACCAACTGTGCAGCATATATTAATGTACCCAGACATATAATAAAAATTTCGCGTGGTTCTCCATCATAGAGTCACTCAAGACGTGACAACATACTTGCAACAAAATTAGCTCTTCCAGGGATATATTCAGTCTTCAAATTATAAGACTGTTGGCCCACGTAGCAAGTTTACATGTAGCTGACTTGCTAAGCTTAAAATCCATTTCAACGATCGGTGATCAGATGCCACCGTAATCTCTTGACCATGAATAAAGCCATGGAATTTATTCTAGAGCAACACAACAGCAAAGGCGTCTCGTTTTGTTGTAGAATAACGGCCGACAAAAATGGTTTCTTTATTCTGTTGATGTTTCTCTCAACCGTTTCTTTGTAATAGCACAGCACCCAGATCATAGTTACTAGCATCTAAAGGCTGTGTTGCATCATTTTGCTTTAAGATCAGAGACCAACGAGAAGTCGTTTTAAAGTCTCAAAAGAATTTACGTTCTCTGATCCCCATGTCCAGCTTACGAAAAGTGCCTGCACCTATATGAACATCATTTTTTTCTCCTGAACAATGAAAGTACCACAGCACTGAAACAGACTCGATTATATAATAAATTACTACCGTAAAGATTTGCTTCTCTTGAAATATTATTGCAAAATCGTTGCATGTATTTATACGACTTGAAAACTGTAATAAAAAAATAAACAGAAATTATTTCAATTCTATTGTTTAAAAATTAAAGAAAGCATTAATAAATGTTATTTATTCATAGAACTTTGGCTATTAATTTCCAAACTGACTTATTCCCGCAAAACCTGCTCTAATAGCTTATTTCCCCCTTTTTGTCACTAATTTTGCCGTCCGAAATCTAGAGGGGAAAACTATGCGAATAATTATATTCCGAAGGACGAGGTTACAGTGAAAAGATAACAAATGAAAAGTAGTTATAGATAATTTTCAGGTAACTATCAGGATATTATTTCTTTAGAAAAAACTTAAATTTTAATAACAATACATAATAATATTAACATCGTAATACCTAATAAGATATCTTCATTTCTACTTCCCCGTATTTTGAAACTCTTCCGTTTTTTAATGTCGTCTCTGCTACTCCTTAGGCCTCAGATCGTCCTTAAAGAATTAGAATTGGTGAATATACGGCTGACAGCGAAATCGTAGACTGAATGTCTGTTCGCTTTTGCTTCTCTGTGATGGATCGGCTGTTTTGCGCTGGCATAAAGTTCAACAATTAGAAGGGAAAGGTTCGGCGTGACCTTCTCTTGTAGTTTGCGAGGGTTTGTCTTCGTTAGTAAGACGAAAACAATCATTGTGGGGAGGAATCCATTTTAAAATTAGGGAAGCTCGTTCTCTGAAAACATTGAGAAAGAAGAAATTATGCGAATATTTTTTAAATTTTCCGAACCTGACACTAAAACGTTATGAAAAAAATACGTGAGGAAATACGGTATATCATTTGCAATTTGTTAAGGCTACGGGAACTTCCGGGTTAAGGACTGTTCAGCTTGTAGAAAATTGTGACATACACATATTAGTAAAATATAACTGATAAACAGCATGGATTAATGTATTATCAGCATAAAATAAAATATTGATGAATTCTGAAGATAGCCGTGTAAAGTATATATGCAGTAAAGTATCCAATATGTAGCGTCCTTGTTTTTAATAAGAAGAATAATGTTCAGAATATTAGTATTCTCATTAAAGAGAAGTGCACTTTATGTTGCACTTTATGTTGTTATGTTCAATTACATTATCTATTCCTTCTTTCCCTTCTATATGAGAAAAGATTCTGAAGATTTAGCCTAAATTGCAAGTGATAATAAAATAATGAAACACTACTAGTACTGTGCCGTGTAGTATTATGTATATTTTCAAAAGCTGGCCGTTAAAAAATATCTTTTCCTTCAAAGTGCTGCATAAACGCCGAATGGCAAGTGCACTTCCACTGAAGATTTGAAGTTATGGAATGAGTGTGTCTGGGATTCCGCATGTCGTGTGTTGCAGCTCGTACTCGATTGGTACAAGCTATATAATTTATGATTCCTTTATTAAAATGATAATAAACTGGGAAACAGAAGACGACGACTGTATTGTACACTTGAAATTTCCCAAGAGTAAATCATGTACTTGCGAATATGCAAAGAAGAATTTTTAGCTAACTAGCTTTTTAAAATAATAACAGTCTTACACATATATATGTAAAATGCGATTATAATCTTGATTAAAGGGCTTACAATTCACTGCTCAGTGGTTTTCTCGGGGGGGGGTTTTTTTTGGGTTTTCTTTTTTTCCCCCGTTAATTTACAAAGCGGTGGCCAGACCAATGAATTTTAACAAATCCTAGAGCTGAAGAATTAGGATTAAAAAAAAAAAAAGAAAGAAAAGAAAAAGAAAAATATTGGGAAAAAATACCTCGCAGGAAATAATAAATCCTTCAGGAAACTGCTGAAGAAAACTTAACCCAAACAGTATTTGACCCAGTACCTAGATGAATTAAAACTTAAGATTAACCATGTTTTTACAGCACCTGGAGAAAAAAAAAAGCAGAGAAAAATATGCAAGAAAGAACTTTGGAAACTTTCACCGTGGTAGGAAAAAAAAACGCAATTAGTCATTTTTCGGCCATTTTTTTAAATTTAAGTTTAATTGAAAGTTAAAAGAAGCTCAATATCTGCAACGAGTATGAAGTGCGCGGCTAAGTTCACATATTCGTTTCCGCTGCTTCGAGCTACTTAGCCGTCTAATTCACTCATATGTTTTTTATGCCTTTTAAAAAGGAAAAAAAGGTCTTTTTTTCCTTCTCCTTCCCTTCATGTAGCTGCTATAAGACAAATAAAATATCATGGAGGTGTGCGATCTGCAAGAGTTATACGAAACCACCCGCGGTTAGGTTTTTCAAAGTTAAACAGAAAGAAATGAGTTTCAAATCGCTTAAAAAGATACATGAATAACGTGGGGAAAAACAAAAATAAATGAAAGGGAAAAACAGTAAAAAAAAAAGGGGGAAAAGAGATGAAAAAGTATTAAAAAACAACACAGCCAATCGTCCGAAACTATAAGAAGATAAACGTTAAAAAAGTCAACTTGCCGGGGGGAGCGAGTTTCCAGGAAGGGGGGAGGAGTTTTCGGGGAATCCGATCAAATATTCATTCTTAAAAGCACCTTAAGCTCGTAGAGAGAGTCCCGGCGTCATTAAGAAAAACACCTGTGCGTTTAGGATCGGTAAATACTGAGAGAGTGAAAGAGGGGAGTGGAGTTGTAAGAAGTCTGCGGCGGTAAAAACATATTATGCCCATTTTAATTACTATCCTGTTTTCCCACTTTCCGTCCCGCCGTGTACTGAGCGCAAACACGGCGGAAAGTTGCAAAATTAGTTTGACTTTAAATCTTAAAATCCGACTCTCTGTCGAGGGAAAAAAATACTTTTTTTATTCGGAGGTTTAGGAGAGAGAAAAAAAATAAGAAAAAAGAGGTTAATTTTTTCCCCTCTTCTTCAAGTAAGCTACTTTAGCTTAGCTAAAAGGATAAAAAGAAAGAGACTGATGGTCAAATTAAAGCCGAAAGGAAAAAATGTAAAATAGTATATCCTATTTCTTTTAAAAAGATTGGTATTATTATTGGTTCCGCGACTTTGAATTATCTAGTTTTTTAATTCGTAATTTTTTATATTAAAATAGCTCAGTACAGCTGATTTTACTTTTGTGTTCTTAGCGTTTCATTCATTTTTTTTTCTCTATAATGTTTCCAGAGGAAAAAATTTCGTTATGTTAGCAAATTGAAAACTTTAACAAAAGTAATTAAAATGAAAATGCTCTTTTTTTTACGCGCAGTGTTAAATTAGTACCTTTTAAAATACCTTTTTTCGTGCATGAGCTCTCTGTAAGTCACCAAATAGCAGCAGTTCTTTGCTACTATCAGCGACAAGATTTAAAAAAAAAAAAAAAAAACTGTTTAATACCGAACGGGAAAAAATATAATTTCCTGAAATACCTAATACATTTTTGTTTATAATGCCTTTGTAATACGTTTCTGTACTATAACAGCATTTGTACTTTACATAGCTTTGCATTAATTGTGAATTATGGCATAAACATAAAGTAGCATAAAAAATAACTACGTTTCTATATGTTACCAGCAGTGTATGAAAGCCAGCATTCTATAGAATATCTAGGCATTTTATAGAACACCGAAAACTGGCAGGCAGTGTATGAAACGAAGAACATTTCACACATTCCCTAGGCATTCTATAGAATCTCAAATGACAAACTGGTAAAGTATGAAATAGCCAAATCCATGAAAATGAATTCGGAAACAAATTTCCGGCCTGCTCTTTAGGGAATTACAAGGAGAATTCCTATTCCTGATGTCGACAAGGATGAGGTGATTCGCGCGATATATTGGCAGTTGTGATGAGTGTTTGTTTTAATCCACTTAAAACTTTTGAAGGAACTTTAAAACAACTATATATGGGATTACAGTTTACTTTACTGCTGTAAGAACTCGCTTAGAATTAAAGATCTTCTTGGCTATGAATTCCTAACCGGTCAATTGCAATTGCTCAGTCCAATGGAAGCGGCCAAGGATTCGTCAAGTTTGTGTTTTTAAACAAGTGCCAAAATATAAAACGTCTTTGGGTGAAAAAAATTATAAAGTGTTATTCAAAATGTCATTCAAGCCTACCATGTTGCATCAAACAAATTAATTTTAACTTCTTATAAATAATAGCCTTGTCGTGACCTTTTTTCATACTTTGCCTAAATAGTATCTGCCATTCTATAGAATACCTAGGTATTATATGCAGTGCTTAAGGAAATAATATAATAATTTTTACATTTCCTACTTTGCTTAGAAACGCCAGGCGTTCTATAAAAAATACTAAGGATGCTATAGAATGCCATAGAGGTAATGTTTCATACATTACCGATAGCATGTTTGCATGTACACTTAATCCTCTCCAGTAGGCTAAATACAGCTCCGTTTTGACATCTGTAAAGGTGGTCTTCTTAGAGAAGCTCACAATCAGGGATGGCAATTATCAATTTATATAATGGTTTTACCCTATTCAAACTTTTTAAATTTGCTAAAAAAATTATGTGGAATAAGCAGGTTATTAATGCCGTTGATTATGTTAATAAAATTGCGAATTAATTACAAAGATTTTTATCGAACAGTCTACCACAAAAAAGTGAATAAATAAGTGAAAAATTACTTTATATTCATTTTTCTAAAATACTAAGAAAATTATTTAAAAGTAATTGTTTAAAATGCAGAAAAGGGATCTTTCGTGTAAAACAAGAATAAATAAAGCTTTAGTTTTGAATTTCGCTTAGTAATTTCAAAGCCACTCAAACGCTGTCAATAGCAGTTACCATCAAAAAATAAAAATGGAACATCGATTTATTAAATAATACGGGCTGCTCCAGTAGAAAATGAAAATATTTGTAGACATAGCACAGAAACGTGATAAATCATTTAAAAAAAGCTCTCTTATTTCATTTCAGTGTTAATGAATGTTAATCCATAATATCTTTCACATTCCGTTTTCATATATAGAGTCTTCAGTTAAAAATTACTACCCCAACCCCTTCATTAGAAAATTACTTAAAACTCTTATTTTTGATATGCAAACATTTAAATAAAAGGTTAATAATATCGTAAGATTTACGAAGCTTCAAAGGGGGAAAAAATGGGAATTTTGAAAAATTCCAATTTCAGATTCTTAGATTTATCATTGCGGGGTGCCGAATTTGCAACGTTCAAGAATCTGCTTGAATGTTAAAAAAATTAAGATTTCCCAGTTGTAGAGTCATTAGGGTTTTTTTGGAAGCAGGAGTACATGAAAAATAAGCAATGACCTTGCCGGGACTCAAACCTGGACCTCTCGAATACGCGCCGAATGTGCTACTGTTGCACCACGAAGGATTGCAGAAAGGAGGGAGAAAATACCTTATATGGTCCCCCTTTTAAAAGGCAACTGAGGATTAGGGGACCCAATCGCCAAATCCAGCAACGTCATTCGCCACCTTTTAGCTCGGGCGTCATTGTAGAGTCATTAGGTTTTTTTTAAGCAGGAGACATGAAAAATGAGCAATTCCCTCGCCGTGACTCGAACCTGCACTTCTCGAATACGCGCCGAGTTTGCTACCGTTACACCACGGGGCACGCAGAAAGGAGGGAGAAAATGTAAATATATCTTTTTAATCGGTTGTTTTATGAAATCCTTATGGCAAAACACACGAGTACTATCTACCTTTGGAGGGATATCAGGATTGTAGCAATCAGAAAAAAGGAAATTTTGTAAATTTTATAAAGTTTCTTCAATCTACTTTAAATAATTCCTTCTGTAATATAATCTAAAAAAAGTGTTTGGGGGCTTAAATCATGAGATACCTTTGTTTTTATCGCATTTTGATAAACTCACTTACTCGTTAGGAAATTTGTAATGATATAAACTTAAATTATATCCTGTTTTGAAGACAAAACTGCACTCTATTAAAACGATAAACTTAATTTTTTTGTTTTTCGAATTTCATAACTACGTAAATTTATAATTATCCGATATTTTATGTACATATAATTCATCCTTCTATACTTAGTATATTTTTTTGAGCCACAGTTTATGTTTTTCTATGTAAATAATTATTTTGATACAAGCGTTTTTATTGATTATGTATTTTTCTCTTTCTAGGTAAGTGTCTGCTCCTTTCCTTTTCAATTTGATGAAATACGCAGGTAAAAGAAATTGCTTTTTCTCTAATATTTGTTTAAAGTGGGAGAAGAG